>CP073648.1:29050000-29650000 GCA_018223645.1 Jasminum sambac | reverse complement strand
AAAGACAAAATGCGTGCAATGCAAAATCCAATTAGTGAGCATATCACATAGGCCGTATTAAAAATGAAAAACATCTTAATTTTTTTTAATTAGAAACCGTGTGTGTGTCATGTTGACACTGCCAATAGGGCGTCCAAACGTGATATTTCAATTATAATAATATAACGATTAGTAAATTACTATTTTACTTAAAAATAAATAAATTATTCAACATAAATTCAGTTGTAATTTTAACCACTCACTACTTGATTTTAAAAAAGTAAAAAATACCCACTATTTTTGAACCGACCAATTTGCATAACTAAGCAAAACCATCAAAACCATCAAAACCTACAATTTTATCACGATAAAATTAAAAAATATTTATTATTTAATATTTTGAATTAGAACTTTAAAAAATGATACTATATTTAAAGGATTTCCAAAACAAATTTTTCTCATTAAATGTTTGTTTTAAATATTGATTTATTTTTAATTACCACTAATTAATGTTAGTTTATT
The DNA here is from genome assembly GCA_018223645.1 of Jasminum sambac. Classification (NCBI taxonomy): domain Eukaryota; kingdom Viridiplantae; phylum Streptophyta; class Magnoliopsida; order Lamiales; family Oleaceae; genus Jasminum; species Jasminum sambac. The sequence continues at coordinate 29,649,499 of CP073648.1, read as the reverse complement.
TCCAAAACTAATTTTATAATTTTCTTAAAATATTTAATGTGTGCTACGTTGATATCTTTGCCTACGTGGCACTTCATAAATTATAATATAAAGATGAGATGCAACAAGTGAAAATTAGGTGGTAAAAAAACAATTTTAAAAAATGTGTGATGGTAAAAAGTGATTTTAAAAATCGTGCATGAATTCAAATATTATAGAAACACTTAAGACATGTTGTCGAACATACTAGACATGCGCTTTTGCCTCTTGCGTCTTGCCTAATGATAAATTAAACTAACACAGTATCCATGCGAAAGTTGATACATTAAATTAACATAGTATATACGCAAAAGGTTCCAATGTCGCCAATTTACATTTGATGTATTGTCACACTTAACTTTGAACTATAATCTTCACAAAACTTTAATAGGAATTTGTTATTGGTGCAAAAAAGCATATGAACAATTTTAACATAGTTTTCTCTACGAAATTGTTTGTTTATTTCGACATCATCCTCAACAATTAATTTACTGGGTGTGTCATTTTTTTGTTATATTCTTAAACCTCTTTCATCGCTCTTCCAATAATCATTTCATCTATAATAACTCCCAATATACACTTTAGCGTATGTTTTATTACCTTTTACTTAAAAATTACTACTTAAAGTCGAATATTAATGTTAATAATACATCTCACACATCATTAATTATTATCAACACATCTCATAATTTTCTATAACTATTTAACTCAAAAAGTTAATCTTTAACTAAATAAAAATTTATCCAAACACGCTATTAATCAATTGTACAAGACACATGACAATATAAAGTTTGCTAAGTTTGATGTAATTTGAACATAGACCTGCGATCGTTTCACCATGGATAAGTGTTATACTAGTTGTTGTTATTATTATTATTATAGATGTAACTGAGACACGATGATGTGTTATGCAATTTTTGCAGAAGTGGAAAGCCTTTTCGTTCTTAAAATAAAAGGTTCGGACTTTTTCGTCACATTTTGCAAAGGCGAAGTACAAAATGTGCAAATTTCGCACCGAAATACCGGCTGAAGAAGAGGGTCGACCCGCCCGCCCGCCCACCCCACCAACAGAAGGGGAAAAAGAAAGTGGGGAAAAACATGGAGTCGCGAAAAACAACAAAACCCCTTAATCAAGCTTTCACATTTTCCTCTCAGAAGCTCACCTTCCTCACCACTTTCTCTCTCTAAAACCCACCTTAGTCTTCACGGATCTACAATCCTACAGCTCTGAGCATAAAAATTCACTCCAGTTGATTGATGATACACTGATCAACGCTTGCGTGTGGGGAAGGGAGAAAGTAGATAATTGATTGATTGATTGATATGAGGGTGCCTAGTTGTTCGGTGTGCCAGAATAAGTACAACGAGGGTGAGAGGTGTCCTCTTTTACTCCAATGCGGCCATGGCTTCTGTCGCGAGTGTCTATCTAAGATGTTTTCCGCATCCACAGATTGCACACTTTCCTGCCCACGCTGCCGCTTCGTGTCCACTGTTGGGAATTCTGTAACTGCTTTGAAGAAGAATTATGCTATTTTGTCCTTGATCCAGAGTTCCCTTTCTGCTGACGAGGACGACGATGATGAGGAGGATGAGGATGATGATGATGGAGACGGATATGCTGGTCGCAATGATAAGATTTCTTTAACTACTAGCAATAATTGTTACCGGGATAATGTTTATGGTGGTGTATGTAACGATGGAAGTAGACGAATGGAGGATGATTTTAAGAGAAGGCTGAAGGGACGCGGGGTTCAAGTTGAGGGAGGGCGGGGCTTGGATTTGGGGCTACATAAGACGGTGAATCTGGTTAGGAGGATTGGGGATGGGACTAGTTTGAAGGTGGGAGTGGAGATGTGGGCTGCGGTGGTATCGGGGAGGGGGTGCAAGCACAAGTTGGCTGTGAAGAAGGTGCCAATCAAGGAAGAGACGGATGTGATGTGGCTGCAGGGGCAGCTGGAGGAGCTGAGGAGGAAGTCCATGTGGTGCAGAAATGTTTGTACTTTTCATGGGGCAATGAGGATGGATGACAGCCTTTGCTTGGTGATGGATAGGTGTTACGGGTCCGTTCAGACTGCGATGCAGCAGAATGAAGGGCGCCTCACTCTTGAGCAGATCCTCAGGTTTGCTCTTTCTCCCTATACCTTTTAACACAGATATGCATCTATGTGTTGATTAGATCACTGTGCATTTTGATTGGATAGGTTTATTCTATTTTTTGCTCCGCAGTAGCTACAACGGTCATAGAATCTATCTTCTCCACTTTTTAGTTTGTCTTTGTTGTAACTTGAGATCGATGAGGATGTAACTGGAATATGTTTGTTTACTTGAAATGTTTGTTGCGTTGTGGCCGTTTTCCTTGTTATTTGTTGGCACTTGGCTGTGTGGTTCTGAATTTGAAATTCTTGGAAAATTGACCTTTCAAAAAATTGTAGAGAATAATTTTATCATGATGAATTGGTTGATTTCTGATGAATGATTGACATGTGTTTTATTGTATGCAAAAACGACATTCCGCAGTAGTGGTGAAAGGAGAAACAAAAAAAAAAAAAAAAAAAAATTCCAAAAGGAAATTAATTAAAAACCCTAAAAGAAATAACAAAAAAGTAATCGCATCCTAATGAGAGAAAGATAGATTCCTAGAATCCTTGTACAATTTACAAGATACCCTAATTAGAATAGAATTACCCTACTATTCTTTGCCACTTGAAGATAACTCATCTCCGTATGGTTGAAGAAGACAATATTAATAAAAGGAAAAATCTCTGAAGTTTCTACACCTGAGTTGCGAGGCTTTGCTTGGACTCAAGGAAAATCTATCGCCACACGTATCCATGTTTTGTGTTGAAGCAACTAACATTGTTAGCCATCAGACTTTGAAAATTCTTATCGGCAATTTTTGCGAATTCAGATTGTAGAATGAGGTCACTAAGTTTACAATCTTGCCATCATTACTGGGAACTTGTAAGTTGAACTAGCTCTAAGAATGTACAGAATAATTTTATCAATTGGAGAATCTGTTTATACAATGAATGCTTTGGATATGTTGTCTTTTGGGGGTGGGTGGGTTTGGTTTTTTCCCCCCGGGGGCGCTGGGGGCGACCAGCCATCTAATCCTAATGGTGAAAGGGAAAAAACAACAATCCTAAATGAAAATAAACTAAAACCCTAAAAGAAATAGGAAAGGAACGTAATTAGAACCTAATAAGCAAAAGATAAATACTTATTACAGCTAGAAAACCTAATCAAAATAGAATTGTCCGCCTACATGAGTTGGAGTTTGTCCATATAATTTAGTTAAATCTACTTATGAGATATATTTGGCGAAGTGTTTCTTACAAGAAACTTATGTCCGTAAACGCTCGCTAAATCGTCCAAATAACTTTTTACCCACACATTTCTTGAAACCACTTTGTCATCGTTCATAAATACACCCATCTCACACTCCTCAAAGCCGGTTTGGGATCTTATGTTCTCTAGAAATTTTCATGATAGGGAGATCGATGATCTCTATTCGCTTTTTAACCTGCTTGAAACCATAACTCTTGATCCGTTGTGCTCTGATAAACGCATTTGGAAGGGGACACCTTTGGGCTCCTTTTCGTGTAAATCCTTCTTGTATATCATCTCTCAGCCGCCAAATATTGATACCTTCCCACAATTCAAATTCATTTGGAAGGGTGTGGTACCCTCAAAAATCAAAGTTTTTGCTTGGTTGGCTTCTTTGGGGAAAGTTAACACGTGTGATCTATTGCAATTGAAAAGACCATTCTTATACATCTCACCTTCATGGTGCATTATGTGCAAGAAGGCGGATGAAAACATTGGCCATGTCTTATTACATTGTGAGGTGGCTAGAGGGCTTGGAATAGAATTTTGGCCGTATTTGGCGAATCAGGTGCTTTACCTAGAAGATGGGCAGATTGAATACTCATTAAATGGTCTTTCGGAAGAACAAGGAAGGAAGCAAAAGACATATGGAAGTTCTTGGTAATGGCAACGATTTGGATATTATGGTTGGAAAGGAATAGAAGAATTTTTGAAGGCGTTGAGCGATCTATCTGTGATATATGGGATACCATCGTCTTTTTCACTGCCTATGGGCACGAGCAAGCTGGTTATTCAAATGGTTTGGAGAATTTTTTGTTTCAAATTGATCCTAATAGCTCATTATGTACTTTAGCGGCTAGCAAGTTTTAATCTCACTACTTCGTTTTTCTGATTGTATTGTAGACTCTTACATTTTTCCTTCTCCCTGCGTGGACGACTCGTCCATTCAGTTGGTCTGTATCTTGGATGTTGTTATAATAAATAAAAACCTTGGTTTCCTATAAAAAAAAATCGTTCATAAATACACTTTTCATAAACATGTTGTAAACACCTTGTCACACCTTGTAATTGTGATAATGGGGGATTATGGAGTGGAAATGGATGATACAAGTTTAAATCTTTGATACGCCCTTCTCTGCACTCCAATTTTGTGGCTTTAATTATGGTACAAACAACTTATAGCCTTGTTAATGGCATCTCCAGTGGTAAACCCCATATAGTGCCAACACTATATCAATTCAAAATTTCAATTGCAACCCACTAGCTCCAAATTTTACACCATAACACTATTTACTCCTTTCTTTTAGTCTTAAAATCACAAAAATAATTTGTATTGTAATGGAACAATATTAATTAATTTAAAATAACATGGAAATGATTTCGAATTTAAGGAAAATTCATTTCTAATTAATTGAAAATCTAAAATAAAATTATAAGCTCGAAATTGAGATATTGAAATCGGGTTGTCATTTTTTAGATAACCCCAATATTATTTTACCAAATATGGCGCTGCGCTTTAGAACAGTGCATCATGTGCAGGATTTGCCTGAAGTGTTTGTTGGACCCCATCCATTAGAGTTATCATATGTTTGATAGAAATTATAGAAAAAATAATTTTTAAATTTATGGTTGAGAAGTAAAAAAAATGATTTGAAAAATATAACAAAGCTGTCTAATCATTGTAATGAGTGGTCGAAAATGATGGTAGAAGAAAATGAATTTTTTTCAATGATCCCTACCAAATAAGTTCTAAATCCTTTCCAGTTTCCATATGGCTGACTTATGAAGTTAGAAGGGATTGTGAATGGGTCTCGTTTTTGCTTTTAGTTTATGCAATGATGATACAGCCCCTGACTGTGGCCTGCCGAATTTGGCCCATTAGATCCTCACACGTGTGTGTGCGGGATTTAATCTAGAGGATAGTTTGCATAATGTCCTATGAGGATTGCGCTCCCACATGAATTTCTACAGCGTCTTAGCAATTTGAGTGCAAGGTCTCACTATTGGGACCTTAAAGTGGTACTCAAGTCAACTTAAAGTATAATGTGATAAGTTTCCAAAGAGAGAGATGGTTAAGTTGCCCAACATAGGTTTTGAGTCTGAATTCATTTGACAGAATCGTTGTTCACGTCAAGTTGCAACACTAGTGCACCATAAGTAAACTAACACTAGGCTGAATCCCACATTGACACATGTCATGGCCATGGACGAGCGTCCCTATTGTCACATTGTTTATAAACAGAACCACTTATGTCAGATGCCGATAATCATATTTAGTCAAAAAATATTGCATTTCTGTATTTTGGAAATAGTAATACAGGAAAAAAGGGATCTCGTTCCTAACTTTAGAGGATCTCGTCTTGTCTTCTATCGTAATGCATTTCCTGAAATTTTGAATGTAGATATGGGGCCGACATTGCCCGTGGGGTTGCTGAACTCCATGCAGCTGGTGTTGTTTGCATGAATATTAAACCATCGAATCTTCTCTTGGATGCAAATGGTCATGCTATGGTTTCTGATTATGGGCTTCCAGCAATTCTAAAGAAGATCGATTGTCGAAAAGCTCAAACAGAGTGTGAATCTTCCAAAGTTCATTCATGTATGGATTGCACAATGCTAAGTCCAAATTACACGGCCCCAGAAGCATGGGAACCAGTAAAAAAGTCACTGAATCTTTTCTGGGATGATGCAATTGGAATTTCTTCGGAGTCAGACGCCTGGAGTTTTGGTTGTACATTGGTGGAAATGTGCACCGGTTCTACTCCGTATGTGAATTTATTTCATTAGTTGTTTCTGATATCATTGTTGTTCCTGTAAGTAGCATAATTGCTCAGAAAGGTGTCTATATTCTGTTACACAGCTGGGCTGGTTTAAGTGCTGAGGAGATCTATCGGTCTGTAGTCAAAGCTCGACGACAGCCTCCTCAATATGCAAGTGTAGTGGGTGTGGGAATACCAAGGGAATTGTGGAAGATGATTGGTGACTGCCTCCAGCCCAAGCCATCCAAAAGACCGACTTTTAATTCAATGTTAGCGGTTTTTCTTCGCCACTTGCAGGAGATTCCCCGAAGCCCTCCAACAAGCCCTGATATGTAAGATTCTATTTTTATGTAATTTCAGGTCATCTTATGATGTACTTTATTAGAGTTCAAAGTCTTCTGATTTCAAAAGTAGGCCCCCTGTCTGTGTTGTTGATGCAAGACTTGCTAATCAGAGATGTTGTTGAAGTGTTTTAGTGCTTGCCATGCATTTTTTTATGCTGATTTTTCAAGTCACCCTTGCATTTGGTACTTAATTGTTATTCGATCAATGACTTAGTTATTCTCTATTTCCTTATTATGCAGTGATTTGTCTACAAACCTTGGAATAAATGGGACAGTGCTTCCACCGTCGATTGATGTAGAGGTTCCCCGAGCCAATCCTAATACTTTACTCCGACTTGTCTCCGAAGGCAATCTGAATGGAGTTCGGTTAGGCTACTACATACTTTTATTTCTTCTGGAAATGAAATCTTTTACATTGAGATTGATTTCCATTACCCTGTTGTATCCAGAGAGTTTCTGGCAAAGACTGCTTCAGGTCACAATGGCATTTCATTACATTCTCTGCTGGTAGCACAGAATGCAGAAGGCCAAACTGCTCTCCACTTGGCTTGTAGGCGTGGTAGCTTTGAACTCGTCGAAGCTATTTTGGAGTATAAAGAGGCGAACGTTGATGTCCTTGACAAAGATGGCGATCCTCCTCTTGTTTTTGCTCTTGCGGCTGGATCCCCTGAATGCGTCCGAGCTCTCATCAGTAGAGATGCTAATGTCAGGTCAAGGTTAAGGGAAGGCCTTGGTCCATCAGTTGCTCATGTCTGTGCCTACCATGGACAACCAGATTGCATGCGCGTAGGTGTCTTGGGCTTCTATAAGTTTATATTTTTGGTAGCATATCAAAGATTAAGAAAATGTGAAACAACGGTCCTGATTCTATTACACATATTCATCTTCTGGGACATGGAAACTGCACGGCACAACGAATGCCTTATGTTTATTTACTCCACTTATTTTTAGCTTTTATGGCTTTATTATTATAACATCTATGTTTGTAGTTTTATTACTTGTTTCTGGATGGGTAGGAACTTTTGTTGGCTGGGGCTGATCCAAATGCAGTTGATGACGATGGTGAATCTGTGCTTCACAGAGCGATTGCAAAGAAATACACCGACTGTGCTATTGTCATATTGGAAAATGGAGGCTGCAAATCAATGGGCATTGTGAACTCCAGGCATTTGACGTAAGTTTAGACTATATCCTCTAGTTACTAGCAGAGATACTTTTCTGAATACCCCAGAAGGTTTATTTGGCGGAAAGAAATCAAGCAAGGGAAGAACACTACAGGAAAATCAGAGGACGTTGAAAGACCAAAGAGAGAATGACACTTTTTCTTTGAATCATAGGACTTAAATGATTTTAGATAACGTGGGTAGCCTTTCTAATTATGGCTGGAAATGCCTCTAGAGAGTACCTAGATTAACTGCTTGTCAGATTTTGAGACAATTTCCTCCATTCCAGTGTGAATGAATTGTTTTAGGTCTGTGTTCAGCTGGATATTTTCCTGAACAGTTATACATGATATTAAAATTTCTCTGGAAGTACTGCTACCATCTAAGATGTTTTTTTAATATACTTTTAGGAAACAATTGTGTTAAAACTCACAGGCTTCTATGGAGTTGATTCTCAAAGAGTTTCTTTTATCATGGAGAAAAAAATAGTCTGTGGACATCTGCATAATTAATGATAGTTTGTTTGTTTAAGTCTTCTGGTTTCTTCATCCTTCCCCTTCAGTTGTTTTATAAAGAGCAGCTCAATGGTAAACTCATTGTCACGCATTCAACATTTAATGGCGCATTGTAGCTTTAACACCATTCAGTTTTTTCCGTTGTTAAAGAAGCTTTTGGTTCTGAAACTATTGCCATGATTGCGAAAATATATCAAGAGCATTAGTCTCTTTAGCATATATTATGCCACAGACATCTGTTGAGATTCCGTAGTCTGTAGGATGCCATGATAGAAATTTGTATTTTCCGCATTTGGACAATCATGGCAATGGAAAGCTTTCAGAGTTAAGCTGTACAAAAATTGGAACACATCAGGGGACATTTTACAGAATTTTTCAATTTTGTATGCAGAATATATGGAGGACTAGAGTTCAAAGGTTACCTTTTTTTTTTGTTTTTTGAAGAGGAAGTTCAAGGGTTACTTTTTAATGAAGAGAAATCAAGTATAATAGAAGAAAGGGAAAAATTATTGCATCTTTCTGTAGGGTCAAACCAAATCTACATTTGTTACAATTTGGTCTTTGATATCTTTCAATATCACCATGCATCAACTGATAATGAATACTTTCCATGTTCCTTTTCTACATCGTGACCAAGAAGGGCATAGGATGACATCTTTTCTTTTTTGCTAAGTTGCAATGTATTTTCTATGAAAACTAACCATGTGAATACCTTAACTCTGCAAGCGAAGCTGGATCTTCAAGGTCAAGCCTGTAAACATAAACTACAAGAAAAGATCTCACTGGAATTCATGGAGCACATCTCTTATTGGCAAACAAAAAGGACAACAATAGTCACATTTAACAGTGTGGTTGCGATATAGATACCTCTGTCATAACCTTTGCAGTGTGTAAAATGTCAAGCGTGTTATTTTGCTGGTTGTCTTCACTGATTCAGACATAACAAAGCCTCCTTCTTTAACAGGCCACTTCACTCTTGCATTACAACATGGAATGTAGCAGTAGTCAAAAGATGGGTCGAACTTGCATCTGCACAAGAGATTGCTGATGCTATAGATATTCCATGCTCTGTTGGGACAGCATTATGCATGGCAGCTGCCTTGAAGAAAGATCATGAATCTGGTAGAATTTGTCTTGTTTATTTAGAGCTTGTTTGGGTAGTAATTATAGGCAGTTCTGTTTATAAATATATAGGGAGCAGTGGAGAAGTGTGCTAGTATTTTCAAGTTATGTTAAATAAGTGGATAAAATGTGGGCAATTGGTTATACTCTATAGGTGGAAGTCTTGTCCACCTTTTTTTGTTGTAATATCCATAGAGTTATTAATTCAATAATATATTTTGTTTCTTATCAAAAAAAAAAAAAAGTGGATAAAATGTGGCTTTACAGAAAGTGCATATGTACAAAAGCATTTATAAGCACTTCTCTAATAAGCTCTTACTGTATCAGGTGCTAATAGTTTTAATATGAATGCATAGAGTAAGGATTTCATTTTGAATCTTGAGTAATGGAATTTACTTTTCTGTTGTTTATATAAACATGTAGAGGGCAGAGAACTGGTAAAGATTCTACTGGCTGCTGGAGCTGACCCGACAGCTCAAGACACCCAGCATGCCCACACTGCACTGCATACTGCTTCCATGGCCAATGACATTGAGTTAGTCAGGGTAGGGCTGAATACTGTGTTATGGCAAAGCTCAAATTGTTTCCCAGATGCATTAGCGGATGACTCCTGAATTTAAACTTAACCAGTTTTGTGTCTGTAATTGTTTGTGTAAATGTGTTGTTAATTTTTGTTTGGTTTTATTGTCCTGTAGATTATTTTGGAAGCTGGGGTTGATGTGAACATCAGGAATGTGCAGAACACCATACCTCTCCATGTGGCATTGGCCAGAGGCTCAAAGTCTTGTGTTGGATTGCTTTTATCTGCCGGGCAAATTGTAACGTGCAGGTTCGTCATTAGGTATTCTCTGGATTGTTCTCAAATGTGTAGACAGACATTAATAATGTATTCTCGTAAACTTTTATTGTGGTAAAAACTAAAACTTTAAGTTTGACAGCGTCACAAATCACAATCTACTAGATGTGCAGATAGTAATGAGTTGTGATGTGAAATGTGCTGTTGATATTGATGTTTGACTTTGACCAAGCACTGGAAGGTGATTTTTAAGTAGAAAAAAGTTTAAATGAACAAAGGCTTACTTTTCTCACCATTGCTTCCAAACTCTATTTGAAACTCCTGTGATCCATACCATCTATTAGTTACACTTCAATTCTCAGAGTGCATGCATGGCTTTTATGGTTCTTATTGGAACGGACTGATGAACTCAATAGGAGGTTGACATAAATTTAGTGAAAATGACAACTTAGTTTGTCTGGATCTATTGTGAATATCTATAGATCCTTTATTAATTGTAAAATTTCATTTTCAACAGCAGTTTTTTAATGGGCCCATGTTGTGAAAATAATCGCAAGTGTACGATATCGCCACAAAAGTAGTAAAGTGGACCTTTTTAGAGTCCGGATTATCGTTCCCACGAGGACTAGTTTACTCAATATCGGTTCAGACTAATCTTAACAAAAGCAAATAAAAATATAAAGATTAAAGATTGGTTTTTTAGCAAGAAGATAATAAAGTACTTGAAAATAAATTTCAAAAATTATAAAGGTTTGTTGAATTAATGGAGAGTGAAGTTGGGAATCCCGATTTATCTTTAGCTATCCTATTTGATTTCTCCTCTCAATTTCTATTCTACAGTTGTGTTAGATCGAATTCACGAAATTAATTTAATTTACCTCTCTCGAGTTCAAATCAATCCTATTTAATTAAGTCAACTACCATATCTCTATGTATAGTCTGAATAAGCCTTAATTAAATGCATTAATGCACCTAGGAATTCATAAATGTCCACCTGTCACGTGGGATCTCAACAATTATAAAAGTCTATCTCTAGCTTTTATGTGAATTGCTGGATTTCACTACGTGGTCTAAATATTTAACTTACCTCTCGGTTTGTTAAAATTCACAAATCAATGATTTAGTGATCAGTTAAATCATGCATTAAACGTAGAAGTAAAATCAACACATGCAATTACGCCCAAGAAACTGAGAATTAAAGATCAAATAATCAAACTAAATTACATCGTTCATCCCAACTAATGGATTAGTTGTTCATGCTAAAAAGTAGAGCAATAAAAGAAATAAAGGAGTTCATCACGGATCTAGAAGAAGAAAACGAGAGTGAAGAGTAGATCTTGCACCAAGTGTCAACTCCGTCTTGAATCTCCTCCAAAATCCATGTGAATCCCTCGATTGTGGTGTGTTCTTGCCCTCAAATAATCCTCCTTGAAAGCTCTCCAAAAGCTCTCCCTTTTTTCGCCTCCTCCCCTGGTTATATCCCCCAAGTAGGTCTAAATTTCGTGTACAAGAAGTAGTCCAATCCTACCAAAAATAGGATTCTTAGTTAATTTAGGAAATTCGCGTTTATCCAGGATACGGCCGTATGTCTTGGTTGTTACGGCCGTATCGCGCTTCCTGCTCCGAATTGCGCCCTTGCTGTAGTCCCTTGATACGGCCGTATGTCATTGGGGGTACGGCCGTATTGTTGTTCATACGGCCTTATTGATCAGCTCTTACGACCGTATTGTAGCCTCGGGTCCTTTTGTGCTCGTTTCTTCTGAATTCAGGTTACGGCCGTATGGTAAGCATGATACGTCCGTATCATATTTGCAGCACGAGTCCCTGATCTTCCAATCTTGTTTGTTTTGGTCCCCGCTTCCAACTTTTTGTGTACTTTTCGTCCTTTTTGCCTCTTTTCACTTCTTTTCAATGTCGTTCATCCATGTTGGTATTTTATCTAAAAATAGACAAAATTAAACATAATAAACACTTTAAATTACTTATAAAAACCTATAAAATAAACACAAACTAAGTAACTATCAGTCCACCACTAGGTGGGACTATAGTTTTATCTTTATTGGTGCAATCTACCTATTCTGGAAGTCTGAGGTTCGTTGTAATTTGATTTTCTCCAGAATTATGTTTACGTTGCTTACTTAAATCGGAAAGGTAATCGTATATTTAAATCGGAACAGGTTCTTAGAGTTAAGTTTTGTTGGATATAGATTATTGAAAAAAGAATCTTTGGATGTGTGGTTTGAGTAAAAAAAGGTTCTAAGAAATGTAAAAGAAAGTTGTAAATCCTTATTTATTTATTTATTTTTTTATGAAGAGTCAAGTTGTCAAATTAATATAATGAGTCATTGAAAATGGTGAGAAAAATGATTTTTGAATAAGTTGTATCAATCAAGCTCTTAATTGCTTTGATTTGTGTGAGCTAACCTTTTATCCTGAACTCTCATTTAGTGCTATAATTTTAAGTGTCAGGTGACCTTACCACTCGGCACGGATAAGTGTTTTTCTTTTAAGAGAAAGATGGTAAAGTAGCTTGACAATTTGATATGGGAAGGTGATGTGTATTGCTTAGGGAATAATCAAATCAGAATGATGGCAGATATTCCCCTAATGGTGCATTATTCGTGGCGTAAGTAGCGGATCATTTATGCAGAAATGGCCTATGAAGTGAAAGTACCCTAAAGAGAAAAAAAATAACAAAAAAAAAAAAAAGAAAAAAAGAAAAAAGACAATCAAAATCTTGGGATCTGACAGTATTTGTATTGGTGTCAGAGTATCAGACTTGGCAGTTCACTTTTCATTAACAAGTCAATATTATTGAGACTTTGAGGACAAATTAAGCCCCCGTTAGTGTATGTGTATTTATGAGGATTTATGAGTTTTGATGTGAAATAGGAGAGAATGAGTGGGATTGAGTGGTGGAGATTTATGTAGTACAGTGGGTCCCAGAAAATATGTGGATGTAATTGGTTTGACTTTTGATGTGAATGTGTTAAAATGTGTAAAAATTTGTTAAAAGTTGTAAAAGAACGGGCGGTAAGAGTGGAGGAAATTCACATATGACTTACTTTTTGTGTAATTCAAGTATGATGCTCACGATATACTTGCCATTGTGCAGAAATGGCCTATGAAGTGAAAGTACCTTAGCGGATCATTTATGCAGAAATGGCCTATGAAGTGAAAGTACCCTAAAGAGGAAAAAAATAAAAAATAAAAAAAAGAAAAAAAGAAAAAAGACAATCAAAATCTTGGGATCTGACAGTATTTGTATTGGTGTCAGAGTATCAGACTTGGCAGTTCACTTTTCATTAACAAGTCAATATTATTGAGACTCTGAGGACAAATTAAGAGTAGAGGAAATTCACATATTACTTAACTTTTTGTGTAATTCAAGTATGATGCTCAAGATATACTTGCCTTTGTGGAGACGGGTTGTAGAGTTTATCGACTGTGGCAGACATCTCTGGCTGTGGCAGTGTGCTTAACGTCACTTAAAGAAGTTATTGGTCCTTGAAGAGGAGTGGTTGTAGAACAATACTATGGAAAAGAAACATCCATATTCAATCTTTATGAATTCAAAAGAGTTACAGTAGATATATTTATTTATTTGATAGCCGATTGTTGGAAGCAACTGATATTTATATGTTAAAAGATATGGTGGATGAGATTATGGTCATAGCAAGAAACATATCTGTGAGTCTATGTGTAACTGTCACCATGCTTTGTTGTAAAACATCGATAGATTGCCTTGAGGTAGTGAATTGGGATTCATGGCTAATAAAACAACAAGACATGTTGCTGTTTAAATTGGAATAGTTGCGCAAGGCTTTTGAGGAATATTGAGTTTCCCTATGCATGGGAATGCAAATCTAGAAATGCAAGTTGAGGTTATCTGTAATTACTGGAGAGGTATAATACTAGCCATGGTATTGAAATAAGTTCCATCGGGGGTGGGCGCCAGTGCTACAGTTTCTTTTTACTCATAAAGGGGTTTTAGGCTTACTTCTTGACTTAAATTGAAAGAGTTTCATCCATGTACGCTTGAACGGAACTATTGATCCTAGAAAGAACTGCTACCATGACAGGAGAAAAACACATTTCTATCTACGCCAAGCTTCTTCCCCAAGTATTTATTGCCAGTCTGATATTGACTATGTATTGCCAGTCTGATGGTATCTTGAGTCTCACCACCCTCTACACTGACCATGGTTTCCTTTTTCTAAAATAAAGGTCTGATTGCAATGAAGTGGTACGGTTTTTGCACAGGTCCATACGGTTTTTGCTGGTGGATGTCTCGTCCACTATTTTGTTGTTGTTCTTTTGCAATCTTTTTCTCAATAAAATTTGTCTGTTTCTTATCAAAAAAAAAAAAAAAAAAAAATTGCAATGAACTGGTACAGTGTCTCATTTTTCTTATCCACTTGTAATATACTTTGCAGACTGCAATAGATTTGCTACCATGTATGGGATGATGGTGAGACTCATTGACATATACCACCAAGGCAGTTCATGTAAACATGAAACCATAACTGGGATGATTGAAATAAGAAGGGTTTCCTGGCATAATAAATGTGATTCAGAACTAAATGTTCTCGTCATGTTTTGAGTTAATGTGAGCCTGTAGTGCACTTATATTGGAGACTTGTTATGCTCTAACAACCCCTTGATCTAATCTGTTATGATGTGCTATCTGATTTATTGGCTGAGCTATCTGATTTATTGAGCATGCTACGTTTCTTTCATTCACTAGCTTGAAATTGGTATTGGAGAAATTTGCCATTGTGGGTCTTTAGCTACGAGATTAAGACGACATTGATTCGTACACAATTGATCTTCTGATTACATGTCAGCGTCTGTGTGGTTCTTTGTATTGCCAAAAAATGCCTTCTGAATTTTCCATGTTTCATTTTGTGCATGAACTTCAGGATGATGATGGTGACAATGCTTTCCATATAGCAGCTGATACGGCAAAAATGATACGTGAAAATCTTGATTGGATCATTTTTATGCTTAAATATCCCAGTGCTGCAGTTGATGTTAGAAATCACAGGCAAGTTTTGCTTATCATTCACTAGCTGCAATATGAAAAATCTTCAGAAGTAACTTTACTTGTTTCCTTCTGTGCAAGTTCCATTATAAGCAATATTTGCTGCTGAAATGATATAATTATAATTATAATTTCTGCTAACGCATTATAGTGGCAAGACATTACGAGACTTCTTGGAGGCTCTACCTCGGGAATGGATTTCTGAAGATTTAATGGAGGCACTTCTTGAAAAGGGAGTCCATTTATCTCCCACCATGTATGTCTAAGTCAATACTACAGCCAAATTCCTTCTAAAATTCTGTGTAGTATGTGTTTAATGTCATTATTCTGGCTGAAGAGTTTTTGTGCGGATAAATATTGCTTAGATATCAAATTGGAGACTGGGTGAAATATAGACGAAGCGTTACAACACCAACATATGGGTGGCAAGGAGCAACACACAAGAGTGTGGGCTTTGTGCAAAGTGTCCCGGACAATGAGAATCTCATCGTGTCCTTCTGCTCTGGAGAAGCCTCTGGAGAAGCCCGGGTACTGGCAAATGAAGTGATAAAGGTTATTCCACTTGACAGAGGACAGCATGTGCAACTTAAGCCAGATGTCAAAGAGCCAAGGTACGCCCAATCTACTATCAAGTATCTGTTGGCATACTTGTTTCTTATTGGGTATTTAGGTTTATGTAGCTTCCATGATGCATTCCGTCGCATACTTTGTGTCCTACTATTAGGTTTATATAACGTCTTGGCCTCCATTTGGCAAATCATAGGTCTATAAATGGTTTATAAAGTGGGATGGCAATGTATCCTGCAAAATTTGTATTTATGAACGTGCCATTGAAATTAATGTTTTGACTTTGATTGAATTAATGAATCATTTAGGTCTTGTCCTACTCACATTAAATTTCATCAAATTAAATTTACCTTTTCTCTCTTATCCTTTTCAACCACTCATACATTGATTTTACTTTATATTTTTTGATACCCCTTTCCCAATTCTCAACCACCACACATTCAAATGCAAAATACATTTGACCAAAGTTAATGTGGCAAGAACGAGGCCTTAGTTTTTGTACATCTTGTTCTTTTTTGTGATGGCTGGTGCTATGGTTAGTTATTGTTTTCTCAGGTTTTCCTTTAGTCCATCCGGTCACTTAACACAATTTTTCTTCTTGATTATTTTTTTCATGTTTTGTTTTTATTTTTATTTTTTTAATCTGATATATGCTTTTCTATTGTATGAATCTTTTTGAATCCTTCTGAGTTCAGTCAGATGTTAATGCAAGTGAACCATAAATATCATGTAGCCTATTTCTTTTATATTGACCTCAAAATCAGACTTCTAGTAGGTAGGGAACAAAACTTATTTTAGTGGTAATGCAATGCAATTCTTTTATTTTCTGTGGGGCCATTTCCACACAGTCATCAGTTGTTGAAAGTTGTACTGCTTTAAAATTTGGCTCCACCTGGCTACTAGGTGATACCCTCTCCTTCATTGATTGACCAGTGCCAATAATTGCCACCCTTCCTGGATTGGCTGGTGCCAATAATTGCCTTAATAGCAAGATTTTGATGCTGATCAGTGTTGCAATTCGATTTAATAGAGCGAATCACCCACAATCAAGAGTCAGAGTGAGTCTTGTGGAGATGATGTTTACCTTATAATTGCTGCATATCAGTACACCCTTTACAGATTTATCATTTAACAAGAAGCAGAACTGCTTTACATTTTCTTGATTGGAAACCTTGTTTATGGTTCTACTTCTAAACTTGTTGGGTTTGTTAAGTTTGAAAGTAGTGACTTACTTATGGCTCCTTAGAGAAATTGATAATTGATGCTTCACCAGAGTACAGAACATAAATTTAGGATCTCATAATGAAGAGTAAAATATGCAGAACTATGGCGCAAGAAGTGTCTACCATCATCAAACCTTTGGGTGTTTAACAATGAATGATCTGTTTGTTGTTTCTCTGTACACCAAAATTATTATTACCCGGTTGAAAGAAGAGAAGTAGATGTGATAAGAGATGTGGAAACCATTTATCCTCAATTGAAATGTTCCTGTGCACATTACCTTACATGAATCACACTCAGTTCCCTCCATATCATCTCCTTAGTCCTAAATCCTAATGGACTAAACCATCCTAAAGTTAAGAATAACTCTAAAATCTAGGTCATCTGGACACACAAAAGAAATGAACTTTCTGCAGTGGAGATTCTTGTGTCATCGAGATATGGAAGCACGTGTCATTCTTAAGTGGCATGTTGTTTTCATCTTGTGGCAGTTATCGATTGTTAATGCAATCTTAGACTGACTCTTTGAGAAACCATACACTAATCGGTCATGCGTTTCTTTAGATTCGGTTGGCGTGGTCACTCGCGTGACAGCGTTGGAACGGTTCTTTGTGTTGACGATGATGGAATTCTGCGCGTTGGTTTTCCTGGAGCATCCAGAGGATGGAAAGCTGATCCTGCAGAAATGGAAAGAGTAGAAGAATTCAAGGTCGGGGACTGGGTTCGCATACGGCCCACATTGACTACAGCTAAACATGGATTAGGATCTGTAACTCCAGGAAGCATTGGCGTGGTATACTGTATTAGACCAGATAGTAGTCTGTTACTGGAACTAAGCTATCTTCCAGCTCCATGGCATTGCGAACCTGAGGAGGTTGAACATGTTGAGCCATTTAGGGTAAGGGCATTTGCTTGGCATGAATGTTGTTTAATGTTCTAGTGTCATTCTTGTTCATATTTACTTGTTTCCTCATTTATTTACACTTTAGATCTTCCCCACCATATCATTATGTGGCTTTTACAGATTGGTGATCGGGTTTGTGTAAAGCGTTCTGTTGCTGAGCCAAGATATGCTTGGGGTGGTGAAACACATCATAGCATTGGAAGAATTAGTGAGATAGAGAATGATGGCCTGCTGATAATTGAAATTCCCAATCGACCTATTCCATGGCAGGCTGATCCTTCTGACATGGAAAAGGTTGAGGATTTCAAGGTATTAATTCCTGATAACTTGTTAAAAGTTCTGCATAATATGAATACACTGGTTGACAGTATTCACTGCCAAATATAATTTTAACAGGTAGGAGATGGGGTTAGGGTGAAGGCATCTGTTTCCTCCCCAAAATATGGGTGGGAGGATATAACGAGGAACAGCATTGGTATAATTCATTGTTTGGAAGAGGATGGTGACATGGAAATTGCATTTTGCTTCAGGAGCAAACTTTTCCGCTGTTCTGCCACAGATGTGGAGAAGGTTCCTCCTTTTGAAGTCGGACAAGCGATACATGTGATGCCTTCTGTTACTCAGCCTCGTCTTGGATGGTCCGGTGAAACGCCAGCCACTGTTGGAAAAATTGCAAGAATAGATATGGACGGTGCTCTAAATGTAAGCTGCTTCTGTTCTTGGTCGGTTGTCTTGTGTTGGGTTGTGGACAGAATATGAACTATAATCATTTATCAGATTGTTTCCAGCTCATTGTCAAGTTCAGTAGGAAGTTAAATAGTTAAAACTTAAGGAAGGAGGGTTCCTCAAAGATAATAGTATGTCATGTACATATAGTTAGAACGGAGATTAGGATGGCATTTTGCCACAAGCATCAAGTCAAACTCTTCCTGCTATTGCTAATGATATAATTAATCAACAAAGTAAAGTCTGTAGACTGTACGATTAATTTTAAAACAGCAGCAATTTAGGGCCACCTCTATAATAGAAAGCAGAGGTCTTATCTGAAAGAAACCAGTTGGGTCCACTGAATTTGTTTGATTTTAAAACTGAAATTACTTTTGTATCCATCTGATCAAAGGTAAAGATGTAAAATGTTTTACTTGACAAAATACCGTTGTAAGATCTTTTGCTAGATTAAACAATAAAATGAATGAAGTCACTAAACATAATTTCTCTATTTGAACCTGAATTACTTGAAACAGACCGTTGTTCGTCTCTTGGGTCCATGTTATTTCATTGTCCTGACAAAAGCTCACCCTCTCTAGGTAAGAGTTGCTGGAAGACATGCTCTGTGGAAAGTGTCTCCTGGAGATGCAGAACAACTTCCAGGATTTGAAGTAGGTGATTGGGTGCGCTCAAAACCAAGTCTTGGGACTAGGCCGAGTTATGACTGGAATAGTATTGGGAAAGAAGGTTTAGCTGTTGTACATAGTATACAGGATAGTGGCTATTTAGAATTAGCTTGCTGTTTCCGTAAGGGAAGGTATCCAACCCATTATACTGATGTTGAAAAGGTTCCTGGTTTTAGGGTTGGGCAACATGTCAGGTTTAGAACTGGACTGGTCGAGCCAAGATGGGGCTGGCGAGGCGCTCATCCTGATTCTCGCGGTGTTGTAGCCAGTGTCAATGCTGATGGAGAAGTGAGGGTTGCATTCTTGGGCTTACAGGGGTTATGGAGGGGTGATCCTGCAGATCTTGAAGTCGAGCAAATTTTTGAAGTGGGCGCATGGGTCAAACTGAAAGAAAATGCCAGTAGCTGGAAATCTATTTGGCCAGGTAGCATTGGCATTGTGCAAGGAATTTCGTATGAAGGAAATCAATGGAACGAAAATGTCATTGTAGGATTCTGTGGAGAGCAAGAACTATGGGTAGGAAATTTTTCTCATCTTGAAAAAGCCGATAAACTCCTTGTTGGGCAACGAATCAAAGTTAAAAATTGCATCAAGCAGCCAAGGTTTGGTTGGTCAGGACACAGCCACGTAAGTATAGGGACCATATCAGCAATTGATGCAGATGGAAAGCTGAGAATATACACACCAGCTGGTTCAAAAGCTTGGGTGCTCGACCCTTCAGAGGTGGATATAGTTGAGGAACAGAAACTTAATGTTGGAGACTGGGTTAGGGTTCGGGAAAACATTTCTACCCCTACTCACCAGTGGGGAGATGTACGTCGCTCAAGCATTGGCGTGGTTCACCGTTTAGAAGACGAAGATCTTTGGGTGGCTTTCTGCTTTATGGACAGGCTATGGCTTTGCAAAGCATGGGAGATGGAAAAGGTGAGACCCTTTAAAGTTGGAGACAAGGTGAAAATCAAGGATGGATTAGTTACACCACGATGGGACTGGGGTATGGAGACTCATGCAAGTAAAGGCGAGGTGGTGGGCGTGGATGCAAATGGGAAGTTGAGGATTAAGTTTCGATGGCGAGAAGGGAAGCCATGGATTGGAGATCCCGCTGATATTGTTCTCGACGAGAACTCACCCTTCACAAGTGTTACACCATGAGAAAAATGAGGGTATAAAGGAGAAACCAGCAATTGTCCTTGCAAGTCACAGGGGAGAAGCAAGAAGATAAATCCATGAAATTAAGACATGCTCAAGCTCACCGCTATTAGCGCAGTGGAAAACACAAGGCGGACATCTGTTTGAGACAAGAGGCTATAAATGAAGGTAAAAAGGAGAAATCAGGGGATCAGCGCGAAATTTGAGTCATATAACAGATCTGCTGATTTTCAGTGATTTTCTGTGTTAGTGATAGTGATAGGATTGGGATAGCTGGCTTCTTTCAGTGACATAAACTCTTAGCAGGTAACCAGTACTCTTGATTAGTCTTGTGATGATTTCAGTATGTTGCATAAATTATCTCCTTGATTCCTGTGAATGAGTTCATAATCATGTGTATAAATATGATTTTTGATTTGTCTTCATACTATAAATGTAGAATTCAGTGTCTAGTAAATTATGTACAGTATGTAAAGAACTGATGGCTTGGTAGGCTCATTTTCATTGGGAACTTTTAAAGGAGCATTTTATGATGGCTTTGGTTGACGAATTTTTGGAAGCCTTTGTTTTTGAACTTGGTGTTTAATCTCTTGTACACTTGCTTGCATTAAATCATACACACGTAGGAGTGCACACTTGCACATCCATATTGATTAATGAGTCAAGATCTATTGTCTGCATTTTATGGCCCTCAAGTTTTCTTCCAATAAAAATAGTTGACTTGACCATTAGAAAGGTCCACATCATTGGCTGGCATCTAATGAAATGTGAAATGAGGACAACAAATGTGGACTCATTGATTAATACTGTTCGGGAGAGATCTCGAGGGAGAAAATGCTTTGTGCATGAACAGGTATTGTGTTAGGCTCGTTATTTTCTTGTATGATTTTCATTGAAGAACTTAGAGAGTGCACTTCCCATCTTGCTTAGTTTTGCTATGGTGCCATACCCAATAGATCTGGACGCCACATTCATGTAGACTGTTGGGTTTGTACCTAATTGGGCGCCATAAATTTCTCTGCTTAGATAAACATCCATTTGCATTTGATAACCAAATATATTATTATACTTGGAACAGAAGAAAAGGCCATTCAGATCCTTTTATCTTTTCTATTGGCATACCAAGAATGCCGGACAGAATCATGGTAAAGCATGGCCATGGAGATTGATTTTCTTTGTCTGGATTCACTGCATTCTGACATTGAGTAAAGCGAAAGGGTATTGCCTGAAAAGCTTCTAATCATTTGCCTGTGGTTTTATTTTTATTTTGGGAATACTTCCTTTTCCAGCATTTTTGACAGATTGTCCCGATTGTCTATTGAATGAAGGGTAAAACGGTCAATGTACTTGATCCTAGCAATAAAATTTGAAGCTTATTTGACTACATTTTCTAGGTTTTTGCCAAACATACTTCGAAATTGTGTTCCAATTGGAAAATAATGATTATTGGTACTAGAATAGATTGAAATTTTGAAATATCAAGCACGAGTCGTTCCAAAATAATTTGTATGATATGCATAAGGGTACGCACATTTTGTGCTAATTAAGAACCCCACCTACTTAAAATTCAAAATATGTGGTTGGTGATGAAATCCAAAGATACGTACACACATGTTCGATGTTCATGATGAGGAATAATGGTTGCAAGTTGAAATTTATAATATCAACTCACTCTTCTGCTAAGATACATTGCATTTGTTCATCTACTTACCTATTTATGTCCACTACTTTATTTATAAAAACTTTTCCCAATGCCCTGCTGTTCTGGTACAAGATATTGTTGGTTATCTTTCCATGTAATTTGAGCCTGCCAACGAGCATTCTTGGAAGAGAAATGGAGACTCTTGTGGTTCAATAGATCCGGTGGTTAGTTGTAAACAGGGATTACTCTGCATATTATTTAGTATTGAATATGTCAATATTACAGACTGTGCGATGTAATCATTGAGTTTAAATATGTTGTCTCATTTTTGGTCTTTTAGACTGTTATCTCATTTTTTGTCCTTTTAGACTATTTCATTTAATGAAAATAATTCGAAAGAGCGTTGTTAAAAAAAGACTTGGTTTTGTGTCTAGATTGAACTATTTTGAATTTTTGATTGGATGGAATAGATAAAGCGACAGATAACAGGACAATATATGTGGACCGACTATGGTGCCATAGGATGAGTATTTCTGTCTACTATGGTAATATATTGTCAGCTCTCTCATGTTAAACCTATGGTCGAATCTACCTTATCAAGCTATGGATAGAGCATGATAATTTAAATCCTAAATCGAAATAGTGCGTGTTGTTATCGTCAGTGATGACACTGATCTTACGTGACCAAGGCGGCATAGTCCTTCAAAATTTTTTAATTTTTTAATTTATTTGTTTTTTTTGTATTAATAGAGAGTCCTAAAATCAACATCAGAAAAAGGGGAGGGGGGTTGGGGTGGGGGGGGGGGTGGGGTTAACACATACAAGATCTTCAGCATTTTAGCACTAGTCCTGATTACCGTTGAATCTACTGTATCAAACGATAAACAAATGACAGATAATTGTTATTTAATCCGAAATCCAAATAGAGCATTTTGTTATCGTTCAACCAGTTGCATTATATGATAGACGATAATACGATCTGCTATGGTCACTGTTCATTTCTCTCTCTGTGACAACTAAATTGATGGACGTATAATACAGGTGGCATTATATTTGATAAACGTTCAACTCTAAAAATCATCTTTAATGATTTCCACTCCACATAATTAATTCATCCGAAGTTTTCTCTTACTTAAAAACAAAATATACATTTATTTCATATCTTACATTTTTTTTTTTGAAAAAATATTTGTTAAATTCATATCTTAAATTTTTAACGAAAATTAATGGTGCTTGAATATAAGAAGGAATGCCTACATGTAGAACTCTCTTTTCATATTTACTAATTTTGATTTATGTCATATCATATCAGCTTGACATTCTTTTAATGAGCAACCATTGGAGAGTACTTTCTTGCACAATGTCTATTTTTAACTGATGTCTAATTTAATTTTGACAACCTATGCGATCATTGGAGATGCCCTAATGACTAATAATAACCTAAAATCTTGTTATTGGTATTTCACCTCGACATTCTCCTAATAAGCAACCGTTGGAGAGTGTTTTCTACACAATGCTTAGTTTAACTAATGTGTTAAGCAATTGCAAATGCCTCGGAAATGCTCCTATGTTTGTTAGTAATGTTGAATATCAAAAGGAAGGGTGGACAGATAATAATCATCCAACTTTAAATCCGTCGAATTTATATTGTTACACTAATAATCCAATGTCAATATATTGGTCGGTGATTAACAGGTGCTCTCCCTTAGGGGGATGACCACGTATCAATTATCGACCAATATGTTGGCATTAGATCTTTTGCGTATATTGTTATTGTTCAATCTATCGTATCGAAGGATGAGCATAAAACAATCACCAAAACCCTAAATCCAAACAGTGCAATATTGGGATGCGTTAATTATAACTGATTCTCTCATGTTTTAATATATTGTTATTATTATTTGATATTATATGAGGTATCCCGAACCGGATTTTCCGACACATTGACATTATTATATGTCACACTCCCCAAAGCCTCACTTTCTCTTCTTGTTTTTAATTTAAAATACCCATAATTCAATATTCATCATCACAATATTCATTTGTCCCTCTATATATACATGCCATCCCAACTCAATATTTGCTCTCCCATAATTAAATTAACGTGACACAAAGAAGAAACACTTATTCAATAAGTGCCTATTTTGAAGCCGAGCATATATACTGATTACATTCTGGTATGCGATTTGACGAAGTTTGGAGTCGAAATCGACACATGAAGATGATGGCAATGAGGTGCTTTAGTGGGTGGTGGTGGGTGGTGGTTCTTGCCTTGCTGACGGCGTCGCTGCTAGTCCTGCCACCAATTTTGCCGCCACTTCCGCCCCCTCCGATGGTGCTTATGTTGTTTCCGGTGGGAATAATGGCTTTCCTCATGGCACTCGCTCTCTCTCAGGCTAATGCTGCACAAGACACCGTTATTTGAACTACACATGAATCAATGCATTGCATTCAAGAGTTGACTCTTGGTGAGAAGAAACTGGGGAATGGACTTTTGATGCCTCCATATGTAAGAAGAGTACTTGTTGATAACAAAATTTTGTACAATTTGGAGTCAATATGATTATATGGGATAATTATTTATTCATCTTTGTGTCTTTTTAACTTTTTTGTAGAAAATATATACAATGGTACCTAAACTAATTAGAACTTGTTTGGTTGACGATAACATTCCAATGTCCTTCACCGGATCATTTGCGACCATATTTTTTATTGGTATGACAATTTTTTCAAAATTTTAAGACTTTTATATGCTTTGTAACTAAATGTTAAAAATTATTAGTTTTTAAAAATAAAAAAAAATCCCCAAACAAACACTTGGTGTGTGTAAAGATTGAGCATCCTCAAGGCAATCTTGAAATTTTGAGAGCTTGCAGTGGACTTGTTAATCAAAATTTGGCAAAAGAACCTGCAGAAGCCATCCAATGCTGTTGTGGCCGTTATGTATGGGTATGGATACTATGAATGGGGTCTTAATAATACAAGTACGATAAGATGTACAATATATACACTTGATTAGATCTTGATGTTTCATATGTCGAACTACTTTTATACCATTAACATTCTCTATGAAGATCTGGTTAGATTGTAGTAGGGGTGGAGAGTGAGTAGGTGGGGACCATTGGATCTCGGTCGATTGCTCCCAATAACAAACTTACCTTTATTCCCTGCTAAAAGAGGTCGGTTGTGTCGAACTATACGAGAAATCACATTCAATCATCAATGTGTATCACATTGCCAATTCCAAGCCCGGGAAAAGGAGGAGGGTTGCGGTAGGATGACAGCCAGTGTAAAACTTTGCCAAATCTATGAGATGATCGATTGCTCCCACCGTATGGAAATTTTTCAATTTTTTTTTTAATTTTTTTAATTTTTGTCATTAATTTAATCCTTGTGTTTTATCATTTAATAGCTCTTTTAACTTAATTATGAATGTAACAAGTCCTTAATCGAAAGGGTGGCAAAACCCTATAGTGACAATAAAAGTTGAAAATAATATCAAGTTATGATACAATTTCACTACATCTATTACTAAACTGACGAAAACATGTGAACAAAATACGTAAAATGTGGCACTTATGTAAGGCACAACTAATTTAACCAACTACAAAAACCAGCCCTACAAGAAAATGCACTCCCAACTTGGGAGCAAACTGAGCAATGATCTGTTATTACATGATAACACAGATTTATCTTCAACTTCAAAATTTTTCTGCATTCTCCTCACATGTCATTGTCGATTATGTCTCGCATCATTTGTATTGGGATGAGCCCTTCTGTTCGAATCGCATCTTTATTTGGATCCGGACTGATAAAGTACACCGTCGGTAATCCTCGAACCTGTGACAAGTTTGCATAAGTTCTTGGTTTCTAATGATGTTATTCAAATATCAGCATCCCTTTTTCATTAAAAATAAATAAATAAAATAAAATAAAAAGAACAGATGAATTTGAGTCGAATGTAAAAAAGAAAAGAAAATAAGAGCGAGAGAGAATATGACCTGCATGTCCCGTGCAAATTCGTATTCATCATCTGTGTCAACCTTCACGATTAGTGCATTGCTTTCATATTCAACAGCAAGCTGCAGAATAAAATTTCACGTTAAACCAGAGCGAAGACGTAGAGAATTAGTATAAGAAATGCAAAATCAAATTGCTCCAGTTGACATTTATATTCTATTCTTGCCTCTTTAATAATAAGCAATTAATTTCAGATATATTTTCTACCAGGCCAAAAATTACTACGCAATTAAACTCACAAATCATACTTGCAAGTTGGCATTGCTAGTTACAGTGCTTTGTTGGTTTTGACATCTAATTGCTTATAAATGGCGGATCCTACAGATTGTGGTGATGCTTTATAAATATTGTGGTGATGCTTTATAAATACGAAAAGTAAAATCCAGATAATAGCTATGCAATGACATTTTTTTTTGACAAAGAAACTTCTATGTTATATAGCATGAGAATTGATTACAAATATACAAAAGCAACCAGGGACCAAAATCCCGAGGTTCCAAAAATGTAAGGCTAATTTCTATACAGAAAGTTAGTCCAATCCCTACACAAGTCTAAGAAAGAAAGGCCCTCAAAGCTTCTAGTGTTGTAAACCCAAGTAGCAACCCAAAATTTGACTTTCTCCCACAACTCCTCAGCTGCGGCTTCCCTCTCTTCAAAGATTCTGTTATTCCTTTCTAACCAAACTGCCCAAAATTTGTCATAGCTATGCAATGACATTAAGAAGCAGGTTGCTGGGATGAAAACTTTCCTTGATTAATAAACAAAGATGATTTGTAGGGAAATAGCTCTTCTTACTAACTTAACATATACCAAATATTATATAAATCACAAAACTTCAATAGAATGTTCTAAAACTACTGGGGAATAGACCGAGCGAAGTGCTTTTGCTACAGTTTCTTGTAGTGAAACTTTTTTATATTTTTAGTTTTCCCCGAGTATGCCGTTAGCGAAGCACATATATAATTCGTGGTTGAAAATATTTTGTGAAGAAACTTTTTTCAGAAAACCATACCAAACAAGGACCGAGTACTCATGAGGTCATGCATAAAGAAATTAACATTCTGCAATTCTTGGAAATCATGAGTGCTCTCTTTTGCATCTTGATAGTACTAATTAGTAGCTAAAGTAGAAAAGAGTATCATGAGGATCTAATAGAAGAAAGTGGTTATAACTATGGAGATGGGAAGAAAGTAACGCTACATGGAACTCATGGTTCAGATCGAAGTGATGTGCCCTGTGAAATATCACATCACTATCAATACTATCATTCTACAGGATTTTGACACATCACCACAGTATCACGCAGGAGGTGAACCATGAAGTGCAAGTAGCATTATTCTCATTTGAATGGGGTACAAAATTAGGATCTCCTCAAATTTCGGAGAGAATATAGGCCTCCCGGATTGCCTATTATCTATTGTATTTCCATTTCACCGTTTCATTAAATATATAGCAATTTATATATTAATTCTTTTGGAATCCTATTACATCTATCCTATTTTTAAAGAATCAGTAACATTCTCAAAGGTGTGATAAGATAATCTTTAGCATTAGTTAATTTGAGTGTGTGTGGCTTCTAGATGTCTATAAACTCTTCCGATACAATACACTTTCGGTTAAACCATTTTTATCACACATTTTCGCAAGACCCAAAAATAGTATCCACTTCTCAAGCAATGAATTGACCAACCTTATAAATGCTCGATTCATAAGCACCTTGCAATACATATTCTAAGAAAATCAAGCTCGGCATGGTTATTTTCTGAGTCGAACTACTATGAGCTATTCACCATCCAAATTTGAGTCGACATCAAGCATTTTGATCAATTTACATTGTGTTCTATACTTATCAACCTGACTGAAACTCAAGCCAAGCTAAAAAATCATGCACTTAAACACGCGTCTGAACTTGCCTTGTGTAACTTTTAGCTTCAACAAGCCTCAAGGTGGTTGAGCCATTAAAACCACTCGTATACTATGCATTGTCAAATGGACATTATAACCAATTGCAAGCCAAATATGAAAGACTTTGTATGCTTAATCAAATTGCCCAAACATCGCCTAAAGAAAGATCTAAACATACCATTTCAAGTTCTTGGGCCATCAAAACACAAGGACCACACCACGTTGCGTAGAAATCGATAATTAGTGGTACATTTCTCTCTCCCTTCACCAGGTCTTGCACTTCTTTTGCAGATAACTTTTTCTGCCAAATCAAAATAATAACAGCAAAAGTAAATCAGACATTTCATCGAACATCTAGAATGCATGACAAATTTTTCCTCTTCTCTCCCATTAGATTTTCCATGAAGCAAACAATCAATTCTCAATTCATATGGAGCTATAATGGCACTAATCAGCAATCAAACGAGATCTTTGTGTTTCATCACTTTGTCAAGCACACCACCACTTAATAATTGGACAAATGAATGAAATCCCATAACTAAAAGCAAGAAAAACTTGCATAAGAGAAACTAAGTTTGCAATGTACGAAGATAAGTAAAAGTGTGTATGCATCAGTAAATACCACAAGATAGTCTTCTCTGACATATTTCCCAGCAAGGGGTTTGAAGCGCAGTTTCCGTGACGGCGTTCGAGTTGATAGGGGAGGGTTTAGTCTCGTGGTTCGAGTGGAGGTGAATAAAAGAGTATTTGGATGATGGGTTTTCAACGAAAAGGGAGAGGGGTTAATTGGCAGTGTTGGTGGTGGAGCATGGAACGCGAAGATGGAAGCTTGCATTATAGCTTCACTTATCCGATGCTCTCTGTGTCTGTGTCAGTGCGTGCCTTCACTCTAAGAGAGGGAGAGGGAGATGATGAAATTTTGCAGATAATTCGACGCGAAGGAGAATAGGTCGTGTTTGGCTCCGATCATCCATTCGTAAATATTAAAAATTTATTTTAATAATAATCAACAAAATTTTAATTCACGAGGTTTTGTACGAGGGATGTTTAAGTACTATCGATAGTTCGGAACCATTGATGCGTTTCAAAGGCACATCCGATATTCGTTTTGAAATCCAAAATCAGATCTATGTTCTACATGACGATAGGGAGTTTCAGCAATTCGAAAAATTCTCCTGCGACACTGGTGGCGGTCAGTCAAAATTTTTTACCAAAATATAGCCAAAAACTTTGACCAGCCAGCACCACTATCACCGGAGAATTTTTCGAATTGCTGGAGCTCTACATCGTCGTGTTGAACCTAGATTTGATATCAGATTTCAAAACGAACACCGGATAGGCCCTCAAAACGCATCGATGGTTTCGTAACCATTGATGGTGCTTGAAAATGTTTGGGTTTTGTGTTCGTTAATCTTAGGGCTTGTTCTATGCACAATAATTGTCTATAACATAGACTCACTCGAACGACATGTTAGATGTATAGTTAAAAATTGAGAAAGTGTATTAAAAAATATAAAGTAATTATATAAGTGGTTAAAAATGATGAGAGAAAAAATTATTGAAAGTTATTAGAAAATTATTATACATAGAACATGCAAGGGTGTTAGCATCAAGTTGAAAATGCATTTTAAAGCATTTTTTTCAAATTTCAAATTTGGTCAAATAAATCACATCCATATATCTCTTCATTTATTAAATCACCACCATCCAACTCCACCCGTCATCTCTCTTCCTACTCATAAAAATACATTAAAACTCACAGAAATTTTCAGGTGCACCTGGGTGTACATTAGATAATTATGGTGCTCTCGGGTGCTTTTACGGGCCCGTCCGACCTCCGATTTTAATTTCGGGACAGGATCTAGATTCATCACGATGAGAGCAAGGTCCTACAAAAAAAAAATTTTTTTGGACATCGTAGATGCCGGTGGCGACGGGTCAAAGTTTGGAACATAATTTTGGCCAAAATTATGCTCCAAAATTTGACCGGTCGCCACCGGCATCTACGATGTCCAAATTTTTTTTTTTGGCAGGACCTTGCTCTCATCGTGATGAATCTAGATCCGATCCCGAAATTAAAATCGGAAGTCGGACGGACCCGTAAAAGCACCAGGGAGCACCATAATTATGGTGCACCAGGATGCACCTGAATAGGGTTGTTAAAACTCATCCGCTAACAAGTTGGGATTGTTAATATGTTCAATAATCTCAATAATCTATGTGATTATGTTTTTATTCAATGTACTATGAAAGTATATTGTCTTTTATATATTATATATATAATAGATTGTCATGATCAAAATTATAGTGACCAACATGTTTCTTTTATTCTATAAATATATGTGCAATAATAATAATAATAGTAGAATAAAAATAAATAAATACATTGTATTTCAATATTACAAAAAAATAAAACTTTTTGAATGCTATCTTTATTGTTGAGTTAAACTCGCCTTTATCATTATATTATCACAAATCAATGTCACTCTTGCAATGCATAAAACGTACAAAATTAATTAACCACCCGAGCACTGTTTGGCCGTTGCCATTAAATTTAATTTAAACAAATTACTCTATATTTATAGTATAATTAATTTGTATCATATTGAAAAAAAATTATATTAACATTAAATCAAAGTACAATTATAATAGGTTACTGTGTATAATATAATTGAATTAAAAATTTATTGTCCACAATATCTTGTTAAAAATATTTGAGTGTTAAATGATACTCCTTCCAACCTACAAAGATACTCTATCTTAATTTATTTTTGGTTTTTGTATATATATTTATTTAATGTACATTGACTTTGAAAAAGTTAAAGGAGATGTATAAGATGAAACTTCTATTGTATTGATAATTTTTTGATATTTTTCTACAGTAAGCACAGTAGTCTTATTTATAGATCTAACAGACTAACAAATTGTATACAATAACCTATTAATTTTGTACGCCGTGTAAAAGGGGATCATTCTAGATCTAATAGTTTGTTATGCAGTTATCCTGAGGCACCTGACCTCATTTTAAGTTTATCAAGAGTTGTAGGGGCCAATTGCGTAAATACAGAAAAGGGACTAAATTATCAAATCCTCAATAATTGAATGGTCTCAATATGCCAAGTATATATGTTGACTTTTGCATATTCAGACCATTTCATCCCAGGTAATACAAACACAACCACAAAAAAGCCTAGGTATGAGAAATTAGCTTTTCTTCCCACCGTAATCCTTTAAATTCTGATGAGGCGTTGATTTCTCCGTCGAAGATTCATCAATTCGACCTCGATTCTTGACTCTCCCTCTCAAGCTGGAAGGTCCGACGAGAATTCCGAGCTTGTCACGTAAATACTCGAACCGGTGCTTGGCTAGCGGCCTGATGAGTAAATCTGCTGTTTGATCTGTGGCAGGTAAGTATCTGATCTCAAGTTTCTTGCTCGAAATGCGATCTCTAATAAAGTGTATGTCTAGCTCTATGTGTTTTGTTTTGGCATGATATACTGGATTTGAGGCAAGAGCTTTTGCTCCGAGGTTATCACACCAAATCAATGGTGTAGTATGAATCGGAAGCCCTAGTTCTTCAAGCAACCCTTGAATCCAAATCAATTCTGTTGTAGCTAGAGCAAGCCCTCTATATTCTGATTTTGTGCTTGATCTAGCTACTACATATTGCTTTTTTGACTGCCAAGAAATGAGATTTTCACCTAGATAAACACAGTAACCAACTGTAGATCTTCTATCATCCGGGCATGAAGCCTAGTCAGCATCAACAAAGCCACTTAGCATGTTAATCTCATTCCTCTTGAACCAAAGACCATAACTTGCTGTGCCTTTGAGATACTTGAAAATCCTTTTTAGGGCAGACCAATGTACATCTGTAGGTTGAGTGAGAAATTGACTCATCTTGTTTACTGCAAAAGTGATGTCTGGTCTAGTATATGTTAAATATTGTAGTCCACATACTGCACTTCTATAAATAGATGGATTTTTCATAAGTTTCCCCTCTAATTTGGACAAAATCTTGCCTGAGACCATCGGTGTCGTGGAAGGTTTAAGATTTTGGTACTCAAATCTCTTGAGTAACTCTGCAATGTATCTTCCCTGAGAGAGATATAAGCCATTTTGATCTTCAAAGACTTCAAAACCTAGAAAATGATGGAGGTTCCCCAGATCTTTGAGAGCAAATGTCCTATTCAGTTCAGAAATGAATCGTTCAACAACATCACTGTTATTGGCAGTCAGGATAATGTCATCCACATAGACTAAGGCAAAAATGACTTCATTACTTCTCTGGAAGAAGAAGAGTGAACTGTCTACTTTGGATTGCGTGAATCCCCATCTTATATGTACGTCTCAGTTTATCAAACCAAACTCTTGGGGCTTGTCTAAGCCCATAGAGAGCTTTATGTAGTTTGCAAACAGCTCCAGGTCTTCTGTCGTCAATAAAACCCTCTGGTTGTTTGATGTACACTTGTTCCTGTAGGTCACCATTGAGGAAAGCATTATTTATATCAATCTTCCTTAGTTTCCAATTCCGGGAGATGGCCAAACTTAAGATGATCCTGATGGTAGGTGCCTTTATGACTGGTTTCACAGTAATCGACACCATGAATCTGTGAGAAACCTCTAGCAACCAACCTCGCTTTATACCTTAACACTGAACCATCAGCACCATACTTGATTCTAAACACCTATTTACAGTCAATTATCTTGTGCCCAGGAGGTGGTTCAACAAGGGTCCAAGTGTTGTTGCTGCATAGAGCATCAAATTCCTCTTGCATAGATTTCTTCCAGTTTCTACTGGACAATGCTTCAGCAACAGTACGTGGTTCAGGTTCAGCCTATACCTGTAATTCAGGTGCATAAGCTAAGAACCTTTTATTAGGTTTAAAAATCCCATCTTTTGCCCTGGTAACCATAGATGCCTCCTGGGTTGTTCATCAACAGGGAGAGATTCTGAATGAGCTTGATTATGTTTCAGCTGTTTTTAAATTCTCAGATCTGCCTTCTATTGTGACATATTCACTGCTGATAGGTGAGGATTCAACTGAATGATTTTCTAAATCTCTTGTGTATGAGTCATGATTAATTGCATCCAGGGGTCCTCCTTCAGGTTGAGCTGTTGGACCAGCTCTGAGAGGAACCGTACCTTCTATGGTTGTTTCTAGTGATGGAGGTTCAGTATAGGTGGGAAGAAAGTGAACGATTGTTTCTATTTCTTTAGGGCCTGTTTGTTTGTCTAGGAATTTTGCGTGGAAAGGATAGTCTGACTCATCAAAAACCACATGCCTCGATATGTAAATTTTCCCTGTGGGACTCAAGCATTTTACAGCATTTGTGCGAGGGACTGTAGCCAATGAAAGTCCACCTACTTAAATGAAAGTCAAACTTATGTTTCTAGTATGGTTTGAGACAGGGATAACATGCACAGCCAAACACTTTTAAAGTGTCGTAGTCGACTGACTTTCTGAAAAGAGTTTCAAATGGCACTTTCATGTCTAGGTTAGGTGTTGGGAGTCTATTTATGAGATAAGTAGCTGTTTGGAGTGCTTCCCACCAATACAACAGTGGTATCTGTGCTTGTGCTAGAAGAGTAAGGGCTGTTTCAGTTAAATGCCGGTGCTTTCTTTCGGCTCTCCCATTTTGTGGAAAGGTATATGGGCAGGAAAATCTGATGCAAAGTCTAACTCCTTTGCAAGATTTGAGATAGGTATATATTCTCCTCCTCCACCTGTTTGTAGGGTCTTAATTTTGGTGCCAAACAGGTTTTCAACAAGTTGTTTGAATTGTTTAAAGTGGCAAACTGTTTTTGATTTTCTTTTCATGGGATACACCCAAGTGTATCTGCTATAATCATCGATAAAAAGTACATAATAGTGGAACCATGAGGTGGATTGTAGGGGTGAGGGGCCCCACATATCTGAATGAATAAATTCCAATGGCATTGAGGCATGTGATTTTGACAGGTTAAAAGGAAATAGATGAGACTTTCCTAATTGACAAGAATTGCAAAAATTTAAATTTTCATTGATTTTGAATTTTTTATTACAAGATTTCAGAACAAAAGATAAAATGAAACTAGATGGATGTCCTAACTTCTTGTGCCAAACATCAACTTGAGAGGCTGATTTAGGCTTTATTGAGGGCTTCTTGGAGCTAATAGTTAAGGCAGTGGGTTCTAGAGTGAAATTTGATGGGTGAGAATTTGAATTAGAGGTTTCCAGCTGGTACAGTCCATCCTTGAGCTTGCCCTGCAGCGAACCTTCTTCGAGAAGGTGTCCTTAACAACAAAAAAACAATCATGAAATTCAACATACACATCGTTATCACAAGTTAGCTTAGAAACACTAAGCAAGTTTTTCTTAATCTCAGGTGCAAGCAATACATCATTTAAGCTGATATTTTTACCACAGTCAGTGTATAAGTTTGTGGTTCTAGTGTGTGTGCTTTTGAGGCAATTACCATTTCCTACCAACAATGAAAGATTACCTCCATATTCTGAGCCGTTGGTAATATTACCCCTTTCTGAAACCACATGGTGACTGGCTCCTGAATCCATGTACCAAGTAGGATCTGAGATAGTACTCGGTGTGGCAGTATAAGCTACTGGTGATGATTGACCAGCTTGATTTCCATTGTTAGGTCTGCCTACCTATGTATCTTTCATCAAATCTATAATAACACCTTTTAGCAGTGTGATTATTGTAGCCACAAATTTGGCAGGGAGGCTTGTATTCACCAGATCTGCCTCTGCCCCTTCCATTATTTTTTCCTCCTCTGTTCTTATTAGGGCCTCTACCAGATCTGCCTCTAGATGAATTGAACCTCCTCTAGAACCTCATGTTGAGTAGCTCAAGTTGATAGACCCCATACTATTTGTGACTTGATCAAGATATTCTACGTTGCTTTCATAAGTCATTAACATTGACTGGAGGTCGGCCCAAGAGATCTTATCCATATTACTGATTTGAGAGACAATAGGCATATAGTCTCTATTTAGGCCTGCTAGAGCCTGAGTGATAAGCTCAGAATCAGAAATTTTGCTTCCTACTATGCATAGATTGTATCCCAACTGTTTGATTGCATTCAAATATTCATTCATGGGGTTGTTTCCCTTTCTCATCCTCTGTAATTCACTAGTTAAAAACACCAACCTAGATCTGCTCATGCCACCGAAAGTCTCCTCTATAGACTTCCATAGATCACAAGAATTGTTGCTACCCATGACTCTCATAATCACATCAAGAGTCATTGATGCATACAACCAACCTTGCAGCAGTTGATCGGTTGATTGCCATGTGATGTATTCAGGATTGGCACAAACTTGAGTTGTTTTCTCACCAATCGAAGTAGTGATTTCTCTGCTAACAGTGGTTGGTGGGCACTCTATTGTGCCTAGAATAAAAACTTCAAGGTTATGCCCCTTGATGATGGGCATGACCACACTCCTCCACATTAGATAGTTGTTTTTATCTAATTTGATGCCGGGTGTTTGATTTAGGGAACTGGAAGGAGCAACACCTACAACTCCCAACAATGGAGTTGTGGTGAGAATAGAGCTTGAAGCTGAATTTTCCGAAGTAGGGTTGGCGGTGGCCGTAGATGACGCTCTAATACCAACTTTGAAGAAGTAAAAGGAGATATGTAAGATGAAACTTCTTTTGTATTGATAATTTTTTGATATTTTTCTACAGTATGCACAGTAGTCTTATTTATAGATCTGACTAACAAATTGTATACAATAACCTATTAATTTTGTACACGTGTAAAAGGGGATCATTCTAGATCTAATAGTTTGTTATGCAGTTATCCTGAGTCACCTGATCTCATAAGTTTATCAAGAGTTGTAGGGGCCAATTGCGTAAATGCAGAAAAGGGACTAAATTATCAAATCCTCAATAGTTGAATGGTCTGAATATGCCAAATATAAGTTGACTTTTGCATATTCAGACCATTTCATCCCAGTTAATACGAACATAGCCACAAAAGCTTCACGAGCAATATTACAATCAATAGTATAACTTAGTTAGAACATTTTTAACAAGATGGTATGGAAAATAAATTTTTAATTCAATTATGTTATACACAGTAACATATTATAATTGTACTTTGATTTAATATTAATATAATTTTTTTTCAATATGATACAAATTAATTATGTTATCGATATAGAGTAATTTGTTTAAACTTAAATTTTATTAATTAAATTTAATGGCAAGCAGTGCACGGCTGATTAATTAATTATATATGTTCCGTGCATTGCAAGGATAACTTAATTAACTTGTTTCCAAGTTATTGATTTGTGATTATGGTGCAGATGAGTTTAACTCAACAACAAAGATAGCATTCAAAAAGTTTTATGTTTTCATAATATTATATTTGTTATAAAAGTATAGAAATAATAGAGAGAGTTTAGAGAGAATGAATTCTAAGGAATTCTCAGGAATGAATTTCATTAATAACTGAAACCCTATTTATAGGGAAACTTCGAATGGCACAATCGTAATTACATAATTTCATCAGGGACATAATAGTCATTCACCTAAATAAAATATAATAAAGTACTTTCCTCGAGGCTCTCATTATCAATATTTTATAACACTTTCAACGACTATTAAGACAAACGCCTTCTGCACTGGAGAAAAACCCAAAAAAAACTTCCAAACCGACAGGATATGAGTGGTTATATCGCTTCATCAAAACATCGCTTCCCGACGCCCATCAAGATAGGAGTATTCACGTGTTGCCTCGTTAAAACCTCACAAGAAAATCCAAAGGGAAAAAACTTCGATCGGGGAAAAAGAAAGATACTACTCCATCCGATTTCATATCTTGAGGACGGATATCCTTACTTACAGTAAAGGATTTCAATATCATCACTGTTTGGATCTAAAGCATTATCTCTATTATAACTTGATCCAATAGATACACTGTGTCGATTTACATTGTTGTCTCAATATACCATGAATATGCTCGTTAAAACCTTATTGTGAAAAACCCAATGGGAAAAATCCTAATGAAGGAAAAGAAGTACATTATTCATGTGAATACGCCTTTAATGTTGCTTCATTAAAAACCTTGCTAGGAAAACCCAATGAGATAAAACCTCAGTCAAGGGAAAAAGAGTACAACGCGTATTTTATACAAGTATGCTGCAAGCATTTCAAAATCTTTCATAGATTTGTATGGGTATCATATACATTGGTTGATACTCTTCATTCATCTCCACGTGAATGAAATTTTAGATGTTATACAATATCATGTTATATTCAGTGCATATATGCAATCAACAGCTTCGATCTCATTTTCTCACTATATCGAGACATATACCTAAATTTCTTCTGGAGATTTCATATTAGTTGAGATTGGGCTGCCTCATTAAAAACCTTGTTTGAGAAAAATCCTTTTGGGACAAAAATATCAATCAAGGAAAAGAGTACAGCATATGAATTTCTCAACAATATCAATGTAGATATTTTGAGCCGTTGCATGCAATAATACATTTGAAACCTCTTCAAGAGTTTCATTCTCATTTCTCATTAAGCCCGTGCATGAATACATTAATGATAAGGGCATATATTTTAGCATTGACATTTTCCGATGGATTTCAATATCATCATTATCATTGATATTATGTAGCGCTATCTTTTCATAGTGTGTCGACACTTTTAATTTTATTTCTTTCCCCATATCGACATAACTTATCGAGATATCTCATTATCAATCCTCTTGTAGGATTACATAATATAGTTATGTCTATATACTCTTCAAGAGTATATGCCTCCGTTATTAAGACTATCTTTTACAATTTGCTTTGATATATATGATTGGGGAACTCTTATAATATCAACATTTCTAACAATATTAACTTATCAAAGCATCCTAGCTGATATATGCGATTGTTCATAATCTTTCATGCATCCTTGATCTTCAAGTTCATATTGAAATTGTGAGGATATAGTATGATGCTTTTCACATATCATTTTCAACCTTTAATACTCCCCCTCATGCTAAGAAAATTTAGAACACTAAAACTCATATATGTTCTCATCATTCAAATTTTAATATGAGAATTTATATAGTTTGCATTCTATTCTCGATATTAGCAATTTATTGGAGGACTTTAAATAATTTGCCACATAATATCCCACTTGTATGCGCATACTCAATCCTTCAGGGATTTATTCAAGTATTGGGATATACATTTACTAGCTTTATCATTAAATCTGGAAATCATGCTCATACTCATGAGCAAATATTTCAGAAATTTCAAATTACTTAATCATATACACATGTGACTATCTAGTGGATCCATATCATAATATCTAGTAGTCCACATGAAGGATGAGTTGGCCCATATTTCTCATCCTTTATTCCAGATATATTTGGGATTTATTCCCAATATTAGCTAGTAATGATTTCATTATTTATCGAGAACAATCATTGAAGAATTCTTTTAATTCTTCACTTGAAATATTGATTTCAATAATTATTTAAACCAGGATGGTCAGTCCGGTTCTGCAAACAAGTATTATTGAACTTTTAGTTCAGTAAATTTTTATATCGATTTCACTAGTATCTGTATAGTGCTCAACATGATTTATTACTTTCATCATATGTGTAGCTCACCGACATATTTCATCATGTTTCGGTAGCATTATTACACATCACTGTTCAAGCGTGGAATCTTAGCACATACGCTTCATGTTTCGATACTGTTCCAACGCGGAGCCTTTCCTCATACGCGTTTATAAATTATCCGGGCACTTACAGTATTCACCATAATAATGGTCCATATTTAATAATGGATAATTTGCTCTCAAATCTTCGAAAATACTATCCATCACTACCAATCAAAATCCTAAAAATGATTTATCGAAGTAGGCTTGAAAGGTTGAGGATGCTAATGAATAAGGGTATCCCGCAAGATATCCGATGGTTGATTGAAACAAAGGTTCGATTATCTGGTGAGGTTTCGATTCCTTCTAAATACATGCCTGGTATGGGTAAAAGTAGTTTTTCAAAGAAACGGAGAGCAAAAAGATTAGGAGGGTGCTACAAATGTGCTCGGTGGACATGTGACACTCGATGTAAATCTGTGGGGTACGTGTCCAGCAACCGAGAAGATAAGATAGCATTCATTAAGGATGGATTGAGTAAGGAGCCTTTGGATGATATTCAACAGGCTCTTGAGACACATCCTAGTGGGCATGTACAAGGTGAACTGATGGCCTTATGGGCCAAATTCAAAGATAAACAATCACGTTATAGTCTTGAAAAACTTACTTTAGAAGATCCTGTTTGTAAATTTAGTAGAAAAATTTAGTATAATAATTTTCTCATATTAATATAAGGAAGCTCGGTGTAATGACGAAGATCAATGTTTTTCTTGTAATTGTAAATATTGTTTTTCAATTTTTAAGATATATATATGTATATATATATTATTTTTCAATCACCGACAGGTATATGTCGTTTCACTAAAATTTTTCTGTCTTTTTCTCTTTCATATTTGTCAAAAAGTAAATAGTGCAATCAATTATTGGTTTGAAAATTTTTCTTTTAAATAGAGGGATTCGTGTCTCTCATGTTCATACGTTGAAAGTATAGTGCCAAAAAGATCGATAGGAGTAGAGATGGATATGGAGATTTTAGAATCATCTTATACAAGTCAGCCTTTACCTCACCAGATTAAAACCGTATGTTGGTGGATCTAAACTGGTAGGCCATATCCAATATGTGGATATGGCAAACCAACTCGTAAAAGAGTTAGGGAGACAAAAAATCAATATACTATATGGAGGAACCAACAACAAACTTTTAACTAGACTTATAATGGCCGCACCATCATGGGGAATAAGAGTTTCGAGTGTAATACCTTTCTATCGAATTGGATCTAATACTCGAATTGGAGCCAGTTCTACCATGGGTTCAGCTGGGTTGGTGCTACAAACGCAATCCATCCACAACTGCATGATGTATATGATGAACAATAGTGATGCTTTCATTGTCCTTCCAGGCGGCTATAACACACTGGATGAAATATTCAATATAACATCATGGGCACAGTGGAACTTTCATACCAAACCAATAGGTTTGTTGAATATCAATTGTTTCTTTGATGGCTTACTAGCATTCCTAGATCAGGGTGTAAATAATAAGTTTATCTCTCATTCAGCGAGAAAAATACTTATTTCTGCTAGTACTGTTGATGAACTACTCATCAAATTTCATGCATATGCTCAAGAATCTGTGGAAGCTCAGATCCATCGGTCACAGACCACTGGTGTCAGGCGAAAAAGAAATTCGGATCCTTTAGATATTTCATTATGAACCCTGATGTTGGGGGTGGCAGAGTTACGGAGTATTTATACTCTCGAAACGCACCCTTCCTTTATGGGTTCAATATGTATTTTCTTTACGCATTTCTATATTTTCGAGTGTTTATTACCATCTTTGATATTCTCAATATGTTCCACTTCGGCTGTTTTGTACTTCTTCTGGAGTAATAATAATAATATCATATTGGCTTTATTCAAATACAGAAATCTAGTGATTATGCTTCTTCAAGAGCATTTTATTCTTATATCAATATAGTCTCACATCATTAATGAGATTATTTCGAATGATCTCGTCATATCAATGAGATTACTTCATATAATCACTCCATATGATATGTTTTCTTTGATTTATCAACATGGGATCTATTGAGCATTTTACTTTATTCAATGGTAACTTCAGGTACCACTTACTCAATTTTCTCCATCAATATTCAATAGACGTGGAAAGTGAACATTCCTTTATTAAATGCTTCTTTAAGAGCATTTCTCATCATATCACAATATACTAATCTCATAATGAGATTTTTCACCACGGTATATTTTCTTCTTATTTTATCACAATGGGATTCTTTGAGCAATTTCATTTCATCAATACATACAACGGTAAATTCTGGCATCACTTGCTCAAATCCCTTCTTTAATATCAATAGAATATTCATATCGAACATATATAAATCAGTTATCCAATTGTGGGGTTTAATCCAACCACATTTGTAATAAGTATTCTAAACGTGTGTTATAACCCACCACATTGAAAATATGCATACCAATCGTATGATATAACTCACCACATTGGAAATATATGCGAAATTTAAAGTGCGTAAATTTAAATTGCAGAAATTAAATTTCCCCCAATAGGTGGTCGAACCTACCTTATGCGAATTATTGCAATAAATATAAATTTACGTAATTTAAATTGCGAGAATTAAATTGCATAACATTTAACTACTTCTTCAGGAGTAGGGTTTGCTTAGTAGAAGGTATTACCCATCACTTAGCATATAAAGTGCAAAAATAAATAAAACCTTCTGATTAGTGATGGTTGAACCCATCATCAAGTAGGAGGTATTGCAGTATTTAAATTGCAATAAAGTGCAAGACTTAAATATCTATAGCAGTAAATTTGTTCTAACTATTCTTCAAAATATAATTATCGTCAAAGTAACGGCCAGAATTGAAATATCTGCCACGCCAACCGCTATTAGCTTGTTGCCATAAAGCGTCTGGCAAAAAGGTATTGCACATATTTCTTTATAAAGTTTTGACATTATAAGCACTAATACGTAAATATTCACAAGTCCAAGGACCCTTTTGTAACTTTTTCAAAACTTGGGGTACTGATTTGTAAATTTTTGAAAG
Organism: Jasminum sambac; assembly: GCA_018223645.1. Classification (NCBI taxonomy): domain Eukaryota; kingdom Viridiplantae; phylum Streptophyta; class Magnoliopsida; order Lamiales; family Oleaceae; genus Jasminum; species Jasminum sambac. The sequence goes on along the minus strand of CP073648.1, from coordinate 29,607,912 downwards.
TTTACCTTATCAATATTGGTGTCAAATCGAAGATCTCGTTGAATCGAGTATAATGGAGTCGAGAAAATTTGATTTTGATAATGTATGCTCCTTATATCTCGAGAAAACGAATGTTATAGTTTAATATATTATTATATTATAAAATAATATAATATAATATAATATATATATTATATACCTCCCCACTTTGACTGCCCACAACAATATGTTCTTCCTTGGTTAATGCAGTCAAAACTTCCTCTACAAACTTTGGATTTTTAACCTGGCCTTGTGGTGTGATGAGCATGTACGGAATGTTGAAGGCTTTCTCCACATGACCATTCTCAAATTCTTCTACCGTTATGTGTTTTGTATGTATACTGTATATATATATATATATATATATATATAGGAGTGAAAATGTGATGTGAGATGTGAGAGGTCAAGAGCAGGGAGTAAAATGGGAGCTATAATACAAGGCAGTGTTATAGAGTTATAGAAAAATTTGAACGAGAGAGAGAGAGAGAGAGAGAGTATATCATGTGCTTGATATTTTTGAAAATTGGAGAGAATTTGGCTTATAATTATATAGATTTCGTTAAAAATTGAGTATTTCAAATTGTAATAATCCAGTTTCTGATACAGAAGGTCATCTATAAGATGCAACTGTAGAGCATACTTTTTTCATATTACTCAAAGGGTTAGAGACTCGTGCTGATAACGTATTATAAAAGTATAGAAATAATAGAGAGAGTTTAGAGAGAATGAATTCTAAGGAATTCACAGGAATGAATTTCATTAATAACTGAAACCCTATTTATAGGGAAACTTCGAATGGCACAATCGTAATTACATAATTTCATCAGGGACATAATAGTCATTCACCTAAATAAAATATAATAAAGTACTTTCCTCGAGGCTCTCATTATCAATATTTTATAACAGTATTTATTTATTTTTATTTTACTATTATTGCGATACAGAGAAATAAAAGAAACACGCCGATCATTGTGATTTTTGACCATGATAATCGCAAAAATCGAAATAAATGATATATGTAATATATAAAAGACAATATACTCTCACAGCGCATCTTAATATAATAATAAGAGAAGAGCCACCTAGGCAAAGTGCCTAGGTGGCAATAACATGTTTGCCTTAATTTTTAGAATTAATTATTTTTTTATTCAATTTATGCTACTTTTCTTATTTAGTATTATTTTCCTTATTTAATTTTTTTTATATTGTATCCTTTTCACATGTGTTCTGTTTTTCAAATTAATTTATAAATTCTTTTACTTCTTTTATATTTAGTGCTGCATTATTCATGTAAATGTGATATGAGATAAAAGTTATAACTTACAATACTTATTAAATTAATTCTGAAAATAAGAATTATTATCATCTACATACATTTTAATTTTTCGATATTACATTTTTGTTATTTTATGTACATCTAATTTTTCAAATCTCTATATTATAAAATTCGAAGTGCCAACTATATACACTTTTACTATAGTATTTAAAAAAAAAAAATCTTCAGGGTTTTATTGATCCGCTGAGTTATATTACTTATTTATTTTTCTAAATCTAGCATATTGTATAATCCATTTCGAATCTTATTTGGGTCGTTTCTATATATATATATATATATATATATATATATATATATATATATATATATATCATTTACATGTATGTGCAGATTGGCAATAAGATTATTTTTGGTCGTATTTGAAATAACTTTAATTATTTTTAATGAAATAAGTATATTATCTAAATCTGCTCCCAAACATTGCATTCTTACTTAAAATCATTAATTACGATAATTGAAATAATATTTTTTCTTACAAGATAATAATTAAGGCCAAAATATATAGACCATTAGCGAAATCAATAATATTAGGTATGTTTTTATTAAATATTCATAAAAAATAATTTTCTTAATTTATAATATTATTTTATGTAAATATAATATCTAAATCGTCACGTGCATCGCACGTGGGTAGTATTAGTTGAATAATAAAAACATAATCACATATCATTTTTGTATTTATTTAATGTGTATTATTATTAACAAATAAGAAGCAATAAAATGGAATGATAATTAAATGTAAGGGTAAATTAGGGAACATGTTATTAAATTGCATTTTTTTACATGCTTAAATTACATATTAATTGAGCTTTCTTAATATATTTAAAATTAAGAAGTGGACTACCTTCATGGGAAGGATAAAGTATCACTTTTATGCAAAAAATCAATAATTAGAGCATCTCCAATAGTCTGAGAACTCTCAAAATTAGATAAAATGTCAATTAAAAATCCCCGTCCACTGGCCGATGAGTGATGACTAATTCAATGTGTAGTCTTTATATGGCAAAAAAAAGAAAGAAAAGTTGACAATGTGAGTAGAAGTCAAAGCTCATACTGCTCTCATCAATTTATTTCATTTTCCTCATAAAAATCATTTTTCCGGACTTGTTCTATTCACGTTAAATTTTATCAAACTAAAGCACACACACAATATGATAGCACACCACCTGCTTGTAGTAATGGAAGTCGATTGCTCCACTCATTTTCTCTCTCCAGATTCATCTATGTATGGCCGTGGCATATATATTTTATACGCATTCTAGGATTACGCTAAAGATTGTACTATCTCCGTCCCAAAAATATAGTCTACTATTCCTTTTTTGTCCGTTCCAAAATATAGACCACATTCCTTTTAAAAATATAGTTAAAATATTACTAGTAATTGTCTTTTATGCCATCATTTAATATACATTGATATCATCAAAATAGAGTAGTTGAAATAAAATATCCAATAAATAAGAGGATATATTAGGAAAATAATCTTAAATTGTACTTTTCCAATACCATTAATTACATTTTTCTTAATATGTGCGAAGATAAAAAAATTGCTATAATTTTGGGACGGAGGTAGTAATTTTCATAAAATGTATGATTGAAAATGAATGATAAACTACTCGACTCAAACGAGCAATAAGTGTGGATTCAAAGAGGTAATACTTCTAAAATCTTCATATTGCTACTCTCCATTATGGTTGTCCAACAGAGTTAACAGAGTGGCCCTCTATGTATTGCTCTCATCAATTTATTTCATTTTCCCCATAAAAATCATTTTTCCGGACTTGTTCTATTTACGTTGAATTTTATCAAACTAAATTTACTTTTTCTTTATCATCTTTGTCGACCAGTCATTCATTAATTACTTTATATTTTCTAGTATTCCTCCAATTTTCAATCATCACACATTTAAAAACAGAAGAAGCCCTTGATTATATTTAATTTACTTAATTTTATATTTAAATACTTATTATCTTATTATTATTATAAGAAATTTAATATAAGAATGTTAATTCTCAAAATTAATGTAAATGAAATACTTGAATGTTATAATGGAATGTGGTCAAGAATAAAAGAATGTTAAAGAAACTCAGAGAGCATCACCAAATGCTTTTCTTTTCCAGAGATGTTGGGCCAAATTCCGCCATCGGACATTTTGTTAATGAAACTCAACGTCGAGACACCGCAGATTCATGGCGTTTTGAAGGTGCTGTTCAAATTGAACACAAATATATTTTCACAAAAAAATTATTATACAAAATGGGACATTTAATAGGCGACTTGCTTCACTCTCTCACACTGCACTAACTCTTCGCGTCCACTCAGTTAACCGCACACACAATATGATAGCACACCACCTGCTTACAGTAATGGATGTCGATTGCTCCACTCATTTTTACTCTCCAGATTCATCCATGTACGGCCATGGCATATATATTTTATACGCATTCCATGATTACGCTAAAAGATTGTACTACCTCCATCCCAAAATTATAGTCCACTATTCTTTTTTTGTCCGTCTCAAAATATAGACCACATTCCTTTTAAAAATATAATTAAAATATTACTTGTCTTTTATGCTATCATTTAATATACATCGATATCATCCAAATAGAGTAATTGAAATAAAATATCTAATAAATGAGAGGATATATTAGGAAAATAATCTTAAATTGTACTTTTCCAATACCATTAATTGCATTTTTCTTAATATGTGTGAAGATAAGAAAATGGCTATAATTTTGGGACGGGTAGTAATTTTCATAAAATGTATGGTCGAAAATGAATTATAAACTACTCGACTCAAACGAGCAATAAGTGTGGATTCAAAGAGGTAATACTTCTAAAATCTTCATATTGCTACTTTCCATTATGGTTGTCCAACAGAGTTAATAGAGTGGCCCTCTATGTATAAGCGGTAATTTTAACAATAGTTCAAAAATGTAAGAAGTTTGTACACGTCCCATAGAATGTTGGATCGAAACTATCATATAAAGAGAGAAATGAATGGTAAAAATAAAGAGACAACTAGCATTATCAGAATATATTAAGTGAAGAACAAAAGATATAGTGCACTCAACGGTTCCCATCTATGTCTCCTATTCCCATACATGCCTAATGTCGAAAGCTTTTCCCTTATGCATGCAATGAGCCCCATGTGACCTAAATTTAAGTGCACAGTTCTCAATATACAAACATGTGAGAAAAATGTCTACTCCCAATCAATCAGTACTAGACTCAACTCAAATGCACATATGTAGTTTTAGCCGGCTGGCAATACATCTGCAGAATTGAAGTTAAGGCTAACTGGGATCAAATTCAATCCACCTCAATTCCTCAAGGTTTTATTCCACACCAAAGCACACAGACATGGGATCAATGCAGCTCAATTCCTCAAAGTATCTATTCTTATCAAATTATACAAACATGGTATCAAAACAAAGATTTCTACATGGTTAAGGAAAAACACGAAACCTTATATTTCCACAAAGAACAATTTGACAAAGATAGACACTACTTGCACACCAGCTTTACTACGGTTACAAAAATTTGCACACATCATTACACCTGTAATGACCCGACCCCTGTCATGGCCCATCCGAATCTACGCCATGGCGAGAACCATACGGATCTGGGTTCGGTCCGCTAACGACCCAATCCACTTTGGCATGATATTATCCGCTTTGGACCTAGCTCGCACAGTTTTGTTCTTTGGTTGTTCTTTGGCTTACCCCAAAAGACCACGTGCCTAGTTGGAAGGGTCTTTTTAACTTATAAACTGGTCTAACTTCTCATACCCAGGCGATGTGGGATTGTGGCTATTACAACAACCATTTGAGCTATCAAAATCATGTTAATAGAAATGTCTGCACCATTATTGCCTCAATTTACACGAGCAATATTCCAATCAATAGTATAACTTAGTTAGAACATTTTGATCACACATGATCGACCCAGTTCAATGCACCTCAATTCCTCTAAGTATCTATTCTACAGTAAACATGAAATCAAAACAAAGTTATCTACAAGGCCAAGTACAAAAAAAAGAAGAAAGAAAAACCTTACATTCTCACAAAGAATGGCTTGAAGACAAAGATAAACGCTCCAACTTCGCATCAACAATCTTCAACAACTCATCCGCCTTACTCTTTCCCTTGTCGCTACCTTTGTGTGCCACATCAATAATCCCATCGATCACCCTCGACTCCATTTTCCCTCTAACAACATTGGCAATCTCCTCACCCCCACAAAGCACCAAGTTCAACATTGCAGAGACTGCATTCTCCTTCGTCCTTTGAGTTGATCCAGTCGAATTATCCAACAAATCCATCAACACTCCTAAACCCGAAACCTTGTTGAATGCTTCCCAGCTCTCTTCGCAGCCTGCGATTTGCGCAATCACAGCTGTGGCATCTTCAACAAGCCCCACTCTGCCATCCTTGAGGATCAATGAAAACAGGGCCTGTACAGCTCCCAACTCCACCATCTGTGCACGATTCAGAGGGTAAAGAGCAATGCCGAATAAAGCCCTCAATGAATCCTTAATCGACCTAGCTACTGAAGATGAACTCCTAATGATCTCCACAAGCCCGAAAATTATATCCCTCTTGTGCCCTATAATTGGGCGAAACGATTCGTTGGTCAACAGGCTGAATATGGCGGCGGCGGCGCACTGGGCGACAAAAGGGGAAGAAGGGTTTCGGAGGGCATGTGAAAGCGCATCGAGAACACCGTGCGACGCGATCAGATCCTCCTTGGAAGATATCGACAGATTTAAGATCGTGGCGGTGGCGTTCTCTTGTAAAATCACAACCGTTGAATACAAGGCTTCGGAGATCAACGGAATCGCGTTGGCCTCCGCGATTAACGGGCGGCTATCCGGGTCGTTCTTCGATAGCAAACGGAGCTCACACAGAGCATCGATTCGGGTTTGCTCTGAAACGGAGCAGAGCTTTGTTACGAGGGTTTTCACTGTTCTTCGTTTGACGACGTCCATTTCAATTGATTCGAGAAGTCATATGGGTTTTCTCTTGCGCTATGCGGATGACTTGAGGGAAACGTCTTTCGATTGCTGGAGGTTTTACCGCTATAAAGAAATCGACAAGTGTACAGTGGTTGGGTGAAGTAGGTGGTGGAGTTGTATGAAGAAGATTAGAAAAAGAAAATTTTGACTGCGTAAGCGTAAAGCATATGTTGGGACGGAAGCGCGCGTCACCGTGTGAAAATTGCTGCGTTCACTTTGCTTTGCTATCCAGAGACTACAACCGTTCAACAACCACAGTTCTGATGTGGTGCCCACGCTCTGCATCTAATGATGCCCAGAGTCTAGAAAAAAAAAATTTGTGGAGATTGATGGGGCCCTACCATAAGGGATAATTATGTATTATTTATCCCATTTAATATAAATGTTAAAAATACATTGTTTTCAAAAAATTTATAGAAACGCTACCAGAGTTCCCCACGTGGATGTGGGTGTGAGTACGTGCCCACGTGGAAAACTGAACAAAACCATTAAAAGAAAGAGTAACGTTTGTCATTTTTTTTTTTTTGTTTTTAAATAATATTCTTGAGGATGGAGGTAAATTTAGAGTTAGGGCATGGAATGATTTTGAAAGGTAAAGTTTTGTTGGCTTTGTTCTCATCCTCCCGAAGCGGCTATATTACGAAGTATTTTTCGATCACATACGATCTTTGTTTTTAAATTCGAGACCAGATTTAGGTCCAACACGGCGAGAAAGAGTTTTAGCAATTCGAAAATTTTTCAGTGACATCATGACCGCCGGTCAAAGTTTTTTGTCATAATTTGGGGATTTTGAATATTAGAATTAAAATAAAAGAAAGAAAAGATTGAGGATTTTGAGTATTAGAATTAAAGAAATCTAAAGTAAAGCAATGACAAGAATATGAATTAATGAGAAAGCGCCCAAGGCATAGTCTCAAACTTTATTCAAAGAATTGATCATTGATGGGAGAATAAAATATCCCGTATTCTTTCTCAAAATTGGTTATGGTTATCCACAAGCTTTTATAACCCACCTCTCCTTACTTTTATGATAATCAAGAGACGCTCTTCGACCATTTCTCTTGTTGTTACACAACCATAGACACGCTATTAGGATTTAATTCAACAACAATATTAATTTCTAGGAAAATGACCAATTCTAATGAATAAATACACGAATATGATTCATTAAAACTTGATTATATATCTTCATAATATAAATTGAAAATCTCTATATAATCAATTACGTTACTTGCCACGAATATTAGAATATCTAAACAATAGTGGATTTAGATTCCATTGGTGATGTATCATTTTTGACAATTAAATAGTAGCATTTTGTATTAATTAATCGAAATAATTATTTCAACAAGCACAGAAGATACATAAATAGAGAAATAGTAGAAGAAATAATAAAAATTAATTCGATCTCACAATTAATTCTTGAAGAATCTAATATAATTCTAATTCTTTCAAGCAATTCAAGAGACTTCTAATTACGTAAGTAGTCTCTCTAAAAATTCCAGTGTAGATTGAATGGTCTTTTTTTTGGTAGTTTTCCAATCATTTTCTTCCAAAACTTCGTCTACTAGTCATTGGACACTAGGGTTATGAAGGCGTGGCCACGACATAAGCAAAGTCTGCTTCTTTTTGGTAAACATTGGAGAGTCGAAGGGTGCTACATTTTAGAAAAGGTTCATTTCTATTTTGTGCCCATTTTTGAGCTTCAATTCTCTTCTCCAACACTTGCAAAATTGAGTTGTCTAGCTTGATCCAACTCTTTAACCTACTCCTTAAATCACAAAATGCAACAAATATTCAAAACTTAGGCAATTGTAATCATCAAAATATAAGGCAATATAACAATTTATATTGCCATTATGCATTCTACCACAAAACCGCCCATGACAATGAGAAGTTGATGAATGCATTCGCAAAGCATTGCCTTTGCGCCCAAGAAGCCCTCGGCGTTACTTCATGTGGTGAAAAACATTTATTGAAGTTGAAATCAAGGAAAGCTATTAATGGAGAGAATCAAAAGAGGCAAGAATATTTGGAGGGTTTTGAGGGAATCATCCTAAAATCAAAGAGGCAATCAAGAAGGTAATGCCTAGGCATTAAATGCCTTGAGTTTTGTGCTTTCTCATCATCTCCTATAAATAGTTGGGTAAAGCTAACAATGAAGGTAACTTGAATTTGCATACAATCACTCTGCTAAAATTCTCACGCACTCCACACTTTATATATCTAAAACTCCCACCTCTCTATTTCACTATGTATCTCCCACTCAAATACTTATAAGCCTTACTGTTGCTCTCTAACTACCGACCAGTGACTTGATCATCAAAGTGTCATCGGTGCCCGGCCTTTTTTCTCCATCAATTTTTGGTGCCTAACAGTTGGCTTCAGTATACAGGTAAAGCATGGGATGAAGTTAGTTTGGAAGGATATTTGTTGGCTTTCATGGCTTGCAGCTCAATTCTCAATGTCAATACAACCCCAACACGAGGCATTTACAATACCACTAGTCACTTTTCTTCTACAAACTGATCTCACATGTCGGCATTTCAAAAATTATGTGTGATTGTAAATACACCCAATTTTTTTACTTAATACACCCCTTTTCCAACAACTTTCCATTTTACCCCTCATCCTTCAGTCAAACCAAAAAAGGCAAAATGGAAAGAAGCTGTCATGGCAGCTTCTTCAAGCTGCCATTTCTGGCAGCAAAACATCGTTGTCCAAATTTGGTGCCATTTTCAATAGCAAATGCTGTCAGAAATGGCCGCAAAAGAAACCTATTGATAGCTTCTTCCCCATTTTAATTAATAATTTTTTTAGGATGTTCGGTTTGTGCAGGCCGAACAACCTTACAAGTGTTCGGCCTGCACACACCAAACACCATCAATGGCACATGCCAAATACCCAAAAAAAGAGTAAAATTGGTAAAATTTTATGGGTAGGTGTACTCAGTAACAATAATGGGTATATTTAGAATCACCCAAAAAGTTTACATCTCTAAACTACCAATGACAGCACTTATGTTGGTTGACCGCTTCTGCAAAGCGCCAACCCATTCTAGTCAAAGCTGGTCAACATGCCGCATTATTTTCAAAGTACTAAATTTTATGGGAATTTTTTCACTTGTTAGGGACTTAGACTTCAAAAGCGATTACAAATCAGTGTCTAATCTTAGCATTTTAAAAATGGGATTAGGTGAGCCACAATTTTCATTTCGCGTATATATATATATATATATATATATATATATATATTAATGCTTCCCATTTCTCGGATACACGTACAATTGAAGTATTTGATGTTCCTCACAGTCCACAAGAACCAAATCCCAATGAACTTGAACTTATTCAACGCTTTGTTGCTATTAGGAATGTCCCAACTGAATCCTTTGTGTTACCTTTGGGATCAGTTTGTCGCCATTGTAATGCTAAGAAATTTTGGAAAGAGACAAACAACTCTTGTTGTATGGATGGCCAAGTCAGATTATGCTCAAACGAAATGCCCGATGAACTTAGAGACTTGTTCATTGCAAACACAGAAAGAACAAAAGAATTTCGAAAAATAAGTCGGAGTTATAACAATCATTTTGCTTTTATATCTTTTGGTGTTAACTATGATAAAGATTTGTGTCGGATGAATAAAGGTATATACACTTTTAGAGTGCAAAGGCAGGTTCATCATTACATTAACACATTATTACCAGGAAAACGAAAACCTTCGTATTTGCAGTTATACTTTTATGATACAGAACATGAAATTGACAATAGAGTTTGCTTGTTTGAAAATTTTGATGTTAATGTTATCAAGCAGTTAATTTAAATTTTACACATCAATCCTTATTCTCAGATTTTTTGCTCTCTTGGTGAACTTGAATCTGTAGACTCAGTTACTATAACTTTGAGAGCTAATCCAACCCTTGACCAAAGGGGTTTTTAATAAGCCTTGTGCATCCCAAGTTGCAGCCATTTGGGTTGAGGAGGGGTCATCTAAAGGATCATAACATCCGTAATAATTGGCTTCTAACACAAATGTCATGAGTAAAAACTTCTTCAGATGACCCCTCCTCGACCCAAATGGCTACAACTTGGGATGCACAAGGCTTATTAAAAACCCCTTTGGTCAAGGGTTGGATTAGCTCTCAAAGTTATAGTAACTGAGTCTAAAGATTCAAGTTCACCAAGAGAGCAAAAAATCTGAGAATAAGGATTGATGTGTAAAATTTCAATTAACTGCTTGATAACATTAACATCAAATTTTTCAGACAAGCAAACTCTATTGTCAATTTCATGTTCTGTATCATAAAAGTATAACTGCAAAGACGAAGGTTTTCGTTCTCCTGGTAATAATGTGTTAATGTAATGATGAACCTGCCTTTGCACTCTAAAAGTGTATATACCTTTATTCATCCGACACAAATCTTTATCATAGTTAACACCAAAAGATGTAAAAGTAAAATGATTGTTATAACTCCGACTTATTTTTAATTTATAAATTCTTTTTGTTCTTTCTGTGTTTGCAATGAACAAGTCTCTAAGTTCATTGGGCATTTCGTTTGAGCATAATCTAACTTGGCCATCCATACAACAAGAGTTGTTTGTTTCTTTCCAAAATTTCTTAGCATTATAATGGCGACAAACTGATACCAAAGGTAACACAAAGGATTCAGTTGGGACATTCCTAATAGCAGCAAAGCGTTGAATAAGTTCAAGTTCATTGGGATTTGGTTCTTGTGGACTGTGAGGAACATCGAATATTTCAATTGTACGTGCATCCGAGAAATGGGAAGCATCGGCTGACATTATATAAAACAAAAATAGATATTAATTTTTCAATATGCTATATGTTTGAATAACATTTCAAAGAAAGAGTGGTCCTAAATTAGGACAAAAATTGTTTTTATCTTATTGCAAAGCACAAATTTAAGTTTTACCAATTATTAATGACAATTTAAAAGAAACTACCAACCTATGATATGTAGAATAAGAAGAGCAGTATACCTTCCATAATCGAAATTCTTGTTCTTGTATAGGAAGAGGATTCAGAAATGTCATCTCTCATTGTTTTCTTTTTAGCATACAGCCTTCGGTGTTGTTCGTTATCATGATCCTTTGTTGTGGTATACAATTCTCTATGTCTCTTGTTGCTATCTTCTTTTTCCATTATGCTAAATTTCACTTTACTGCAAAACTTTGAATGAAGAAGAGATGAAGTAGTGAACAACTTTGTAAATTTAGTGATAAACAAAGATATATAGCAGCAAAGTGCACGAAATTATCATGGATTATGATATAAACTGTTGGAGTACAATAGGCTAGGCAAAGTCATCATACTCAACCATATGTCCACTATTTTCTGGTGAAAGCAAGTTCATAATTCAGCCACAATATATTTGGAAACCACATTGTACAAGCAATTTCGAATTACCAAGGTGCCTATAAGATACAACTCTAACCAAATAAGAGAAATACTATTCTTTCTCTTTCATCAATTTATCAATGAGATAAAGCACACGCAACCATATTTGTTTGTGGAAAAAAAGATTTTTTTTGTGGAAAAAAAGACAATGTTATGCCTATTGCTACTAAAATAAGTGATCATACGAGAAATGAGAATGACATTATTGATTTAAGTTGTTGAAAACTAACTGACAAATCAAAAGAATATTTATTTAATTTCAAAGTTTCAAAATGATTTATATTCTCATTAAGAAAAAATGAAATAATAAAACTTGAAGCGCCCGCAATTTCTGAAGAAATCTAGTGGCTTTCTACAGCAATGATTGATGTGTCATTTATAAAGTACATATAGTTAGGAGAAAGACCATAAAGCATATAAAAGAAAATTTTCATTACAGTAAAAGATTTGGAAGCAAGCTCACGTTCATATATCTTCTCAAATTCACCAGTAAGATGCCTCTTCAAAATTGTAGTTTTGCCTGCGGAAGAGAAACAAAGTCCAAGTCAGCAAACAAAATCAGTATGATCAGTTCGTTTCAGACGCCCACAGTGGGTACCGTATGGTACCCACGGTACCCACTGTCTGACGTGGCAGCCACGTGGCAGACGCCATGTCGGCCTTTTACAGCAGCTGGGAACCAGGGACCAACTTGGACTATGGGCCAAAGTTTTGGGTCTTTCTGGAAAACAAAAAAAAACAAAAACCAAAAAATCAAAAACAAAATCTGCAGATCTGATTTCCCCCCATTTCAGTCGAACACACCGACGCCAAAAACAAAAACCCTACCCCCAAATTTTTGTTCGAACAAAACTCCCAAAAATCATGAATTTCCTCATCTCAACACCCCCAAAATGACGTGAGACACCCATAATCGACCTTATCCCCAAACGCGGAACTCTAAATCGAGCGATGATGTCGAATAACTCCGGAACTCGGCTGCCCACCGGAACTCCAAGTCGCGATGCCGATACTACAGCCACCAATCAAGGTACACGATTGATGTAGAGTTGGGGCAGCCACCGGAACTGAATTATTATTTTTTATCCCTCATATTACACCTTCTTTATGAGTTGAATTGAATTGTAGTTAGTGAAACATCTTGCAGTTGTTAAATATTGTGATGTTAATACAAAAACTTATACTGAAACCTTTTACCGAAGTAGGGGACTTAGGTTAAACATTTTTGCATTAATACACAAGAAGTTAAATATTGGATTGCTTCAAAATGTCTAATCCTCATTTTTGTCACATGCTTTGATTTGTTTAACATGTCTAGTAATCCCATTTCGTTTACTGTGTTGCTTCAAAATTTCTATCCTATTTTCTTTATTTTTTGCTTTTTGCTTTTTGCCTTCTTTGATTATGCTACTGTGTTTTTTTACCTCTTTTCTTTTAATTTTTTTTAACATATATTTCATTGTGGATGATCTTCTGCGTGTGAATTGCTTACTTGTAGGTATGGAACTAAATACGAACCACAACTTTTTCGTGCCCCACGTCTCAAGTGTAGAAGTTCCAATAGTTGGCATGACATTCCAGACAGATGATGAAGCTTACTTGTTCTATAATAAATATGCAAAGTCAGCTGGGTTTAGTGTGCGTAAGGACAATTGCCTAAGAAACAAAGCCGATGAGTATCGGCTTAGAATATTCACATGCTCTAGGGAGGGGGTGACTAATGAGTCATACCAAGAGAAGAGAAAACATAGTTAACCACGAACTGGTGAACGAAATCGATGGCATACACGTTGTAAATGTGAAGCTAGTATGAATGTGAAGAGAATGGCGAAGGGAGACGGGTGGATTGTTAGTAAGTTTGAGGAGACGCATTCACATCCCCTAGAAAGTCCGGGAAAAGTGCAATTCTTGCCTTCACATAGGGTGATGTCGAAATCCAAGAAGAAACTTGTTGATCAATTCTTAGAAGCAAATGTTCCTATATGTCAACAGTTTCGTTATTTTGAGTCGGAGTCAGGTGGTCCATCATCCGTGGGTTTTCGTGAAAGGGACTTAAGAAACTACAAGCGAGACTTACATCAAGTGATTATGGGGCACGATGCGGAGTCCCTTATCTACTTCTTTGAGAGGGAGAAGAGTCGTAACCCGGATTCTTATTATGTTTATGATACGAAAACCATTGAATTTGAAGGTGGAAAGTGGGAACAAGTGTTTAAGAGGTGCTTTTGGGCAGATTGTGTGTCACGCAATGCGTATGGCCACTTCGGAGACGCCATTGTGTTTGATACCACATATAACACAAATGCATATTGTATGGTTTTTGCTACTTTTGTGGGTGTAAACAATCATCGACAGACGGTTGTGTTTTGATCTGGTTTGCTGAGCAATGAGACGGCAGAATCATTTAGGTGGTTGTTCTCGCAATTCCTTCGTTGCATGCCAGACCGAGGTGTTCCGCCGAAAATTATCATAACAGATCAAGATCAGGCAATTGGAATTGCAGTACGTGAGCTATTACCTACTACTATGCATCGTCTTCGCCTATGGCATATCCAAACCAAGTTTTCTGAGAAATTGGGTATAGCTTTGTACAACAAGCATAAGAGTACCCTTTACAGCACCGTCAATGATTCAGAGACAATTGAGGAGTTTGAACATCGTTGGGGTCAACTGATGAGTACAACAGAGTTGGGAGCAAATGAATGGCTACGAAAAATGTACGAGATACGGGATAGGTGGGTTCTAGCCTACGTGAGGCATGTTTTTTTAGCAGAAATGTCGAGTGGCCAAAGAATTGAAGCAAATCATGCATTTTTCAAAAGATTTGTCCTCAACAAACACTCACTTGGAGATTTCATCATAAGCTATTGGAAAGCAATCGACCATCAGAGGAATGAGGAAAAGCAAGCTGATTACATTGATCGTTCTCAAGTCCCACGGTATTCGACATCATCGCCAATGGAGAGTCAGATGGCCAAAATATACACGAAGACAATCTTTATGCTTTTCCAAAAAGAATTACACCAAAGTTTGTGGTACAAGTCGAAGATGATATCGACCATTGAGGATGGCAACGTATATGAGGTTCGCAGAACTGTTGATTTCAAAAAGAATTACACCAAAGTTTGTGGTACAAGTCGAAGATGATATCGACCATTCAGGATGGCAACGTATATGAGGTTCGCAGAACTGTTGAGGACAGTGCATCTGAGCATGTATCTGATCACGCTCGTACTTTTACCTGGAGGGCAGGTCTGTTTTTTTTTTCAAATAGTGATTCTGAATTTGTTTTATTATTATTTCTAGCTTCCAATTGTTTTAATGTTGTTAATTTTATTAATTCATTGGCAACCTTGATTTTGTTATATCATAGTTTATTTGGTGTATAGGTTCGGATATTGCGACATGTAGCTGTAAACTTTTTTAATTCTATGGATATCCATGCCGGCACATTTTGCGATTGTTGCACACGAACGAAATCATTTACTTGCCCGATCAATATATTTTATTGAGATGGACTAAGAAGGCGAAAGAAAATCCTATTTTTCAACACTCTAGGGAAATCAGTCCAGAGCAAACAATGGCTATGAGGCGTAGCACCTTAGTCGGGGTTGCGATGGAGTTGGTTGATAATGCCTCCTTTAGAGAGGATGTTAGTAAGTTTGCCCTGTCGGAGATGCTCATTTTGGGGAGGAAAATTAAAGATATTATTGATGTAGGGTCGGTGGTTGCCCCCATCCCGACGGTTATGTGCAGTGCTGATCCGTTGAATGTGGCAGATCCACCTATTGCCCGAACCAAAGGCAGTTCAAAACGGCTAAAGTCGTCGAAGCAAAAGGGAATGGAGAAGAGACAAAGGTCTTGCGGTCACTGCCATGCCCGGGGTCATACCATAAGGAAATGTCCACAGCTACAATCTAGGTAAGCGTACTTCTACCTATCTAAGTGAATTTTGTTTACTTATGAGGAAAAAAAAATGCAGCAGTAACTTCAAAATAAGTGTCATGTAAATGTTAGAAATTTTGACTTAAATAATATGATCATAATGCTTGTGTGAAGAGTTCCTGTATTGCAAATTAATATTTATGTTAGGATGTAAAATTAAATTTTCTTTTATTATTCCATGCATTATGATATCTCGAAATTATATGAATTGTGAACGTAGGGGATGTTTTCTTTGAATTGATTTTGTATGGCTTTATCATGGCAGCTAGGATTAGGAAATTATATGTACAGTTAATTTTTCTTTCCTACGGAGTTCCCAGTTAGCGGACGAAGATGATAACGAAGAGGATGTTTGTCGCTTTGATCTCTCAAACCTGGCTAGCGGGGTCGATAGTAGTCTTCATGATAATTTCTACACGGATGGTGGTGGAATAGATGACAATACGATCCTTGGGGAAGAATTTCGCAGTTTTAGTGGCATGTAGAGACCTAGTATGTCATGTATTTTATTTTCAAGTTTGTGTCGTGGACACGTAGTAGTAGTTGTGTTTTATTTTGGATATTGTGACGTGTGACCACGTAGCATTATTTTGATGGTTGCAATTTATTTTTATGGTTGCAATTTCTTTACTATGTGCCGTGGACATGTAGGTGGTGTAATGTATTTTGATGGTTGCAATTTAACTCCCAAGTTTTGATCATGGAGGATTATGCCATGTAGTTGGATTTTTTTTATGGCTTTATCATGATGAGTAATATGATATGTTAAGACTTAGCACTTGTTTTTCATGAAATCCAGTATGTCCAGTATTCATTTTGGATGATGGCTCCGTTCTTACAAATCTGTGAAGTCTAGTATGTGCTTGTTTGGGTACTCGTTTGGGTATAAATTAATGAACTAATATTACGAAACTGTGGAGTCTAGTATGTGCTCATTTCGGTACAAATTAATGAACTAATATTTATTGATTGCTCGAACTCCAATTTCGAAGAATATGAATATCTAGCAAACCCTGTCCCAAGTCCAATAAAATCAAACGACATGGTGAAGTTTTTTGGACCCTCTTCGGTGTGTCGACCGATTAACAAAATACAATTGCTTTTGCTTGTCGAAGACGGTAGCAAAGGAAGAAAGCAGCATAGGAAGATAGTAGCATAGTTGAATGAAACAACCTACGAATACAAAGATACATTATAGCATCAATCCAACACGACACTTAAACATTCACCCTTACGAATACAAATGTAAGACAAAGACAGACTAGACAAGTCATTTTAGTACATGGCAAATACTCACTTCATAAACCATTCTAGATAAACTTGATAGGCCATTCTAGATAAACCACTTGACAGGCCATTCTAGATAAACTACTAACACAAAGGACACAGCAGTTATACCCAACACAAGTCACAGCATATCACTCATGACCAATTACTTTTCCCTTTCCCTTGCGGAATGACATATTCATTCCGAAATCAATCTCAACATCTTCCTCGTCTGTAATAATAGCAAGGCTTTTGAACAAGTTCGATAGTTCTCCATTAACTTGTCGACGCTGAGGTGTAATTTGCACACCATGCTCAGTTGCAATATGCACACCACGCTCCGGTCTATTCGACACAGTTTGACTAGTTTGGCCTTCTTGAGACACGCGTGAAGACCCTGCATGATCCCACTTGAAATATTTGCAACAATTATCCAACGTGCACCTGAAAAAAAGTTTGCCGTAGTTCTCTAACTGTGCATCCACAACCTGGAGATGTTTAACAAATCCCCTCTTACATTGCGGGCAGCGCTTCTTGAATGGACAACAATACAGAGTGTGGCCAGGCTTTCTACAACTAAGACATATATCCTTGTTTGACTCCGACATTGTGTTTTGTCTTCTTGCAATTCTAATTTCCAAAAACAAAGCACAATTTATTAATCGAAGGAAACTTAATGTAGAGCAACATAATAAATCAAACATCACCATATGTGGATAATAGATCCCTAAATCACCATACCATATAACCATCAGTTGCATTATTCACAATACAACCAGTTGCATTATTCACAATACATGTTAAAAGTCAACATATAGAGGACTTTATCTACTCCTTCAACAAGGTTAAGCTTTCTATTAATCTGAGTGCTTGTTGCAAACGTGTTTTATGAACTTCCTTGCATAGCCGAGCCTTCATAAAATAATACTCACTTCAGAAATTGTTACTTCTTCTTTCATAGGATGAATTAAAAAGGAGGAAACTAAATCATAGTGAAAGCTCTACCAGCTGCAGAGTAGCTTATTGCTCATGAAAGACATTAGAAAAGAGAAAAAAAAATGAAAAAATCCATCAAACAACATATCCACTAATTACTTCAATTTCTTGTTTATAAACCGCATGGTTAAATATATAATCGCCCAAAACAAAGACATATCTGGCTACGTCATGGTTATAGCCAGTAAACAAAGGGATGATTATAACCAGTAAAAAAAATCTTAACATATGATTGTTCTGAGAAAACTGGGAGAAGCACCAAATAGATATAAAACTAGAAAATCATTACCCACTCAGAAAATAAGTACAGCATCGAACTAAAAAAAACCCAGAGTAACCAAAATGGGAGAAAAAAATGGATTTTACCTTCTTTGAACGAACTAGAGCTTGCGGTAATTCCAATTCGGACGCCCACGAACAAAACTCGATACAATTGCAACGAATGACGTATTTTTTTTAGGGAGGGTTTTGACGACGAGTTCTCCGTCTTCCGCGATACCTAAAGCGTTCGATTGGGGTGCTGAGTGGAGGAAATCAAAGATTTTTGGGAGTTTTGTTCGAACCGCGTTTGGGGATAGGGTCGATTGTGGGTGTCTCACGTCATTTTGGGGGTGTTGAGATGAGGAAATTCATGATTTTTGGGAGTTTTGTTCGAACCAAAATTTGGGGGTAGGGTTTTTGTTTTTGGCGTCGGTGTGTTCGACTGAAATGGGGGGAAACCAGATCTGTAGATTTTGTTTTTGATTTTTTTATTTTTATTTTGTTTTTTTGTTTTCCAGAAAGACCCAAAACTTTGGCCCATAGTCCAAGTTGGTCCCTGGTTCCCAAATGGCCAGAAAGGCCGACGTATGCGTCGCCACGTGGTCAAGACGTTGCATGCTGGGTACCATACGGTACTCCACTGTGCCTCAACGAATCACAAGATGATATAATACAAGAGAAAGAACATTATAAGTTCTATAATAATAGGTAATTTGAACTTTTTTTTTTGAGTTTATAACATTTTAAATTTTTGGCACAAATAATCAAGTACGATAACGTAGATATAAATGAATGATGTTGTTTTTGAAAAAAATAAAGGTCAATACCAGCTATTGTTGACCCAATCATATAATATCCACAAATGATCATGTAGAATTGCAAATGCATATAGGTCCTCTTTAATGGCAAGACACAGATGGGACATCTCTGGTAGGACAAACAATGAGTGAATTTGAGCTCATAATATTCTGTTTAGATCTGCTAACTGAAGTCATTTGTCTTGGTATTTGTGTAACTGTAGAAATTATTATGGTTTTTATTAATTAGAAGTTAGTGCAAATACGCTATTAAACAATAGATACAAGTGATGTATAGAAATTATTGTGGTGTTTAGTGATTCTACAACGTTCGTGTTACAAACGAGCTCGGAACTGGGGACTCGAAAGGTGCCAAGTTTTCAATCAAAGTAGCAGTTTTAACGTCGTTATGCATTGGTCATGGTCGATTAGTTTGTTTGTTAACCGACTCTAAAAGACCACGATAAAATCTAATTCCTAACCCTTAAAAGCAAACTTTGCTTCTGGTCGGTTAATTGTTCGGTTAACAGACTCTTTACCGACCATGATAAACTCTAATTCCTAACCTCAAAAGCCAATGTTTGTAGTAGTTCGTTAGTTGATCTTTAACAGACTCTTGACCAACTTGAGATACTCTAATTTCTAAACCTTTAAATGCCATCTTTTGTAGTGGTTGATAGGTTAGTCTATGAATAGTCTTTTGACAGACCATAATAAAAAGTCTAATTCCTAAACGCTTAAAGGCAACATTTGTCGTGTGGTCGGTGAGTTAGTTAGTTTGTTAACTGACTCTAACAGACGACGATAAAGTCTAATTCCTAACCCTTAAAAGCAAACTTATGTACTGGTCGGTTAATTGTTCGGTTAACAGACTCATTACCGATCATAATAAACTTTAATTTACTAACCTCAAAAGCCAATGTTTGTAGTAGTCTGTTAGTTGATCTTTAACAGACTCTTGACCTACTTGAAATACTCTAATTCCTAAACCCTTAAATGCCATCTGTTGTAGTGGTTGATTGGTTAGTCTACGAACAGACTGTTGCCAGACTCTAAGTTGTGCCAAAAATGGAGTATATTTAACATGTAAGCCATTCGAATTGAGACAGTGAATGAATTATTGACGAAAGATTAGATAAAAATTCATTTTTAGAAGTACCATAATCAAACAAAGGGCTATGAAGACAGACAACCACATACCTCAGTCCAAAATTTCAGATGTCTTTCAATCAGTTCTGCATAATACCAGTAGGAATAGCTATATCAGTACATGAAATT
Source organism: Jasminum sambac (assembly GCA_018223645.1). Taxonomy (NCBI): domain Eukaryota; kingdom Viridiplantae; phylum Streptophyta; class Magnoliopsida; order Lamiales; family Oleaceae; genus Jasminum; species Jasminum sambac. The sequence goes on along the minus strand of CP073648.1, from coordinate 29,587,583 downwards.
CAGAACATATGAATTCATCAATTTATGTGTTTTATTATATATTCAGGCTCTACATCTTAAAAATAAATTGAACGAGAATACAAATACGGTATAAAAGAATTGATAAAAGTGAATAACTTCTACTTGGTTACATATTGTTGCCAATTGCATATAATGACCACGTCAGGCGACAAAAATATAATCATGTGCAATAAGTGCATTTTCCAATTGAAGATCTCTATTAAAAATACAAGAAAACAACATGGCATGCGAAGATAAAGAATCAAAGCACAACGTGCAACGCACATATTACGACCAGTTTGTAACACAAAAATGATTTTTGAATTGCGATTGTGAAATAAAGATAAAATATTTCTTTAAAAATCCAATTACTATCTCATATATCAATATCATTTTCAATCACATAAAAATTCATAAAAATCTATTTTTACACATACACTACCACACTAAAACATGTGAAGATTGTAACTGAAAGCAATTTTGGCAATGAGAATTGAAAATGTTCCACACAAAACAAAAAAATAACAATAATATTTTTTGTTTTTTAAAATAAGCTGCTTCATGATTAATAAGAATTATAGATCGGACATCTTTGCTAGGACAAACAACGAAGCGAATTTGAGCTCATAATATTGTGTTTAGATCTGGTAACTGAAGTCATTTCTCTTGGTATTTGTGTAACCGTAGAAATTATTGTGGTTTTTATTAATGAGAAGTTAGTGCAAATACGCTATTAAACAATAGATACAAGTGATGTATAGAAATTATTGTGGTGTTTAGTGAGAAGTTAGTTGATAAGTGCAATTTATACACTTATTTACGTCTTTTAAATTATGTGTTTTTCTTATTTCTAGTTAATTTCGTGTCTAATTTTGTGTAATTTATTTCTATTTCAGTGTAGAACCGGGGTTGAAGAAAAGAGTGAAATTTTGGACTAAAAGAGACATAAATTGAAGTTTTAAGGACTCAATTAGAAGCAATAAAAGTTGGGAATGTGAAGAAAAATCAAATGGGAGCCAAATTGAAGAAATCAAAAGTTTATGGACTCAATTGATCAAATTTAGAAGTCGAGGACTTGCCCTGCAATTAAACTATGAGGGCCAAAATGGAATTGGGCAAAACTTGCATCTGGTAAACCATGCGGTCGCATGCGCGACCGCATGCCTTTGTAAATTTATAACCATGCGATCGCACGCGAGATAGCATGGTTATATCGGGCAGATTTCCGGAAAACTTTCCAAAATGAATTGGACACGGACTCTTGGGCTTTTTGGCTTATTTTAAAACACGAACTCGACCTAATTTGGGGGGAGAACATCAAAGAATAGAGAGGAACGAAATTTGGAGAAATCAACTTAGAGAAAATTGGAGAAAAAAAGCCATAATTGAAGATCCAAGCTCAAGAACACAACTTTAATTCGGTGATGGCTTTCTCTTCTCGTTTTTCTTCTGATTTTTACAGCATGTTAGGCTAAACTTTTCATAGCATTAGGGTAGAGATGAAACTTGGATTTTAGTTTGAATCCGGATTGAGAATTTGATGTTTTATTAATTCTTATGCTTATACGAATGTTTAGTTTTGAGTTTTCAATATCAAGATGTTTTCTTTTGTAACTTGTGGCCAAAGTTGATCTGTGATTTATTCATTGAATTGAGAAATCTTGAATAAATTAGACTCTTATTGAAAACCATGAAGTCCGATAGAGGATGAGAATACCCCTATGCTTTGTGCAATATTTTTATGCAATTCTTGTGTTGTAATACATTTTTATGCCGTTGTTATCATAGAGATAATAGTTAACACGTCATATAAATAGGTTGAATTTTACTTGAGAAAGATTATTCAATAAATTTTGTGAATTGAATCGTCAAAACTAACTTGCGTTGTCAAATTATTAATCCGGGGGATAACTAAATGAAAAGTGGATTTGAAACCTTAATGCTAGTTTTCCCATATTCGATTTCAAATTATAAAAAATCATTCTTTTAATTTGCACTCATTTAATTCTTAATTTTTAATTTTAAATTTGACAATTTAATTTTCGCGCAAGATTAGAATTAATTGATCTCAACTTATTTATTTCGATTAAGGTTAGTTAGAATGAACTTGGGAATAATTCAGTCCTCATGGGTACGATATCCGGACTCTAAGAAGTCCACTTTATTACTTTTGCGACTCGTACACTTGCGGTGTGGGATTAGTCGCAACATTAGTACAAATACTCCATTAAAGATAGATACAAGTGATGTATCAAAATCATTGTGGTGTTCAATGCGAAGCTAATACAAATACAGTATAAAAGAATTGATAAAAGTGAATAACTTCTATTTTGGCAATGAGAATTCAGAATGTTCCACACAAAATAATAAAATAACAATAATTTTTTTTTTGTTTTTTAAAATAAGCCGCTTTATGATTAATAAGTATTACATAAATAAGTTTTGTGCAAATTTCTTTCTTTCTTTCTTCTTTTCTTTCAAAAAACCGAGTAATATTAGCAGGCTCAAACGCAAAGCAACTTATTCGTAACATATGCATATGAGAAAGATTATAAAATATATGTCCTGTTCCGAAAATCCTTGAAAGTATTGCAAAGGCCGCACGAAGACCTTGTAATCTTAAAATCTTGTGGCATGTGGGTCAATCTCAAACTACATCCCAAAGGAAAGTGGTAAAAAACCTCGTCACAATAAAATTATTTCATGGGTAAGGAGGAAAAGTTTCACCACAATAAAATCCGAGGTTAAAAATTATTTCTTCGAACAGCCCAATATGATGGCAACAACAGAACCCTAAATCTATTCATCTTCAGCAAAATAACAAGTAAGGACATTAAATTAGAAGCGTGAAAATGGGGATTACCTCAAAGAAACAACTTTTGAGCAATGTGAAGGAAAAAAACGCAGAAACCCCAATATTTGTCCTCTTCTTTTTCCAGTGTATTTGGTTGGTGGTGAGTTCGAATGCTACGTGTAATAAGAATACAGGAGGATGAAACCCACAAAAACCTCGATAAAAAGGACAGGTAAAAAATGAATTGAAATTTTTCTGAGTAGTATAACAACCGAACCTGGAATCCCTTTGTTTGCGCCAAAAATCGAGCATCAACAGGTAAGTGGAAGGCTGTAGTAGCAGGTAAAAGGCAGATGCAAGTGATGGAAGGTCGGATCTGCTATGGCAAGAAGAGATCTGACAAGGAAGGGTTTCGTACAATACTAGTCGATGAGAACGAAATGAGAGGAAGGTGAAATGGAGTGAAAGCGAAGAATGAACGATGCATCCGGGTTAGATCTAATTAGGCGGCTGACTCGCGAGTTTTGTCCGGGTCAAAGGAGCCAGCGGGTAAGTTGAAACGCAGCGTTTCACGTATAACGACGTCGTTTTTGGTTGAATGTGCTAAAAACGACGTCGTTTTGAAATCGTCGTAAGAACAGTAAAATCCGAAGTGACACTTATAAGATAGTACTGATTATGAGAATGATCCAGCACTTTTGGGTGTGCTGTAATTACGGCGCTCCCGGGGTGTTTCCTAATCCCGTCCGACCTTCATTTTGAAGTTCAAGACCGGATCCAGATTCAACATGACGAGACGGAGCTCCAGTAATTTTTTCAAAATTTTTGCGACACCATTGGATGCCGTAGTGGCTGGTTAAACTTTTTGGCCAATTTTTAGGCCAAATTTTTGCCAAAAAATTTTGACCGCCACCACGGCATCCAAAGATATCGCAAAAATTTTGAAAAAATTATTGGAGTTCCGTCTCGCAGTGTTGAATTTGGATCTGATTTCGAATTTCAAAATGAAGGTCGGACGAGGCTAGAAAACACCCTTAGGAGCGCCGTAATTACGGTGCACCTGAGAGTACTTAATCATTGCTAATATATATTAATATATATATATATATATATATATATATATATATGTATGTGGACTTCCATTCTCCTCGATAAAGAATCTCTTCTACTTTAACATATTTCAAAACTAAAATTTATTTTCACATATTTTGACATTAAAATTTTTCCTACTTGTCTTTAATTATTATTGATGGCATATTTTTTATTTACCTTAGTCTACTTTTTTAACATTTTTAAAAAGGTCAAACAATTTTATCCTTAAAAAAAAAAAGTCAAACAATTTGGTTAAATATTTATCAGTCGGTATTTTACATTTTTGTAACACTGGATTTATTATATTTGAAAAAAAGGCCAAACAATTTGATAAATGTAGACCACCAGATTTTTTAAATGTCAAAAAATAGTCAAACATTTGTTTCTCCATTTCGGGTTAACATATTTTTCTAATAAATAGTAACTAAAAGTATTTAAAAAAATGTCGCGTAAGCAAAACATGTTACTGAAAAAAGTATGTAAAAGAAAGAATAGAGAAAAAAAAATTCACATTCTTTTACATTTAGAAAATTGAATGTTAAAAAAAAACTATAAAGCCGGATAGAATAAATATTTAATCAAATTGTTTGATCCTTTTTAACATTTAGAAAATCTTTAAAACCCAATAATATATGTAGACTTCCACTCTCCTCCATAAAGAATCTCTTCTACTTTAACATATTTCAAAATTAAAATTTATTTCCGCATATTTTGACATTAAAATTTTTCCTACTTGTCTTTAATTTTTGAAGGCATAGTTTTTATTTACTTTATTCTATTTTTTAACATTTTTAAAAAGGTCAAACAATTTTATTCTTTTAAAAAAAAGGTCAAACAATTTGGTTAAATGTTTATCAATTCGGTATTTTAACATTTGTGTAACAGTGGATTTATTATACATTTTTTTAAAAAAGTCAAACAATTTAAAAAAATAAAAGTCAAACAATTTGACAAATGTGAACCACTAGATGTTTTAAATGTTAAAACATAGTCAAACATTTGTTTCTCCATTCTGGTTAACTCAAAGTATTTAAAACCTGCACAAATCAAAGAAAGACGGTCCCGATTCGATGCTCATATGTGGACATCGGATCAAAATCGTGAAGAAAGAATATCGGAGAAAAATGAACATTTAGAGCTTGTTTGGTTGGTTAGTAATTTGCTTGGGCATGATATTCGTAGAAAATGTGTGGTTAATATTGTATTGGAGAATGTGTGTGTAGTTGGAAAAAGAAGAGAGAAATTCTTTTTCCTAACTTATGAACCGAACAAGCCCTAAATGCCTTCTCCTAAATGTATTGCAAAGAAAAAGTAAAATAAGTAAAATGTCTCAAATTAATCTCTTTGAGCAAATCAAAATGTGTAGTAAGTAACATTGGATTTTCTCCCAAAATAAAAAAAGGAAAAAGGCAAAAAGCATTGGATTTCAAAGGATCGTTTCAAAGGGGAAAAAAATTTGTCGGTCCCATCGGCTCCTCATCATTAAGAAAATATGTATAATTTATCCGATCTAATATAAATAAAAATTTTTAAAAAAACTTTAAGGATGACGTGGAGCATCACGTCCGCGTGGCTACATCCCACGTAGGGAAGAGAGCAATCGTGTCGTTTCAAGACTTTGTTGATAATGAGTGGTACCAATAGGTGGGTGTTTAGTTCTTGCGTATTACGTGATTTACGTTAAGTTATGAGGCGACGTCAGCCAAATTTTTAAAAAAATTTTCTTTTTGGGAATTTACGTCAGGTAAGATAAATAATACATAATTATTCCTTGATGATGGAGGACTCGTTTGAGCCCCATCTTCTTTTTTCCGACCCAAAAGAGGGTGTTGGCATGTTCCGGAACATGACTAGGTCCCTATAATGACTGTGGCTGATTCCAGCACTGAATAGTGAACCGAGAAATAAGCATACTACTGCTGGTGGTGGTGAATGAATTGATTTTTCTCAAAAGGAAAACAATATACCCATAGACTAGTATCAAACATTTCGAAAAGAGAAAATCTCACTTCATTTCATGGCAATTGAAAATTAATACGGTCACTTGAAGATTCCATTTGATCTTTTATCATCAAATTAAACAGAAATTAACAAAATTCAAATTCCTCATTCGTTAATCCATCAATCAGCTAGCTGCAATTTTCGCGAGCCACGCCGACCTTCGAATTGGGGACGTCAATCAGGATCCGATGGTTTTGCTGCTGGAAATTCGCGATCACGTTCAGAACGGAGTTAACGTTGTCCGGCGCCGCCGCCATGGCCAAACAGGAGGTTGTGCCGGCGGTGCTCCGGATCAGGAAATTATCCGGCGGCAGCGTCACGTTCATGCCGGCGAATACGAAGGTGATGGAAGGAATTGTGATCGGCACGTTGTAGCAGGTATCAAATCCGCCGAGTGATGACACGACGGCGACACCCATTCTCCGCCGGAACTCATCTCGAACAGGTATGTACGCCGCCTTCACCAGACTCGTGAAGGTCGTGCCTATTTTTATTTTTAATTAATTAATTAACACCACTAAATAATATTGAACACAGTAAAAAAAAGTTTAAAGAGGGAAAAAAAAAATTTACCAGAATCAATTACAGTTCCAGCGCCAGCGTTGGGATCAAAAGCAAATGCCGTAGCAGGAATATCAACAACTTTACTCCCAACCTTAATTCCCATTAGATTCACATAATAGAGTGATGATCTTCTTGGATTACTAAGCAATTGGGTATATTTGATCTTCTTGGGCTGGCTGTTGGGCCCCAATCTTAGTGATCCACTGAAATTGGTTGACTTGTAGCTGGGGAGGCAGTATGAGAATGTGGACTTGTACAGACTATCTGTTTGGGACAGTAGAGAAAGTGGGCCTCGGCCCAAGCCCAATAAACCCTGAGCCGGTAGGGAGCTCCCCGTGGACGTCTGGATGCATCCGAATGTGTAACCAGGGACTGGATCGGTCGCAAGGACGAGGGTGTCTTGCACGAGGTTGGCGGCGAAGGTGGAGCTGCCGTAGGTCTTGTTGAAGCCACATGTCGTGCCCGTACATGTTGGATTGGGTACCTAAATAGAATTTAGAAGAATTGTTATCGGTTTCTAATATTATACTATTAGTATCGTTAATCATAACTTGAAATACAAATCAATTATTGACAACTAATAGATAAGATGATACATTCTTGATTTAGTGTCCAAATTGGGTTTTTATTGGAATCCAAATTGCTAACATGGATAGTCATATCAATCAGAGGACCCTAGTTTTGGACCACTTTGTAAAGTGGTGAAGGTTGATGTCCGCATCAATAATTTGGGTTTCACAAAAAATCGAATTTTGACACTAAATCAAGAGTATAGGGCAATATATATCATTCAACACTAAGCTTAAACAATCATTTCTTATTTAAATAATTTTAATTTCCTGCCAACTATGAGGACATGTGACTAGTCCAATTGACATGACATCAATTTGCTTATTCAAAAGTTAACATTTATTTTTAAGTTGGAAATACTTTATTATTAAACAAACAGTATCTAATGCTATGAGAGGTAATATTTTCCAAGTCATGGATTACTGTTGATTCACGGGTCACACTTTACGGATTGTGCTAGTGCTACAATCCAAAACAGAAGAAATGGGCAGTGCACTGCAACGTCACATATTCATCCTCCATGGTGACTCGTTTTTGAACTCATCAAGTATTCAAGTCTATATGATATTCTGAATCCGGGGATGTATACAAATGGAAAAATGTTATACATACACACATAGCATTCACACGCTAATAGAGCGTATGGTGAAATTGCCATTCCTATCTCCTTATGGTAGAGGGACTCACACATCTATTAGTATCTGTAATGTGTGGAAGTTGTGTGAAAGCAAATGTGTGTACACATAGCATCACTCATACCTGTTTGCACTGGTTTGCACCACAATCGACGCTCTTAAAAGTGGAAGAATTGGCAGAATCGAACGGCGATATTGTGGAGGAGCAGCCAACGCAGCCAGTGCAGGGGACCCACGCGGCATCATTACTGGTGTCGACGGCCATGAGCAGGGTCTGCGGAGGCGTTCCAATCTTGGCCCTCACAATGTAAGTCGGGTTCTGCGTAATCGTCCTGCCCGAAGCAATGGGGCAATGGACCTGCCAGCAACCAGGCTGGTCAGGTACTGGAGCCTAGCCTTGTCCTTGGACTGCATTTGGAGGACAGTGTCGACCCATGAAAGTGGTGTTTTCGGGCTGAATGGGGAACATGGGCTGTTGACGTGGATCACTTGGAGGCTTGAGCCATGGTCTTGGATGTTGCAGTTTGGGCTCAGCCCGAAAACCTGCTGGAAGAAGTAGAAGAAGATGGTTAAGGAAAAAGTAAGGGTTCTCATGACTAGCTTCTGATGGCTTTGAGTGAGGGGATGAGTTGTATTTATAGTTGGCATCACAGTGTTTGGAAGTGTTTAATTGCGGAGTCAAAAATTTCATAGTGAAAGGATACTGTTGGAGCAAAATGGAAACGAAAATTTTTTAACTTTTGCATAGATTTAGAGCTTATTACATACAATTTATTCGAAATTTTTTTTGCACTATCATTTTTAGTAACTTAATTATATTGATTTGACAAAATTATTATATTGTTAAATTAAAATAGAGAGCAGTGGATCCGAGATTACTGAGTTGAAAAAGACAAATATTAGCTCATGAACGTTTTTAGAGGGCCTGATAAAAATATTATTAAAAAGTAAGAAATTTAACATGTATTTGAGTTAATCTTTAATTTAAATAGTGAATTATAAGACTTTTCTAATAATAATGATAAGTGATGTATGATACAAGATTACTATTAATAACTTTGATTGAATATTATATTGTTAAATAGAGAGAGAGAGATTTTGGAGTGTCAAACACTCGATACTCATAGTATATAAGATCCTATCGTTACATAGTTGAGAGCTACAATTCACTAAATAATGTGACTTCTTATGTGCAAATTGACTATTTTCAGTGGCTAGGGCCTATGAGTATCGAATTCAGTGTACTTAAAGAATGTTAAAAATTTTCCATATGTATATTGGAATTTAGTTGAAAATTCAGTTATTACGATCATGGATTGTGTGCATCTTACAGGGACCAGTTAAACGTAATACTATGTAATTGATTGCATAGCGGTGGACGTAATGTGTTAATGATAAACAGGTTGTCAGGTTGGGGACTAATATAGTCAAACATGAAATGTTTAAACAGAAAGTTGAGGATCAAAGTCTTATTTTACCTTAGTTTTTTACCTTGGTTTTTATTTTCTGATTTTTTTTTTCATTTACACAAGCTCTTTGAATTTTTCTTTTTTCTCGTTTTATTACTTTGAGTTTCAACCTTATATTTTGTTGCTACGAGATTGTGATCGATGCAGCGTCATTCAACCTGGATTTTACGCAACCCTGAAGGCGCTGCTTTTCCTCAGAACTCAACCCCGTGATTCCAGTGATATATGTGGGTTCATCGTGCTCCTGACTACCAAATCTCACAAGAAATCACGAATGGACGCAGACGGATCACAAATCCTACCGTCAACAATTTTAAAATAAAAAAAATTATTTTCACGTTTCTCGATAATTTACACTCAAATCTTAATAACAATCACTTTTTTTCCCCAAAAAAGAAAAACTTCATCAAACAGTCTTTTAGAGAAATTTTAAAATATCATGAAGAAAACTGCTTTGTCCTCTCTCATGTTGCTTTGCGTAGCTTGTATTTGTTCTTGTATTACAGATCTAATTTACGTGGACACGACGTATTGTTTATGAGACACATATTATTTTGATATTGGATTTAATCACTTTAACATTAATTAGTATCAATGCACGTGAAAGATCATGTAAATTAAATCATTTCTGAAAAATTATTATATAGTATGTAAAATAAAATTTAACAAACGCGATGAAGTGGTAATGTGCTATAGCAACAATACACTAGATGTGTGGGGTTGGTTTATGCAATGTACCAGACTGTATTCCAATAGCTTCTTGTATGATAGCGACCCTATTTGCATCTTGGCGAAGACTATTGTGCCTCTGTCCCATTCTTCACGGATCTTCTCATCCTTTTCATCTCTATGTATTTAACCTTATTTTATGAAATATTAGTTAGTACAATCTAACATCGATTATTCAAAATACTATCATAATATTAACTAATAGTATCTTTGAAAAAGATACTTTTAAGATTATTTTTTGTTAAGTTCATTTTAAAGGTATATTTGGTAAACTAAAGAAGCTAGCTTATAGCTTATTTGAAAAGCTCGAATTTATTTGAAAAGCTAGCTTATAGCTTATTCAGGAGCTTATAAGCTCCTACTAATTAAATAAGTTTCGTTTAATTGGAGGAGCTTATTTGAAAAGCTCGAGTTTATTTGAAAAGCTTTTTTTATTAGCTTTTCAAATAAGCTCATGAGCTTTTCGCTTTTTATTCCATTTTTTATCCTTATAATTTTCTAGAAATATATTTTAAAATATCTTTTTATGCAATTTTTTATTTATAAGCCAGTTTATCAGTTATTTTACCAAACGTTTTTATTCATATCAACTAGCTTATCAGCTATAAGCTATAAACTATTAGCTCTTAATTAGCTTATCAGTTATAAGTTAGCTTATCAGCTAATTCTACCAAACATACCCTAATTCAACTCTCTTCATATACATTTTCCTTTTTTTCTTTAATAGCTTTTTTATTACGCATTTTCTTGAACAAATCATTTTTTTCCCTCAACTAACTCCGTCAACGTAAATACTTAAAATGTAGATCATTTGAAAAGGTCATTACAATTTCAACCTCCAGGAGAAGGGAGAAAATATATAGGGTTTGGGAAGGGGTGTGTGATTTGAACCATAGTGATGCGCTAGTTAGAAATCTTAACCACTTCACCATTGCTTAAATCCCAAATAATCAATTTCTATGATTTGTTACCATTTTTACTATCGATTTTATTTTTTTTTTCATTCTATTCAATCAATTTCTGCATAATATCGAAGTGGAATAATACTTTCCAAAAATATAGGTATTTTAAGAGTCAATTGTAATTGTAATTGTTTCTCTAAAAATAAAAAATAAATAAATAAAAATAAAAAATAAAAAGAGGGGAGAGAGAGAGAGTTAATTGTAATTGTGCGTGTGGTGCTTTTGGTCGAACGTCATAGAAAAACTAGTACAACTGATCTCTCATAAATGATACTAGATAAGAATGTATTTTCCAATGTCCCATATGATAATTAGTTCATGCGACCTTATACAGATTGTCGAAATTAAGAAATTCAATTCTCTGTGCATTTTAACTCATGTTTTATGCAAACTTTTGTCATACTCCATCCGTCCCATTTTGATAAGCTTGATTTTCTTTTTCGCCCGTCTCAAAATATAGGCTACTTTTCTTATTAGTGTAAACTAGTTTTCACTCCCGTGCGTTGCACGGGAGTAAAACCGTGTAAGTTTGCGTGAAATCTAAAAAAAATTTGTGTAGATTGATTTTTGTGGTATGAAAAATAATTTTTTATACATTTTAATATAAGTCTTGAAATATTTTTTAAAAGTAACTCAATGTAATTTTTGTATAAAATGAAATAAATCCTCAAAAATATATTGCATTTCGTTGCAACCCAACTTTAAAAAATTTAGGAAAATCTTTCCAGAATCTAAATACAAAATTGACAATGTCAAATATCGATTATTAATATACGATTCGATATTTCTTTTTTAAAATAATCAAAGATATAATCACTGCAAAAGGGAAAGATCAAAAGTCTGAAAATCTATTATGCCAAAAATTTTTAAAAAAAGGAAGTACCAGCTATACAGTTTGTTTCCATTCCTCTACTCATCATTCACTTATTAAACAAACAATAAAAATTAAGTAATAGCACCAATTTAGTCTAGCCTTACTAAAAACCTTTTTTTTCCCCTGAAATTAACTACTAAATAATTTTCAAGACTACTTCAAAATTTGGCTAAGCCTCGGCAGGCCTATGTGCAATCATTGAAAAAACCAGTAATTGCGCTACCGTCTCTATCATTTTCTTGTTTCACCACAACCTCTGGGATTCAATCTCCAAAAAAAAAAAATTATTTTTTTGATCGAAGGGGTGCTGGTTTAATTGAACAATTAACTATATATAATCTAAATTTATATTTCAATTAAGTGTAATATAGTTTGACTGGAAATAAACAAACATAAAATAATGACATTTAATCATAAATAAACTATTCATCAAAAAAACTATTTTAGCAAATAGATGGTCAAATAAATAAAAGAAATCAATTCTTCTACATGTCAAATTGGTAAATGATAAATTGGCAAATATAAAAGATAATCGTAACAAAGAATGCAAAGACTGCTTTGGAAATAAATTTTATGCGCATTCAATTTCTCTAGATTTGAGGAAACAATGAAACGTAAACGATTTTAAACAGCTAAAACAAATCTGATTGCTATCTTCTTATTTATGGAATAATAATTCATTTAAAAGATATTTGGCGAACATGTAGCAGCACGATCCACACCAGTTTTCTTGATAAAAAAAAAAAGAGAGAACGACTTGTTCATATGCCATAATTGTCCATTTTTGCACACAACGGACGTTTGACGTCCCATGGCAACACGGATTTTTATTTATTCCGTGCATTCATAATATTATACATATAAAACTACTATTTTATATCAAAAGTAGAATCATATCTATTTTACATATACTACCTTCGTCCCACAAAGATAAACTTTGTATTCAATTTTGTCGGCCTCAAAATATATGTCACTTTCTATTTTGTTTGCATTTAATTTCTTCTATTTTCCAATTATACCCTTATTTAATATACATTGTTATTAGTTAGCATTATTTAATGCAAGGGTATATTTGAAAAAATACAACTAAAATTTACTTTTCCAATAATATTAATTATCATTTCTTAAACTATGTGAAAGTCAAACCAAGCCTATCTTTGTGGGACGGAGGTAGTACTATAGATATATGTTTTATACAATCTATTAAAAACTTTAGCCTAAATTTGAAATATTTCAAGAAAGAAATAGAAACAAAGATGTTTGCAGAGAGAAATGGTGAATGTATAGACATAGAAAAATTTGCAGATAGAGATAGAGATTTTTAGACAAAAATGGTTAGTAATCTTGTGAAAGTATTCTAACACATAAAAATATTAATATAAATTAAAATTATAAGATTTAAAAATTAATTGATAGAATTGGTAAATGATATAAATTTATTAAAGATGTTATTGAATATCAAATTCAATTTAAATTATGAAATAAGACTTATTTTGTAACCAACAATTATTTTATTATTTGGTTAAATACAAAATTATTGTTAGAGCAATCAATCAAATGGTAGTTATAATAGTTTAAATTCATTCTTCAATTAAATTAAAACAAAAAAGTTGTGTTGGTTCAAATGGTAAGGATATCATTACTCTAATGATAGGTCATAGGTTCGAATCTCAAAACTACATAAATTTTTAATAAATATACCTAGTTAAAAACCACCATTTCAATGACTAATTATGTCCTAAAACCACTAATTGGGTCCTAAAACTACTATATAAAAACCGTGCGGTATTCACCTCTTCTTTAATATATATATAGATTTAACTTCTTTATTTTCTAATCTACTCCTATTTATTACGCATGGTTATTAATAAAAATAAATTATCATATTTAATATAAGAGTATATTGAGAAATACATAAATAAAATTTATTTTTTAATAAATATTAATTTCAAATTCTTAATTCATATAAAAATCAAATCATATCTATCAAAATAGGACGGAGGGAGTATAAATTATTGACGCAATATTCTAAAGTCTTAACCACAGTAGATTGATATTTGACTTTGGAAAGAAAATAAAATTTTCTCAGTGTTTGAATAACTTAAAAATAATGAAAATGTTACTTCTACTTTGTGATATAGACATAGACTGCAAAAAGTACATTGATGATAATAATACTGAATAATGGCTAGAGTTTCGTTGCTCATACTGGGTATCATTACAGCACTAGCTAATAATTGGCCAGATCAATGATATATGCTCTCTGATAGCGGGAGGGGCCTACAGTCTCCAAATTATTGTGGGTATCGTAACGATACCCACTGTGAGAAACGGAATGGGACTGACATGATGATATAGTATATAATTATTAATAAAAATTTTGGATCAACAGCTAAAAGGAATTAATATTGTCGATTGCATCCGCTTTTCCCTTCATGAGGATCAAATCTCAACTCATCTTACAAAAGGTATTAATTATGCATGAAATTATTGAGTTCGACAGCTGGCAATTAGCATATATAAATTATAATTAATTAAACACTTGATGTAGTATATATGGAAGGAGGAGCAACCTGAGTGGTCGCATTGGCAACTGGCCATTTGCAAAATGCGTTTGCAGATTTTGCACGTGATTCCTTCTGTTTCGAACGTGACTTTTGTTGACATCTTTTTTATATTTTTATTTTTATTTTAAAAATATTTTTATGGTTATTTTTATTTTATTTTTTCTTATTCTCCCTTCTTTGTATCCCCTCCTTTATTTCCAACTTGATAAGCTTGAAACAGTCAAATACAAAATTAATGCATTTAAATTCATAATCTTGCATGCCAAAGAATAAAACAATAACAAAACTCAACTAGAAAACACTAATACACAATCTGAATTCAATTTAATAACATTGATATGAATTATATATCAATAACAACCCCGTTGCTCACAGTGGATACTGCTACGATACCCATAATGGATTGGATCAGTGACACGTATGGAGAAACTGTGGGCCCTTTGTTATCGGGGAGCACATATCATTGATCCGGTCTATTGTATGTAATCAAATGACAAAATTGCTTTCTTGTTTTAGGAAAATGTTAACTTATGTTTTAATTGTGTTAACTGCTTTTGTTGTGTTGTTGCAAAGTATCAAGATTTTAACTGATGTTCTAGAGTCTTTTTTTAGTTAGAATCTCAATTAGGTATATTTATTAAAAATTGATATAGTTTTAAGATTTGAACATAAGACCTCCTAGGTAGAATATTTAATTTAATTAACGCATTAATTTAACCTATTATTACAACTACAATTTGATTGGTTGCTCTAATAATAATTTTTATTTACCCAAAAAAATAATAATTGTTGGTTACAAAATGATTCTTATTTCATAATTGAAGTTGAATTTAGTATTCAGTAACAACTTAATAAATTTATATCAGTTACCAATTCTATCAATTAATTTTTAATTCTTATAATTTTTTTTGTATTGGAATACTTTTAAATTATTACTACTTATTTGAAACATATAAAGTATTTGTATATTTTTAATGTCTCACACTTTTGTGATAAATTTTCACATAATGATATAGTAATATGAAAATAAATTTGTAAATATATGATGCATGACTGTAAACTATATATTTATTTATATATAACATATTTAAATTAAAAATGAGATTATAAGCAAATATAATTTTCATAAATGCGATTTTGAAAATACTACATTTTTAAATATTTTTCATTAAATTTCAAATTATAAATATTGGAAAATTCTTATTTAAAATATTTAATCCTTAATATGCCTTAAATAGAGTGAAATGAGTATTTAATTCAATATATGATGAATCATACATTATAATATTTTTATTACAATATGGGAATTACAATATGTGAAAATTCTTATCAAAAATATTTTTACATTCATTATAGTATCAAAATTTAATTATTGATACAGTTTGTTGGAGAATTGCCTATGTGCATTTTTTTAGTTTGTTGGCCCATAACTCAATAATGGAATTAAAATAAATCAACTTTTGTGCTTTACATATTTTAAGAATTGCTTTATTTATTATTCTATTATCATTTTAGAATAATTCATTACAACAATTGGCAGATGTTTGTAATTTTATTAAGTTTATATTTATTAAAGAAATTATTTCTTTGCCCCAATTGACATTAAATAGAACTTGTAAATAGGGTAAAATATTTGTGTTTACAATCATGAGTTGAAACTAAAATCAGTATATTGGTGATGTCAACGAGTATAGATCATACTTTAATATTATGCATTGAAATAAGGTTGAACTATTATTTTATTTTTTTGTTTTTATTTTTCTTGATAATTTGAATTACGTGTGTATGTTTCTTCGTATGATTTTACTTTTTAATGTGATTAGTTCTACTTTTACAACTTTTTGTGACATAATACAATTATTTAATCACTTTATTCTTATATACGTGTTTAGATTGTGGAAAATTTATTGATACAACATAATATTATACATATTTTTTTATTAGTATACACTTAATTATATGATATGTTGAACATAAATTTAATTTACATGCCCAATTTGTCAAATATTTCATATTCAATCAACATGCATAGTTTTACACCTGTTCGTGTGTCAACTATTTCATTTTTAATCAACTTACACAGTTTTACTTCCATACATTACAATGTGTGAAAACTAGTTTTTATCTGTTGGGGCCGTATTTAATTTGGATTTGTAAGGATTTTAATAAACTTTTAAATTGAATGATTTTCATGGAATTAGCTGTTTCACCCGTGCGTTGCACAGGGGACTAATTTTTCAATAAATAGAATTTTTGATAAATGCTAATAGTATGAAAGTAACATAAAAAAATAAAAAATAAAAAATGAATTGAATACTGGCCAAAGCACAAAATTTAATTAAAATAAATATTGAAAAATTCTAAAACAATTTCGATAGAGTTTTCCCTATATTGCACAATATAATAATTTGTGATGGAGATTGTAATAATATAAATGCAAACTAATATAACATTAAATTAAATGTTGTAGTTATTAAAATAATCACATTAAAAAGTCTCCTAACTTTTATAGAGGTTGTAGTTTTTTATTTAAAATTATTCTATATTATATTATATTCAATTACAAATTTGGGAGATATTCACTACACACTGGTGCGATATATGGTGTTAACAATGAATATGTGAATAATGGTTTTTAAAATTTTATTGAGAAAATCAACAGACTGATATATTATATAAATTACAATATAGTGGGTATAATTCAAAAATCCCAACGCCCCGCTCCTGCCCTGCTAGAAAACACTCATTCTCATCAATGCCACATCCTTATTTAATCGGTCAAGCGAAAATGATATAAGAATTGCAATAGGATGGAGACTTCGCATTCCCTATCCCCGACACGATAGAAAATTCACATCCACATCAATATCTCATCATGATCGTGTACTAGTAAAAAAAATTTATTTGTACTTTTCTAATATGTATTAATGACATGTAAATTTTTCAATAAATACATTCAAAACATGCTAATTATTGAAAAGTAAATGAAGTTAATCAGGCACTAATTATCAATTGATTCTCAACAATAAGATGTAATTAATTTTAGAAAAAAAAATTTTCTTCACTGTAGCAATCTGATTAATTTCAATTATTTTTCATTTTTAAAAATTAATCATGTAGTCACCATTTAGTAATTTAATTAATTTTGGTCCAATGAAACCTTGTTAATTAATTTTGAAATGAAATTAATTTTCATTAATTATAATATAATTAATATAATTAATTTTTGTATTTTAGACAATCATTTATAAAAAGAACTTATTATTTCCAAAACAATTAACTTAATAGACGCAGTTTGAAGAATTGTATGAATCTAAATTGAAAGATATCTCATAACTTAAAAAGTATATTTCAGTTTAAAAGCGATATTTCATTTTTAGGGGAAATTTTGCAAACTAATAGCAATCTATTTCATTTTAATATTTTTAATAGTGGTATTTATAAAATTGTGCCCAATAAATTTTGACTTTCCAGAATTTTCTTTTATATGAAAGTAACTTGAAAGACATTTTTGATTTTGAAAGACATCTTCGAATCCAGAAGATATATTTCATTTTTAGGGAAAGTCTTGCAAACCCATAGTAATCTAATTAATTTTAATTATTTTTTAAATAGCGCTATTTCTAAAACCGTGTCCACTGAATCAAACTTTTCCAAATTTTCTTTTATATTAAAGTAATTTTAAAGAAATTTTTGATTTTGAAAGAAATTTTCCAATCTAGAAGATATATTTCATTTTTAGGGGTAGTCTTCCGAACCCATAGTAATCGAATTAATTTTATTTATTTTTTAAATGGCGCTATTTCTAAAACCCTTTCCAATGAAATCAACTTTCCAAAATTTTCTTTTATATGAAAGTAATTTTAAAGGCATTTTCGATTTTGGAAGATAACTTCTAATCTAGAAGATATACTTCATTTTTAGGAAATATCTCACCAACTCGTAGTAAACTAATTAATTTTAATTATTTTTTTTAAAATTAACTACGTGTTTCCCTTTTAGCAATATAATAATTAATTTTGACTAATTTTCATCCAATGAAATCATGTCAATTTTCGTCCAATGAAACATACTCAATTAAATCTTAACAGCACATTTCGTTTTAATTACTTTAAATTAGTTAATTTTCATTTTTAGATAATTATTCTAAAAAGAAGAATTAATTATTTCTAAAACAATTAACTTAATAGCTACAGCTTTAAGAATTGTATGATTAAATATATTTTTAATTTAAAAGGTATATTACAATCTAAAAGATATTTTTTATTTTTTAAGAGAAATGCTACCAACCCATAGCGATCTAATTTTTTTTAGTTTTCATTCTTTTAAGTTAATTATATTTTTCCGCTTTTAGTGATATAATTAACTTTGACTAATTTTCATCCAATGAAATCATGTTGTTTTAATTTTTTGCAACATAATTTATTTTAATTAATTACAATATAATTAATTTTCATTTTTAGATAATTATTTCTAAAAAATAATTATTTATAAAACAATTAGTTTGATAGGTGCAATTTTAAGAATTGTATGAATATAATTTTGGAGATATTTTGTAGTTTGAAATATATCTTATAATTTAAAAGATATCTTTCATTTTTCAGGTGAAATTTTGCCAACCCATAATAATATAATTATGTTTAACTTTATTTTATTTTTTAAATTAATACTATGTTTTCTATTTTAGCAATGTAATTAATTATGATTAATTTTTGTCTAAGTAAACCCTATCAATTGTCATCCAATGAAGCCGAATTCAATTAAATCTTAACAATATAATTAATTCTAATTAATTGAAATATAATTAAATATAATTAATTATCTTTTTTGAGCTAATTTTAATCCAATTTCCAATTTTATTAAATCTTAGAAAATTGATAATTATGATTAAAGTTGATTTTGTAGTTAATTTTATTTAAAACAAATAATTAATTATTTCTAAAATTAATTGAAGGGTCAAATCTAATTTCTTAATTTTCATATTGCACGTTTCTTTTAACATTTTGTAATTCTATTTCACACCAAAATCAAATCTTAGCAAAATTCCTAAATTAAATTAAATTAATTCTAGTTCCTTAGCTAATTATTTACTAAAATAATTAATTATTTTTGAAAATAATTTAAGGATCCAATCTAATTTTTAAACTTTAATGTTACACTTTTACTTTATTTTTTGTGTAAAAATTTAACTAATGGTAATTTTTTATCGCATAAAAATTAAATCTTAGTAAAAAAGACACATGCAATACTCAAAAACAAAAAGACAGATGAAGAAAAAAATCTATATCTATATCTATATCTATATCTATTCTATATATATATAAAGAAAAGCAGAGAATTTTATGCCTATTTTTTTAATTAGCTTAATTAGTTTTCCCTCCTAAAAGTAAGACCTTTTTGGTCTTTTGATTTTTTTCCTTTTTTACTAATTAATAATTAATGCCTAGCAGACAAATTAACTAATCATTATCTATATTAAATCTTATCCTAACAAAAATAAGGAATCCACTAATTCGAACTTATCTTTTACAAGTTTATTGTCTTTTAACTTTTTCCTTTTTCTATTAATTAATAATCAATACCAACAAACAAATTAATAAATCATTATTCATATTAAATCTTAATTTCGTTTCCCTCCACAATTGTTGATCATTATTATTTTATTATTTTTCTAATCTAAATCTAAAGATTTATATTAATATAGAGAATAATAGCCTTTTTATAAATAATTAACTTCTAAATGAAAATTAATTATTCGAAAAATAAAATTAATTAGAAGTAACAATTTCATTAAGATTTGATTATTGTGTGATACAAAATTGGCATTCAAACAAATTAATAAATCACTATTCATATTAAATCTTAACTAGTGTTTTCTCCCGTGCGTTGCACGGGGAGATTTATGGCCAAATTATAATTTAAAATATGTGTAAAATAAAAATTATAATAACTTATTTTCCTTTTTTCCATGGTAAATGGCATAAGAAAGGACAATTTAATAAGATTGACACTCCACTTCCAGTCGTTTGGTTATAAATTTTTCCTTGATTTTGTGTGATTTAATGGGAGAGATATGGATGGGAGATTTAAAAAGATCACACATGATAATAACCCGGATTGGAGGGATAAGGAGTGATTCTATCAAAAGATCAGGGGTGATAATAACGGGAGATTATGCATGAGTTAAAAATTAGGTATTTGTGCTTGAGTGGGAAATATAAATAAAATAGTATTTTTTTAATTTTAAAAATTATAAGATTAAGCGGGAAACTGATCTCATTTTATTAATATATAGATTTCGTTTCCCTATATAAGTATTGATCATTATTATTTTATTATTTTTCTAATCTAAATCTAAAGATTTATATCTATATAGAGAATAAGAGTGTTTTATGAATAATTAACTTCGAAACAAAAATTAATTCTTAGAAAAATTAAATTAATTAGAATTAACAATTTCATTAAGATTTGATTATTATGTGAGATAAAATTAGCATTCATTAAATTTTTACAAAGAATTAAAGGAAAAGTATAACATTAAAATTTAAAATTTTGATTACCGGCTTTTCTTTATAAATAGTTATAGATCACCTAAGGAACAAAAATTATTCTAAATTTGCAATGTCAATAAAATTTAATTTTTGTGTGATATAAAATTAGATAAAATTAAAATTAAAAACTTATAACATGATTAGATTGGTCCCTTTACTTAATTTTAAAAATAAAATTAGCTAAAAATGAAAATTAATTACTAAATGAACTAATCATTATCTATATTAAATCTTATTCTTACCAAAAAAATAAAATATTTATAGTCAAAATTAGATTTTCTCAAGTCTCTACGAATTCGAACTTATCTTCTATAATTTTTTTTACTAATTAATAATAAATCCTAACAAACAAATTAAGAAATAATTTTTTATATTAAATCTGAATTTCGTTTCCCTACACAAGCATTGGTAATTATATTATTTTATTATTTTATGATCTAAATCTAAAGATTTAAATCTATATATAGAATAAGAGCCATTTTATAAATAATAAACTACGAAACCAACGTTAATTCTTAAAAAGAATTTACTGACCTTTTAATTAGATTAATTAGTTTTTCACCAAAAATCAAACCCTTTTTTGTCTGTTGATTTTTTCCTTTTTTATTAATTAATAATCAATCCTTAATAACTAAATGAATTAATCATTATCTATATTAAATTTTATTCTTATCAAAATAAGAAAATATTTATAGTCAAAATTAGATTTTTTCAAATCTCTACTAATTCAAACTTATCTTCTATAATTTTTTTTGATTAATCATTTAACTGTAATATTAATCCAATATTTTTAATTAATAAAATCTATATCTATTTCTATATCTATATCCTTTAAATTGTAGATATAAAAAAAATAATTAGCTAAAAATAAAAATTAATTATAATTAATTTTATTGCAATTAATTAAAGTTGGTTATATTGCGAGGATTTAATTCGCTATGTTTTAATGCACAAAGATTAATCAAAATTCATTATATCGATAAAGAGAAAAAGCGTAATTAAGTTAAAAATAAAAAATATTTAACATTTATTTAATTCCTACGATCGGCAAGATTTCTCTGAAAAAATGAAAGAAATATTTTAAATTGCAACGCATCGTTTTAAACTATAAGATAACTTTAAATTTATATTCATACAATTCCTGAAAGTATATATATTAAAAAACTATTATTGAAATGATAAGCTAAAAGTGAAAATTAGTTAAAATTAATTATGTTGCCATTAATTAAAATTTATTATGTTGCTAAGATTTAGCATGTGATAGACTATGATTTTTACTACTTTTTTTAATCCATTTTATCCATTATTTCTTTTAGTGAAACCAATCACATTCACATATCTTGTGGGATCTACATATACTATACAAATCTTACCGTTCAACCACGTTCATTCTCTCATCCTTTACATAAACATCTATAAAAACCCAAAAATTTTTCATTCCTATCACCCTCTTAATTGGATATGTTTGTAGTGGATAAAGTTTAATCAAAATTAATTATATTTTTCAAATTAGAAAAGTATAATTAATTTTAAAAATAAAAAGTAATACAAATTCATTAGATTGCTATGATCTACCAGATTTCTCCTGAAAACTGAAGCAATTATTTTAAATTACATAATATCTTTTAAATTATAAAATATATTTAAAATTAGATTCCAAATTTTGAAACTTAGATAGTAAGCTAATTATTTTTTAAATAATTAAAATTAATTATATTGTGAGTATTAAATTTATGTATACCACTAAGATTTAATTAGACTTGATTTCTTTAAATGAAAATTTACACGATTTCATATGATGAAAATTAATCAAAATTAATTACATATCTATGTATATAGAAAAAAAGGGAAATTCGAACCTATTTTTATTGAGTTAAATAGTTGGATTGTTTTGGGCAAATTGTTGAAATAGTTGTTGAAACAATTATTTCTTTCTTCACACCGGTAAATTACTTTCTCTTTTTTTAATTAATTTTTGTACCACTAGGATGAAACAATATGATTTTTTAAATATTAAAGGTAAATCTGCTGATCGATCGTACTTTCTTCACACTATTAAATTTTTTTCTTGGATCATTTATTTTTTGTGACTACATGGAAAAAGCATTTCAACAGTGAAAGTGAGTTCCAATCAAAAGAGTGCCTAACTCACTACGTGTGAAGAAGCAATTATAGTTTCTTTGCAATAATAATTTTTTTCATTTTTTGTGTTATCAATTTTTTAAACTATTAGTATGAATCGACACAATATTTTAAACTGTTAAGATAAATCCGTAGATTGATCCTACTTTCTTCACACTATTAATTTTTTTGCCTTAGACCATTTAGTTTTATACCAATATGCTCATTGTGAAAATTAATTATCCTTTTTTTGTGTGGTTGATTAAAATTTTTAATTCACATAATTCGTCACAATAGCAAAAGTCTAATAAACTTTCTATTTTTTGCAGTAAATTAATTTGTAATGCAATTATAACTATTTACAAGTATAAAATAAATTAAAATATGAATTGACCCGCTTTGATGGATTATTTGTGATAAATTTTTAAAATAATTATTATTTATTCAAACTGAGAATTTTTTTGTATCATTAATTTTTTATACCTTTTGGTTAAGTCGACACAATTTTTTAAATTGTTAAGGTGAATTCATTGATTGATTGTACTTTCTTCACACTTTTAATTTTTTTTTTCCGTGCAACGTTTACTTTTTGTGCCAAAATTTTGACATGTTAACTTAGCAAATTAGTGCCTCATTGATCTAATTGACCCCTTAATCATCAATCAATGTTATTAGTCACGCAACATTGAAGTAGAAAAGTTGAGAGTATGAATTGAGTTCTTATTCTAATTGTATCATAATGAATTATTGAATGAATATATATGGGAGAAAAAAAGAAAAGAGAGATTTAAAATTCAAAGTACATATTTATTGAGTTAAATTATCAAAGATTAGATTTAAAATTATAATTATCTTATGAGTGCTTACACTATCATCTTTGTAATGGACCGATGTGTAATGAGATAAATTACATTATTTTTTATTATTTTTATTTTTCTAATTCACATAGAGTTATTAAATTTTTAAGTATGAATCAAACCATAAGTAGAGAAATAGGCTTTTAGTTGAATTTTGTTTTAGAATTGGGTTTTAGTTGATTATAAGTTGTTCTCATATTCTAATTCTTATGATAATACAATATTCAATCAATTTATACAGAAAAATAAGATGTTTGTCTCCTGTACAACGCACGGATGAAATAGTTAGGGTTTGAATAAGGGTCTGTTGCAGTCTGAAGGGTGACGCATATGAAGGGTTTAGAGTTTGTGATATATGATGATGATGGTCGTCAACTAATTACGACCACAAATGTTATATATAAAGAAGTGTTTAAACTTATAGTTTCATACTTATTAATCGGATCAGGTATTTGCTCACTTTATTTGGTTTTTTCCACAAACCCTTTATGTCATTCGTGGTTTGATATGTGAAGTTAATGATTGTATTTATATATTATTGTGTTTGTGTTCTTATATTTATCCAGGTATAATGTTCCAATCACAAATTTGGTGGAGTTATACAAATTGATTATATATAGCATTTATGCATTAGTGGCGCTGTGCTTCGAAAAGGTAACTGAACGTACTTAGTGGTCGAAAATTACACTTTTAGTGAGTTTCATTGATCATATCTGAAATATAATGTTATTTATAATATTTTTGTAGGTTTCTTATGCTAAAGCGCCAGCATTTGTGTAAAAGTGATGTTAGAGATGTTTCGCTCATTTAAGAATTTATCTATTATCTTAGTACAATTCAATTGTATAATAACACAAATTTTTATATTTTATGTGACAATTATGGATGTGACTTATATTTGACTGCATTCATCATTTTTGTCAAAACACAAAGATGTTTCTATTTTTTGTCATGTATGTTATTGTTGACTATTATTGATGGTGTTATATTTGGATTGCTTTAATTGTTGATGCGTTTAAGAGTATTGTAAATTAAGTTTGTGTTTTTTTGGGAGTTTTCCTCAAGTTGTTTGCAGGATGAATTGATACAAAATAGAGGAAAAACTCTATCGAAATTTTCCAAGAATTATTTCATTGGTTATATTAATTGAGTTTATTATTGCGACTCATTATTTATTTTATTTTTTTCAAGGTCTTATGATAATACAGCTAATACCTATTAATAGTATTATTAGCTAAAAAATTATGCCCCCGTGCAACGCACGGGTGAAATAGCTAGTGGAAAAAAAAGAGAAGGAAAAAACATTCTAATTTGATAGTTATATTAATCACCTTACATGATAAGACAAATCACTTAATTGTACGGCGGGAGTGTTGCTCATAGCTTAGCGAGCTTTGCGGTGGGTTTAAGCACTACTTTTCATTGGCTTGATGCATTGTCATGGTTCTATTGTAACAGCGATCAGAGACAATCCTACGTCTTTTTTTCAACGAATGAAGTTATTTGTAAGATTTGTATGCATCAATTGGAAAATATTTGCTTGGTAAACAAAAAACTACCTAACCCCCTAAGAAAATAATTTCTTTTAGTTGACCTAAATCGTGCTTAAGATAATTGTACATTATAAAACCATTTTCTTCTACAATATGTAATCAAGCAACAACGGTGTAAAATAAATTGCATGATTTGACATTTATCTGCAAATGAAATGCAAATCAAACACGCCAGAAATCTATAATTTCTGTGAAGCATGTGATGGGGTCTACGTGGGAATGATTCCCTCTTTGTATTGAGAATGCTCCGTTTGGTGCCCATTTATTTTCTGTTAAAAAGGTTAACTTAAAAAATAAAAGAAAAAAGAAGTGCCAGGAAAATATATACAACTTAAATTAAAAATAATTTAAAAATTTAAAAAAATAAGTTATGAAGGGAAAGAAACATGATTTTTGATATATATAGATAGATTAGAAGATTTGAGGAAATCCAATTTCGATATTTGGAAAATTCAAGACTTTGCTTATATATATAAAAAAAGATTATCAATTACATATTTACATATTAAAATAATAAGAAATGGAGTTTTGAGGGAATGCACAGGATAACTAATTTCAGGAATTAAAAAAATAAGACGAAAATTTCCTACGTTTCGTTATATAAAATATAGATATAGATGAAACCATGTAAATTTTCATCCAGTGAAATCGAGTCCAATTAAATCTTAGAACGTAGTATAAATAAATTTTATACTTTCAACATAATTAATTTTTATTTTTATATAATTAGTTGAAAAATAATTATTTTAGTATGTAATTTAAAAGATATCACGCAATTTAAAATATATCTTTCATTTGTTTTCAGGAGAAATCTGTTAAACCGAAGCAATCTAATGAATTTTAACTATTTTTTATTTTTTAAATTAATTATACTTTTTTCAATTGAAAAATATAATTAACTTTGATTAATCTTTGCCCACTTGAGGAACCATACCCAGTTAAATTTTAGCAACGTAATAAATTTTAATTAATTGAAAGATGATTATTTTATATTTTCAAAATATTGTTTCTATAATAATTTTTTTTGAAGAACTGTAATAATTAGTTTAATATATTAACTTTTGGTATTTGTATGAATATAATTTTAAAGATATCTTATAATTTAAAAAGATGCATTGTAATTTAAAATATCTCTTTAATGTTTTCGAGAAAATCTTGTCGACTTTAGGAATTAAATAAATTTTAACTATTTTTTAAAATAAATTATACTTTTCCCCTTTATCAATATAATTAATTTTGATTAATGTTTGTCCATTGACATATATCGAATTAAATCTTTGTGGTATAACTAATTTTAGTTAATTGCAATGATTAATTTACATATTTAGTTAATATTGTTGAAAATTATTATTTTTTGTTAAAAATAATTAATTAATTCTAAAATAATTAGTTTAATCTTTATCAAGCGAACTTGCAGTTCTTTTTTCTGTAAATTGAAAGAAACGTGTAATATTAAAGTTAAAAAATTAGAGTGGAATCACTTATTAAAATGAATCAATTAATTATTTACACTAAATGATATCTACAATTTGAAAGATATAGATATAGAAATAGAAATAGATATAAATTTAATTAAAAAATATTGGATTAATGTTACAATTAATGAACGATTAGTTAAAAAAAGTAATGTTACCTGTTTCTTTTAGTTTTTGTGCACCAATTTGATGAATTGAAATTTTTTATCACATTAAAATTAAATCCTAAAAAATTGCTAATTTAATTAATTTTCGTTTTTTGCTAATTTTATTTTTGGAAAAAATTAAGTAAAGGAACCAATCTAATCATGTTACGAGTTTCTTTTAATTTTTATTTTAAATTTTAATGCTTCCTATTTTTGTATCACAAAAAAATTAATCTTAGCAAAATTGATAATTTAGATTAAATTTTTTCCTTAGCTAACTATTTATAAAAATAATTAATTATTTCAAAAATTAATTAGTGGGTCGAACCTAATTTTAAAATTTCAATGTTATACAGTTCTTTTAATTTTGAGTAAAATTTTAATGAATACTAATTTTGTATTACACAATAATCAAATCTTATGAGACTGTTAATTCTAATTAATTTTTTCAAGAATTAATGTTGGTTTCGTAGTTTATTATATATAAAATAAAATGGCTCTTATTCTATATATAGATTTAAGTCTTTAGATTTAGATTAGAAAAATAATAAAATAATAAATATCAATACCTGTGTAGCGAAACGAAATTCAGATTTAATATAAAAAAATAATTTATTAATTTTTTTGTTATGATTTATTATTAATTAGTAAAAAAATTATAGAAGATAAGTTCGAATCAGTAGAGATTTGAAAAAATCTAATTTTGACTATAAATATTTTATGATTTTGGTAATAATAAGATTTAATATAGATAATAATGATTTGTTCATTTAGTTATTAAGGATTGATGAGTTGGAATACCCATGCGTTGCACGGGGCTAATTATACTAATTATATGAATTGAATTTTTCTGATTATGTGAGTGCAAACATTAACATCATATGATTTAAGAGAAAAATATTTCATTTTTTGAACAAATTTAACAAAATTTCGCTTGTAATTGGGGTAAATCCAACCTATTAAAATTAATTACAATGTCGTAACAACCAACACATACACAAAGATACAAAAAAACTCTATGAAAAACAAAGTCTGATATCGAGTAATGACAACATTTGAGAATTATCCACGAAATTACTTTGGAGAACATTACCTAGCATACTATGACATTTATAAATACATTAGCATTAAAAGCGTAAAGATAATTTCACATAGTCTTTTACCATGAATTTCTTGTTACGTGACGTATAAGGTATCGATGTGTGATATGTGCCCTCGGTAACCTACAATAGAATAGGCAAGCAAAAATATCATCAATATTGAAAAGTACAAAACCAATCCATAGTTCTCAAAAGCCAACTAACTATATATTCATTCGTACCAGTATAGAAAAATTATGGGATACTTTGCAGTAGAAATAGCAATCCATAGTATACGAAAGACAACCAATTCATCTACAATGGCTCAAACAAGAACAAATATCACATGAGTATTCCAAGCCTTAAACATTTTGTAGTGGAAATAGAAAAATATGAGTTACAATGCAAATTATAATATTCCAATTCAATGAATATGTCAATGTGAGATTGAGTCAAAAGGTGACCAATCCTATGTCTATATATACGACATTTATCCTTTATACAATTAGATATGACACTGATAAGTGAATAAAAACTTTGAAAAATACAAACAACGTACCTCAAATGATTCATGCGCATAACGTCATAGGTTGCTGAAAACTTCATTGGACACGATGTTTGCAGTTGTCTTAGTGTGGAATCCACTTTCATCACAAATGACGAACTTCAAACCCTTCATGTTCGTTACCCTCGAGACAATGACATACAGCTGACCATGGGTGAAGACGGGTCTCCTCAAATACACCCCAACATTGTTAAGTATTTGTCCCTGACTCTTATTGATGGTCATCGCATAACAAACCATCAGGAGAAATTGCCTCCTTTCAAAAGTGAATGGCAATCGTATATCAGATGGAGTTAAACTCAATTTAGGAATTAGAAAATCCTTTCCAATATTTATTCCAGATAGAATCTTCACCTTTATAACATGATTTCCAAGCCGCACGACTATAAGATGGGTACCATTGCACAAACCAGTCGAGTGATCTATATTACACATCAACAGGATTCGGACACCGACCTTCAACTTCAAAACATGATTGGGCACTCTAGAATACGAAATCCCATTCAGGAACTCCGAGATGTGAAGCTCGCTAACCAAATTACCCTCCTCGCCATTCGTCCTACACGTGGAATCAGAATTATAGTGTGTTCTCAATTCTGAACGATTCATGTTAACCATATAATCATTCACCATTCCAACATTTTCGTGCGTAGGAGCAAGTATAGCCCGTCCATTCAAGTAAAAATGAGAAGTCCCCTCAATCAAAAAAAGGGGATAGGTGCTGTCCACTATAGCTGTCATCAGATCAGAGGAACTACGTACCAGAAGATCCCCGTGTATCTCAACGGGGGCCTCACCATCATTTGGCCCACCAATCTGTCCATCCCCAGTGTTTAAGATCCATTCTAAAAACTTTCTCAATTTATCAGCGTGTTCATCTCCGAGGAGATTACAGAGCCTCATGTTTTTCACAAGTCTCAATACTCTACAATGGTCCCGCAAAGAAAAGAAATTGAAAGATGCATTCAAAATTTCAGGGCGTGTTGCCTTTGGTATAATCAGAAGTATCTGCCTAAAGTCCCCATCAAATACAATAGTTTTCCCACCGAATGGTAAACCAGCATCCTTCGGGTTGCTGAACTTGGCAAGATCCTGCATCGTGCGATCCAATGCTTCAAAACAAAGCTTATGTGTAATAGGAGCTTCGTCCCAGATTATCATGCTAGTCCTCTCAATAAACTCAGCCAAGTGACTTCCCTATTTGATATTGCAAGTTGAATTTTCATCAACATTTAATGGGATAGACAATCGTGAATTAGCAATTCTACCACTTGGTAGAAGGAGTGAAGTTATTGCACTCTATGCCACATTAAACAATATCTCTCCTTGAGACCTGATTGCAACTGAAAAATTCCTTCACAAAAAGGTTTTCCCCGTACCACCATGCCCATATAAAAAAAATACCCGCAATGATCACCATGAGCTGCATTCGTCACAGTGTCGTAAACTCCTCTTTGTTCATAAGTCAGGTTGGATAGCAACCTTGTATATTCCTCCTCCAAGTCATCCTTATTGTAGTCCAATTCATTGTATATCAGCATGTTGTCTGGGGCAGAGAAATACGAACCATCAGGAAAAAGGCATGAAATCATAGTCTCGAAGGCATCTCCTCCATTGGCGCAACAACTTCTCAATTTCAACCAATGCGTAGTTCCTGATCCGATTATCAGTCAGTTGTAAATCTATAATGCATATCCCACAATTAGTGAATACTTGGAAAATTACATACGAAGAATCAAAGCATCTAAATAACGAGAATATGATTACCTAGGTTGTGAAGAGCATTACGGTGCTTGTGTTCGATATCTTTGACAAATATTGCCAGCACTTATCCCACAACGTCTCAGGTCTGTCTAAGCAGTCAAACACAAGTAGGGTGACAAACAAATTTCTCAACAATATTTCAGAAGTCCAATGACTTTCCTCGATAATGCCATCGATGTACTCTTTTTCATCATCTAAAACACCCGAGCATGTCAAACTTCCTTGAAAGTATTATATACCATCCCATCAACTGTTCTTATATCTTCATAAGATTTTGGACCACGCATATGATTTAGCAACATGCGCAAATAGTACCTTGAAAAAATTAGTGAAAATTGTAAGGCAAAAAAAATAGTTTCAAAAATATTAACGATGCGTTGTATTGAAAAAAACAGCATCGATAAAAAGATGATATAACACGAAAATCGTATTAATAAGCCAGGCATCATGGAAAGTGGCAAATCATGTTTCTAAACTTGAGAACTGAAGTAAAAAATATCTTTCTCCAGTGCCTGGCCGAGCACTGGGTGTAAAAGGGAAAAAGAGTAGCGTGATTATAGGGATTTCTTCTTTGCAGATGAGTTTCAGAGGTTAAGAATGATATTTTATACTCCATATGTCCCATATATACAATCCACTTTTCCTTTTTGGATTGTCCCACATATATAATCTCTTTTTTATATTTAATAGTATTTTTATATTCATTTGCAATTATACCCCACCTATATCATTGAAAATATAACTATATTTATGATTTCTATTCATTTAAATAAGGGCATTAAAGGAAATTTGTAAGTAAATTTACTTTTCCAATACCATTCTTAACCTTTGTGTAAAAATAAAAGTGGATTATATATATTAGACGAATGGAGTGTATTTTATATAATCTATAACAACAACAAATTTGACTTTTATTCCCTACAAGTTAGGGTCAACTACATAGAACCATATAAGAAATCACGGCGGAACGCAAGTATGAATTTTTCTACGCCACTCATTCCTATCCAAAGATAGTTGCTCATCTATTTGCCTAACGCACATGTCGTTACGAATTACTTGCATCCACGTTATCAACTGTCTTCCTCTACCTTTCCTAACATTTCCAATCCTAATACTCTCACTCTTCCTAACAGGTACACTCTCAAGTCTCTGTAGTATGTGCTCAAAGCATCTTCGTTGAATCTCTCATATCTTATCCTCAATGGAGGCCACTCGTACTCTACTACAGATCTCTTCATTTTATACAATCTATATATTAATTAAAAAATTAGCATGCTAGACTCCTGGTTAGGAAAACAGATATAGATATAGATTATTAATAATAAATTAATTAAAGAGTAAACAATCTGCGGAATAAAAAATTAGAAAATTTTATTAAAGAAATTCTGAAAACTAATTCAAAATCAGACAGAAAAAATGAGATTTTTTTTTTTATTTTTGCCAATCCTATACGGAGACTTTCTTATATTTTTTTTTTCAATCGGATTTAAGAACATAACATATATTAGTTAAGCGAATGTATTGAAAAATGCTCTATTAACAGGTAATTAATATTATAGATTAACAATAATCTTCCTATATCTCTAAGGTGCATATAGTATAAATGATTAACAATTAAAAAAAATAGTTGAAAAAGAGTAATAGATTTGATTAACAATAGTTTTTATTAAAACTTGAGTAACTTGTGTCTTAATTTTAAATGTCCAACTAATAGTTCAAAAAAAAAAAATTTTTTTTTAATGATTAAAAATTTTTAAAAAATACTTGAGGGAGAAAAACATATGTTATTAACAAAAGATTTAGTTAAAATTGAGTAACCTATGTTTCAATGTTAGTCAGTCTATGTGGTCATTTCCCAAACATAAAATATAAATATTGTAGAGATCACGATTAAGTTTCTAAGGTTCGAACAGATAGCGTTAATGGCGTGTCGATGAGGTAGTAGACACAAGTAAAAAGAAATGTTAATTAAAAATTAAAAATGTATAAACTTCAAATAATTTTGGGGATTAAAATTATAGAAGTAAACTTCAAATAAACTTCAAATAATTTTGAGGATTAAAAAAAAGACTTCGATAAGGATTACAAATTGGAAACGTGTGTTGACATATAGATTTAAAAAATAAAAAATAAAATTTTTTAACTGATTTTGATAAGGATTGATATTAGAAACATATTAAATGATAGATGTAAAAAGATTTAAAAATTAAAAATTGAAATTTTTTTAAAAGTAATTCAGTCTGTAGCTCAGTCTATACAATATAATGGCTACCATGATTATCTTAAATTATACTATGTTTATGTTTAAGGGCTATATAACATATAATGACGTGTCATTTGTATTATCTTAAATTATTTTCAATTACTAATTTTTTAAAAGTATTTCAAATGCCTATCTTAAAATTTGTTACATAGAATAATAATAATAATAATAATAATAATATAGATGGTAAGATAATCATGGTTATTTATGGATAATGATAAAATAAGGTAATAAAAACTATGATAGATGTGCTATGAGGGACAAAACCTCCAATAAAAGTCAAATTCAAAATTACTCAAATAGTGAGCGGGAAAATTCCCTCCAAAATGGTTTTTGTTTATTAATATATAGATTATTAATTAATAAAAAATAAAAAAATCAAAAGACAAAAAAGTGTTTGATTTTTTGTGGGAAAACTAATTAATCTAATTAAAAAAAAGATAAAATTTCCCTGCTTTTCTTTATAAATATAGATATAGATTTAGATTTAATGGACTTTTATTGATTTTTGATAGATTTCCACGAATTTTTACAGAATCCATAAAAATCTTCAATGGATTTGGAAGGACTTTTATTTCAAAATTTTTACTGGATTTCTTTGGAATTCATTTTACAATATATATTTCGTTTCACAAAATAAATATTCTTAAACTTATTGAGATTAGACTTTTATTATCTTTTCTCATTAAATTATTATTATCGTTTCAAAAGCTTAAATTAATAATAATTAATTATTGTCTATACAATATTTTTATAAAAAGATAATAATTTTTTAACTATAAAAATACATAACTATTACAAACAGAGATTTCACAATATTTTGATATAATTTAGCGAGAAAAACTAAAAAATTATCACAGGTTTAATTAGCAGGTCAAAACATATATCAAATTATTAAAGTAAGGAGTAGATATAAAATATTTAATTATAAATTTTGAAAATTTTTACAAACTTTTGTAAATAATTTTCTTTTTCATGAAAAGTTGAACAAAAAGAAGATAAAAATATTATAAGAATATTTTTACATCATTCTGATTGTGAAATTAAGAAAAAACTAAAAAAAAATAAAAAAGAAAAAGTAATGAAAGATATTGGTGGTGGTAGCGGCGGCGGCGATGGCAGTGCCGTTGGCGGGATTGTGGCAATGGCGGTGTTGTGGTGCTGGTGAATGCGGCAACGACAGTGATGGCGGGTGATGGTGATAAATAAAAGTCCATCAAAATCTTGGGGGTGAGTGATAGATTTCATATAACAAATTGTGTTTTTGCTTTGTGCTAAAGATGAGTATCTAAAGGATTCCATTACAGTCCTTAAAAATCCAAGACAGTTTTGAATAGCTCATAATTTCATAGGATTTTTAGAAATCATCATTTAATACCTCATGACTTTGATAGGCATTTCAAAAGTCCATAAATATCTATATTGAATACCCAATAGTTTAATTAACTTTCAAAAATCTCAATTGAATACACTCAAACCTTTTCAGATCCATCAAATTCCTTAAAAGTCTTTAAAAATCCTTTAAAATCTCAATTGAATACACTCCCTACAGAGTCAGTCATTATCTACATAACCTCCATATAGTTAGAGTTACAATTTTAAACTTCTTATTTTAATTACTCTTATTTTTAGTATACATATAATAATAATAATAATAATAATAATAATAATAATAATAATAATAATTATTATTATTATTATTATTATTATTAATTATTATTGTGGCAAAACAAAGAGCTTTTGGAACTACTATAGATCAAAATTATAAAGATTTGTCCATTAATTTTTTATGTTGTCTTCTACCGGGGGTTACATAAATTTATGAAGTTTCTTATTTTTATACAAAAAATTTATTTGAGTTATTTGTTGTAAAAAGTAAGGAACATATATTCAATCAATGAATTAATATGTATCTTATGAGGTCTTTTCGCTTCTACCTCAAACATATATGATATATCGATGCTTGCATTGTTAGAATTCTTTAATTCCATTTTTTTAATAATGCTAATATTATTGATATTAAATTGCACGATTTTGTGTTTATATGTTTCTCAAAATTCTAAAATCAATTATAATGAAGATGTTTTGTTTAGATAAATCGATTATATAAATTCCTTTAAGAAAAAATATGTATTAAACAAAAAAATTTATTTTGCTAATAAATCTTATTTAATGGAAGTTTCAATGAAGAAAATGTTTTAAAAATATATTATTTCAATCCTTTAATAATTAAGTAGAGTTGTATAAAAAAATATAATTTTATAACAAGCAACATTTAAAAAAAAAGAAATATTTCTCTTTAATGTTTATGATTCTTTTCCTTTCTTTCTTTCTTCTTTTTTTTGAAGAATCTTTTAATGTTTCATAGTTATTAATGACATTTATTTTGTTTTTCAAAATTATATTTATTTTTATTTAAATAGTTTTCTAATTTTTTTAATGAACAAGAATTTTATTTTAGTTGATTATAAATTAATGATAGTTTTCATCTATTTATTTTACTAATTTACAATTGGATGTAAAATAATAATCACTCACAAACAAAATAAAATACAAACATTGTATAGCATTGTAATTACAAATATTACTAAGGTTTGTCGCTGCTAGCATTACAATAAAATTTGAACATTGAAATATCCTAAAAATTGAGACATGCCAACTTTAATGATTCTCGTGTATCGCATGGGATGTGATACTAGTGCATTTCAAAAGTAGAGATTTTCAAATTAATTCAATCAGAAGAGGGAATTCAAACTGGAATTGATCATAACAACAAAATAATACACAACATAACAATATGGATAACATGAATTTGGATCTGAAGAAAATGACAGAACGCGATCAAAAGCAATCATTCAGAAAAATTAAAACAAATCAAAAAATATGTCAAACTGGGGACCTGGTGAAAATTTTGTTGCTTCAAAATATATTAGATTTCGGCAAAGAAATGAGTATTATACGAGTGAAAGAGCCATGGAAAAAGCAGTAAACCCAAAGGAGGAGGCTAGAGAGGTATATGTTTTTTTATTAAATGTGAAATTGAAGTTTGAGGACAACAGTTTGAATTACAATTCGAATAAGGGTAAAACTTGATGATCCATAAAAAAAAATGAGATGGGCACCGATTTATGAGGTTGGCTCTACAATTGTAAATTCATTCAATAAATAAGGGTAAGATGGGAACAAAATGTTTTTCAACCTTTCTACACTTTTGAAAGGTATATAGATGATATTAAAAAAATTTTAGTAAATACATAAATACATGAAAATATAGAAATATCATATGATATAAAAATATAATCTAGTACAACAAAAATAACAAGAAAATATACCTAATAAAATTTTGATTTGTAATGTAAACTTAGACAATTACATTTTTCGAAATCTCATTAAGTTTTCTTTTAAATATATGGTTGAAAATTGGAGAAGATGCATTAAAAACATAAAAAAATTATCAAATCAATATATGAGTGATTGAAAAGAATAAGAGAAAAAAATCAATTTAATTCAATAAAATTTGATGTGAATAGAATAAACCTTGAATTTTATATATTCGATTTCTGTCTATCCCGATCATCTGACCGAAAGAGTTAGTGGAGAATTAAAGTATAACAATTTTTTAGTTGAATCAATTATTAAGTTGGCAAATGGGTTATTGTTTTGAATGGTAGTCGCAAAAGGAAAAAATGTTAAAATTTAATGAAACAAAAGGCCCAAAATATTGAGAATATGATCAAATTCATCATCATCTTCACTCGGTTGTTGTTTCTTCATCAATTACAGGTTGCCAGATGCGTTTTTTCAGCAATTTCAGGTGGCCAGCAAAATTTAATGGATACTCGGCCTTGATTTTTTCATCTATTGAAATTTCACTCTCCCAAACTTCAAAAATCAGCACCCCCACAAAAAAAGAAATAATAACAGTATTCTGAAGTTCAATGCGGTCCATGGACCACACTGTCCATATGATGGATCCGCCAGTGCTTCAAACTGAAATGACCCCTAAATATTGGTCCTAACTATGGCAACCAATTAATAAAATAGGTAAAATAACTATTATTTACCAAAATACTTCTTATTTGTTAAATACAAATAATTATTTTTCGACTAACTATCAAATAGACATGGTAACGTATTTTGGATGAATGCCGTCCATTTTTAAAACTTGGGTCCTATTCATCCAAACATAATGTTGGTAACAAAAATACAAATGAGTGTAAATGTTTGAGATTGAATATGTAATTTATCATTGCTAGAATCCCACATTGGGGTCATTAGGACGTATATGATCCAATTTATAAGGTGAGAGTAAGCTTCCCATAATTAGCCGGTTTTGTTATGAGGAGTTAGGCCCAATATCCTAACATGGTATTAGAGTTAGGCTCAGTTATGATGTTGGATGCCCTCAATATCGATTTATCTATAGTGGTTTGGTATGGTCCATGTTGTGCGTGAGGAGGCGTGTTAAAATCCCACATTGGATTATGAGGATGTATATGATCCAATTTATAAGATGAGGGTAAACCTCCCCTAACAAGCTAGTGATAAGTGCTAGAAAAGCACTTAAATAATTCTTCTATTTTATGTATTTGTGTGTTTTATTAGTGTTATATGTTCTGTTTTATGTGTTTTTCCTTTATTGTGGTGTTTAGGGTCACAAAGAATCGAAAGGAGTCAAAATGGATGAAAATTGAATGAAAATGGAAACTCGGGACCAAAAAGGCAAGCGAATCAAAGATGGAGGACCTCCGATGTAATTTTATGAAAAGTTATTTTTACAATTTTTCTTGTGCTAAAGTCGAAGAACATCAAAAGAGGATTCCTACACTCTTTTCGGATCGCAAATCGGAGTTTCCTAGTGAAAGTTATGGCCGTTTGAAGAGAAGGACTAAAAGCGTCAAAGCCCAAACTGTTGGGGACCAAAGTGCAACTTTTCAAAAGTTCAGGGACCAAAGTGAAACGTTTCAAAAAGTTGAAGGACCAAAATGCAATTTTGCAGGGACCACAATGAATTCCATTCAACAGTTGAGGGACTTGGTGTGCAATTTTGGGTGACTCGAGTCACTCAGTCACCGCCAGAACCGTCCGAGACACCCTCGCCATGCCTCGCTCCACGCCGCAACCTCCGAGTCACCCTCGCCATGTCCCGCATCCGCTCAAGACGCGTCAGGGATCGTCCTGCTCGCTGGGCGACTGAGTCAGCCGTGACTGAGTCGCTACGATTCGCCGAGAAGCTACCCGACGCCGGCAGATTTTGACCAATGGACTCCACCTACCATAAAAGCGTGTTTTTTGGTATTTTTCTTGACTTCTTAGAGATAAAACAACCTGAGCACACCACAATAGACTCATGAAGGAAGACTTTTATGATTTTTTAATATTTTTTGGTGTAATATTTTGCCTATAAATAGAGGCATTTCCAAGCTTGAAACACACAACTTGTAGAGAGAATTAGCTTGTGATTCTCTCCAACTTTCTCCTCAATAAATTTCTCTTCATCATTTGTTCTTAGTTGTAGCTTGAAAGCTCTTAGTTTCTCATATTAAGTGAGTAAGAACCTAAATATAGGTTCGAAAAATCAATCGACGATACTTCGACCGTGAATATGATTAACGGAGTATTTCTTCACTAATTTCTCTTCTTCTTTTATTTTTCATGTTTGAGAAAGATAATTTCTCATATATTGCATAGGTGATACACGGCAAGCATTGCTATAAGTATTTAACCCGCATATATGAGTAGTTAGACTTCTCTATTTAATTCTTAGCATTATTTACGTGATTTCTATAGTTTGTATATATTACTTGAGATAGTGAAGTATAATCTATCATATAGCAGTGGTGATACCCGCTAATATGAGTAGTTAGACTTCTCTATCTAGTTCGAGGGGCGTTGTGTTCAATTATCATGTTGTTATCTTTTCTAACTCTTTGCTAACGTTTTATCTATTCCTCTACTTCAATTTGTTGATTTGTTATGCTTTTAAACCGCTTTGAATTTATGTGATTATTGCATTCACTTTGGCCAATTGAATCAATTAATCTTTAAGTTCAAGTTATGTGCTAGGATTGGAACTTTTGATCCGTAATTGTCACTAGATTCCAATCCCACGGTAGCAAGCGAATGTCGTGCATATTTGTTAATAAATCAACTTAGATGTATTAATTCAAGTTTGTGAAATTGATCATCTAATTCAACTCATTCTTCTTGTTCATTTCACACTAGCATTGCATTAAATCCTAAGAACTTGTTTAGGATTATCCAATAGCTAGATGTTAAGTTAAAGAACTCACTTTAATTTAATACACTTAAGGAAGAATTCGTTAATCAGAGCTTCTTGGTTAATTGAGAGTTGATAAATTGGAGAAGGGATAGTACACGTTGTATGGGAAAGATAAACACAAGATGTTGACACAACCGAACCCGAGAACTAGATATATCTTCAATTGTTTCATTTTCATCTCTTTTATTTTGTCATTTTATTTTCGATTTTCATCCAACTTCACAAAACCCCCATTTCTAGATTAATTGATAAGAACAACTAGATTAAACACCGTTCCTCTTGGGTTCGACCCTTACTTACCACTTCTACATTAATTTGTAGTTTTGAAACCGAGTAAGGAAATAAAATAAATTTTGGCGTACTGCGACAACACGCCCAGCTAGTTTGTTAGGAGGAGTTAGGCCCATAATCCTAACATGGTATCAGAGCGGGCAAATGATCTGGAACCGATGCTCCGTTATGCTAACCCCACCAAATGGTACGCATGTATAGGCTTGAAAAAAATCCTGCCTGTATATGAGGGGAGTCGCGCCAACCCCGGCAAAAAAAATGGTCCATATGCAAAGGCTTGGGATAAATCCTGGCTGCACGTGAGGGGAGCATAATGAAAAGTAGATGAGCAAGTGGGTAAAAATCCCACATCGATTAGATTATAAGAAAAGGCCAATATAAATACAATGCAAGGGCCACTCTCCTTTAAGGTGAATTCCTTACACCTGTACAAAAAATTTAGCAATCATTTTAGGAAATGTTTTCTAAATATTTTTGAATTTACGACTAAACAATAATAATAGTATTAAAAAATATGAAAAAAAATTAACACATCTATAAAATATATAGTTGAAAACAACATTGAAGAAAAATAAATTTTTATTTAATCTGGATCAGACAAGCTCTTAAAATAATTTTATTTTGTTAAAGAAAATAATAATAATAATTAGGGGTGGGTATCAGTTTGGGTGGGTCGGTTTTTGGCCCAAACAGAAACCGATCCACCCGAAGTCGGTTTGAAAGAATGCAAACTGAACCGAACCAATCGGTTTGGTTCGATAAACTGAAATCAACTCGGTTCGGTCGGTTATATGGGTTTTT
Organism: Jasminum sambac; assembly: GCA_018223645.1. Classification (NCBI taxonomy): domain Eukaryota; kingdom Viridiplantae; phylum Streptophyta; class Magnoliopsida; order Lamiales; family Oleaceae; genus Jasminum; species Jasminum sambac. The sequence continues at coordinate 29,547,577 of CP073648.1, read as the reverse complement.
TGGGGTTTTTTTTTCTAGTTTTTTTCCCTTTTTTTAAAAAAATTGATCGGGTTTTTGGTTTGGTATAAACCAAACCAAAAACCGAACCGACCGACTAAAAAAAGGGAACTGAATTGACCCGATTCGATCAGTTTGGTTCGGTTTGTCGTCATAATAATAATAATAATAATAATAATAATAATAATAATAATAATAATAATAATAATAATAATAATAATAATAATAATAATAAGTGCCAACTAGGTACTGCACCATGTTAGTAGTGCCAAGTTGGTACTCATTTATTTAAAATTAAAAAAGAAAATCTCATTTCGAAAATAAATGTTAAATACAGACTTTATTATCTAGTTTTTCCTTTTTCCTAGTTACTAGCTTTTTTGCCCGTGCATTGCGTAGGAAACTAATTTTTCAACAAATAGAGGTTTTAATAAATGTTAATACTATGGTATTAGCGCCGCTAAAATCAACTGAATATCGGTTGAGCACAAAGCTTAATTAACACAAAATAATGAAAGAATTCTATAAAAGTTTTGATAGAGTTTTGCCTATATTGCACATGAGATAATTTGTGACAGAGATTGTGATCTTATAAATGCCAAATAAAATCATGTTAAATTAAATATTATAATTATCAAAATAATCACTCAAAAACTCTACTACCATTCATAGATCTTATAGTTTTTTATTTAAAATTATTTACATTCTATTATATTCAATTACAAATTCTGGAGATATAACTATACATCCATGTGATGCATGGTATTAATAATAAATATGTGAATAATGATTTTTAAAACTAGTATTTCTCCGGTGCGATGCACGGGACAATTAAGATGGTTTACTTATATAAAAAATATTATAGATTTCAATAATGGTTTAAAAATTTTGATACAAACCATTATCTTGTAAAAAAATCATATCAATTGTTGCAAATAATGTCGTAGTTGATGATTTTAGATAATAATTAAATATTTTGGATTAAAATTTAGACAATACTTATTTGAGCAAAAAAATGCTGCTGTTAAAATTTTTACCAAAACTTTTATCATCAACATCATTCAAATAGTAAAGTCACGAAGATATTTTTGAACTTGGATTCTTGAATATTAGGTTTTAGAGAATTTATGCAATGTGGATTGTATATTGTATGAAGTGATAAAATCTCTATACAAATATTTAAGAGTGAACCTTTGCATATCGATATTTCGGTTACAAAAATTGTGTAGAATAATTGAAAAAATTTAAAACATCACTAATGTATGCAATACTAAATATAAAAAATAAAAATAATTAATTTTTGATACTTGTAAATTTTTATTTTTACAAAAAATGAAGAGATAATTATACGACAATTTTAGCAATTATTTTTCAAGTGGCTTGCGACATGATGAAATGGGACATGAAAGTTATCATTTTCTACTTATTTTCTAATTAGTTAATTATTCATTATACATTGAATTATTTAACTACTCACTATTTGATGTTAAAATAATTACCCACTACTTAAACTGCTCATTACACATTACTCATGAAAACTATCTAAAATTACCATTTTAACATGGTAAACATAAAAAGAGGCTTTTTATATTTTTTAAATATATAAAAATATTTTTTTTAAAAATAGAAAACCACTACCTATATGGTACTATGCCAAATTGGCATTTCAATTTTTGTTAATGAAAAGCAGATATATATATATATATATATATATAATTAAAATATATACTTTAAAAATAAATAATTAAAATGTAATATCCAAAAAGCTAAATGTATATAGAAAATGTTAATTCTCATTTTCTGAATTAATTTAATAGAGGACGTAAGTTATAACTTTGATCTCTTATCACATTTTCATTTATACATATAATACTAAATTTTAAAAAAGTAGAAAAAAATATATAAATTAATTCAAGAATTAGAATACACATAAAAAAATAAAATACATATGCATATAAAAAATAAAAATAAGGAAAACGACATCAAATAAGGAAAGTAAAATAAATTAAATAATAAAAATAATTAATTCTTAAAAATCAATGCGAAGCGTGGCATTGCCACCCAGGCACTTTGCCAAGGTGGCTCTTCTAATTTTATATATAGTCAGATTTTATTGTAAAACATTATCAATATAGAAATAGATATTTTATAGAGTGAAAATGTAGTGGGTGCAGTTCGATAGATCCTAACATCTTATTTATCACCTGCTAGGAAACACTTATTCTCGTTCATGTCACAACTTATTTAGTCGAGGTAGAGAGGAGATCATATAAAAATTACAATAGGATGCGGAGTCTCTATTCCCCATCCCCACCCCTACTAGAAAATTCTCATGCACGTTCACACTCAACCGTAATCTTAAAATCGGAAAATTTTATGTATATATTAATGACATCTAATTTTTCCAATACACATCTTCTAAATATCCAATACACATCTTCTAAATATACTAAACATGTATATTAACATATTCTGTATAAATTCACCAATTTAACATATTTGACCGGTATATTACATATTTTTTTAAACTCACCTGTTTAAATAAATAACTTAATCGATAAACTTTAAAACTTATATAACATCTCAGTAGAAAAAAAATTGGCACAAAATAAATAATTTAAAATTATTTATTATAAAATCTCAGGTCTATACATCAATAACACATTTTTTAAAAAATAAAATCTTAAGATCTTAGGAATTATAAAAAATAAATAAAACTAAAAATAAAGTCAACTATGCTTAGTTATGAAAAATTTATATACACACCATATTTGTAGTTTGATTGGTTTTCTATCTGTATAAAGGCATATGAGAATCAAAGGAAAAACATATTTTCATGAAACGGTACTAGTAAAAAAGTAAGTAAAGTTAAGCATTTATGGCCATCGACTCACTCTACAATAAAATATCACACCCAAATTCTAGAAGTGTCGCCTTCAGTTTATTTTAAAATACTAAATAAGATAAATTAATTTCAGAAACATATATTTCTTCCCCGTAGCAATGTAATTAATTTTAATCATTTTTCATTTTTAAATTAATTATACTTTTCATCTTTTACCAATTTAAGTAATTTTGATTAATTTTTGTCCAATGAAATCATGTCGGTTTTGTGTAATGAAAATGTGTCCAATTAAATATTAGAAATATAGTTAATTTTAATTAATTGTAATATAATTAATTTTAATTAATTGTAATATAATTAATTTTAATTAGTTTATGTTTTTGGCTAATTATTTAAAAATAAATTTTTTCTAATATAATTAGTTTAATAGTCACAGTTCTAAGAATTGCATAAATCTAATTATCAACACGTTTTATAAATTAAAGGATATCTTTCAATTTTAAATATACTAGTATTTTCTCCCGTGCATTGCACGGGGAGATTTATGGCCAAGTTATAATTTAAAATATGTGCAAAATAAAAATTATAATAATATATTTTCATTTTTTTCATGGTAAAAAGATATGGATTGGAGATTTAAAAAATCACACATGATAATAATCTTGATTTGAGGGATAACGAGTGATTCTATCAAAAGATGAAGGGTGATAAGTCGAGTTGGAATTCAGAAAAATAGGTGAAAATGGCGGAAAAATGTGCTGGCTTATTAATATATGGAATTTTCATTTTTAGAGAAAATCTTATGAACCAATAGCAATCTAATTAATTTTATTTTATTTTTATTTTTTTAGTACGACTATTTTCAAATCCTTGTCTAATGAAATCAACTTTTCCAAAATTTTCATTTATATGAATATAATTTTAAAGATATTTTGGAATTTAAAAGATATCTTCCAATGCTGAAGATATCCTTCATTTTTTAAAGGGAAATCATATCCATTCGTAGCATTCTAATTAATTTTCATTATTTCTTTATTGTTTTAAATTGACTATATATTTCCCTCTTAGCAATATAATAACTAATTTTGATAATTTTCATCCACTAAAACTGTGTCAATTTTCATCAAATGAAATTGTCTTAAATTAAATCTTAGAAATATAATTAATTATTAATTTAAAAATAATTACAATTTAAATTTTAGCTAATTATATCTAAGAAGAATTAATTATTTCTTAAATAATAAGCTTAATAACCACATTTTGAAGAATTGTTGATTAAAGATATTTTCTAACTTAAAAGATATATTGCAATCTAAAAGTTACCTTCAATTTTCTAGGAGAAATCTGCGAACCCATAGCGAATCTATTTAATTTCAATTATTTTTAAATTAATTATATTTTCCGTTTTACCAATATAATTAATTTTAATTAATGTTTGTCTAATAAAACCTTATCCAATTACATCAAGGAAATATAATTAATTGTAGTTAATTTTAATATTATTATTTTAATTAATTTTTATTTCACCAAATTATTGGAAAAAGAATTAATTATTTTTAAAATAATCTCTATATTAAAAATCTTCAAGTGCTACCTAGACAACATTTGGATTATTTTCCTTATTTCACATTTTTATATATATGTTATTTCTTTATATGTATTCTAATTTATGAATTAATTTATATAATTTTTAATTCTATTGAATTAAATATTGCATGTGTTACTACAAATGTGCAGATCAAATTTACAACATACAATATCTATTAAATTAATTCTAAAAATAAGGATGAACATTTCCTATAAATATTTTAATTTTTGGTTATTACATTTTAATTATTTTATATTCATATTAAATTTTCAGATGACATTATATATATATATATTTATTTATTTATTATTAGCAAAAGTTGAAGTGACAATTTGGCATTGATGGCAGTTTTCTGTTTTAGTAAAATTTTTTTACATATTTAAAAAATAAATAGAAATAATCTATTTTATTTTTATAGTGTTTAAAGGATAGTTTCAGATAGCTTTCATGGGTAATGTGTATTAAGTGACTCGAATAGCGGATATTTTTTAGAGGTTAAATAGGGAGTAGTAAAATAATAAATTTATTTAAAGAGTAATTACTTAATTCGAAAAGAAATAGAAAATGATAACTTCTATATCTCATTTCATAATAATTATTAAAATTTTCATTTAATCATCTCTTTATATTTGTTTCAAAAAATTACAAGTATCAAAAATCAAATTTTAATTTTTTTTAATAAAATCTCAAAGTTACAGTCTGCAATACTAATTAAATTAATTATGAAAATGAGATTTAACTTTTTTATAAACATTTTAATTTTTGAAGTACCTCTAAAAAAATTTGAATTTTGAAATAAATCTTAAATCTGAATTCTTTTCTGAATTCGGCCCTATTAAAAAAAATTAGCTTTATGCAAATTAAAAAAAAATATTTTCAATTTAGAAATAAATGTTAATTGTTTATTCCTTTTTTAATTTGATTCTATATATAAAATACCTTTAAAAATATGATTTATTAATTGATTCTATCTATTACTAAATGGGAAAACTCAAATTATTGCACCAGTTTATTTTTTAAAAAAAAAAAAGAAATTTTGACTCGAATTGAAAAGGAAATCTCAAACTGAATATGAGAAATGGACTATGTTTTGCTAATTGATGTTGTTCGGCATTTGATTTATTAATTTTGACTAATAGTCGCATAAATAAAAAAGAAAACTTTACTTGGATATGATTCAAATTCAATTTAATATTCTATACCCATATATTGTCATAACAAAAAAAAATTTAACTAATAGTCACAAAAATAAAAAATGAAAATTTGAATTGGATATGGCCCGATTTAAAAATCAATATTTAGCCATGATCAGTTGTATATCATAGTATCCAAAGTTACAACTCGTGCAGGTTTAAAAGTTCTTGTATGACAGAGATGGAAATCCAATGAAATCAATGATAACCGTTGTTTACAAAAAATTTTCAAAATTTGTAATTTTTATTTACTTCAATTCTTTTTTCTTTTATGGCACAAATTAAATCAAATCCATATCTATACACAACGGTACAAACTTGATTGAAATCCCATTGAAAAAGCAAAACCTACAGCCATCTTGCCAACGGAAGAATTATAGCCGTACGACTATTACAACTTCAATTATAACTACAACAGTAACTAAGGCTGCCCTGTGGGTGGAAATTGAAGCCACGCAATGCAACACGTGGTTAGTAGGACTCGAACCTAATACCTCTAGGTATCAACCTTTGTTCTCCTAACTAATCGGATAAGGCTTCATTGGCAACTTACTTGAATTCTTAATATATATATTTATATTGTTTAATTTATAGTTTTAATTTTATTTTAAATATATTGTAATCTTCTCGTGCATCGCATGGGTCTAGTACTAGTTAGTTTAATAATCGTAGTTATAAGAATTGTAAAAATTTAATTTTGAAGATATCTTGTAATTTAAGAGATATTTTATAATTTAAAAGATATCTTACAAGTTAACAGACATCCTTCATTTTTAGGGTAAATCTTGTAAACCCATTGCAGTATAGATATTTTTTATGAATTTTTATTTTTTTAAAATAATTCTATTTTTTCTGTTTAAACAATAGATATAATAATTAATTTTGATTAATTTTCATATGATGAAGTGAAAATTTTCATCCAGCGAAATCTAGTCCAATTAAATCTTAGCAGTATAATTAAATAAATTTAATACTTGCAACATAATTAATTTTTGTTAATTTTTAATTATAGATAATTATTTAAAAAATAATTAGCTTAAGATCTGCAATTTCAAGAATTGCCTAAATCTAATCTTAAATATATTTTACAATTTCAAAGATATCATGTAATTTAAAATGTGTTTTTATTTTTTGAGTAAAAATTTGGCAAACCATGGCAATCTAATGAATTTTGATTATTTTTTATTTTTTAATGAATTGTGATTATTTTTTATTTTTTAAATTAATTATACGTTTCACATTAGAAAAACGTACTTAATTTGGATTAATATTTACCCACTAAAACTACATCCAATTAAATCTAAGTAACATAATAAATTTTAATTAATTGTAACATAATTAATTTTAATTAATTTTAATTTTTAGGTTATTATTTCTATAATAATTAGTTTAATAAATGTACTTTCGGAAATTGTATGAACACAATTTTAATGATATTTTATGATTTAAAAAGATGCGCTGTAATTTAAAATATTTCTTTAATTTTTTAGGGAAAATCTTGCAGACCGTAGGAATTAAATGAATTTTACAATTTTTTAAAATTAATTATTCTTTTCTCTTTATCAATATAATTATTTTTAATTAGTCTTTGTCCATTGAAACATATCAATAGGAATATTCACAATACAATTAATTGTAGTTAATTGTCATAAAATTTATTATGATTAATTTCTACTTTTTTCTGATTATTGTTGAGTATAACTATTTTTTGTTAAAAGTAATTAATTATTTATAAAATAATTAGTTTAGTCTTTGTCAAGTAAATTTGCAGTTCTTTTTCTTTAAATTAAAAGAAACATATAACATTAAAATTAAAAAATTAGATTGAAATCACTTATTAAAAGATATCAATTAATTATTTTTACTAAAGGATATCTGCAATTTAACTATTAATTAAAAATTAATATTACATGTTTCTTTTAGTTTTTGTGTACAAATTTGATGAATTGTAATTTTTTATCACACCAAAATTAAATGTTAAACAATTACTACCTTTAACTAATTTTGATTATTAGATAATTTTATTTTTAAAATAATTAATTATTTCTAAAATTAAGTAAATGGACCAATCTAATCATGTTATAAGTTTCTTTTAATTTTAATATAAAATTTTAATAATTTCTAATTTTTTATCACAGAAAAAATTAAATCTTAGTGAAATTTCAAATTTAGATAAATTTTTTTTCCTCAATTAATTATTCATAAAAATAATTATCTATTTCAAAAATTGATTAGTTGGTCGAATCTAATTTTTAAATTTTAATGTTATACTTTTCTTTTAATTTTGTGTAAAACTTTAATGAATGCTAATTTTTTATTACGCAATAATCAAATCTTAATGAAATTCTTAATTTTAATTAATTTTATTTAATAGTTAATTATTTATAAAAAGGCTCTTACTCTGTATATACATATAAATCTTTAGATTTAGATTAAAAAAATAGTTATCAACACTTATGAAGGGAAACCAAATTTAGATTTAATATATAATGTTTAATATAAATAATAATTGATTAATTTGTTTGTTAGGATTGATTATTAATTATAAAAAAATGAAAAAAATCAAAAGACAAAAAATCTGTTGAAGGCAAGTTAAAATTAGTGGAGAAAAATCTACTTTTGACTATATACACTTCCTTATTTTGGTGAGAATAGTATTTGATATAGACAATAATTAGTTAATTTGTTTTTAGGGATTGATTATTAATTAATAAAACGGAAAAAATTAAAACGCAGAAAAGGGTTTGGTTTTAGGCGGAAAAACTAATTTTAGGAATTAAAAAAGGAATGAAAATTCCATACTTTTCTTTATATATAGAATTTATTTTATTTTCTTTATTTGGTATTTTTTTACTTATTTTAATTTTATATAAATTTTTATTTTTGAATTATGTATATAATTGAAAATGAACCAAATGCGAACATTAATGGAAATGATATATGATACCACAATTACAAAGTACAATAGCAATTGAATTAATTTTAACAATGAGAATTAAATTTTTTATATATTTTAATTTTTGAATGGTGCATTTCAATTTTTTTTATATACATTTCAGTTTTTGAATTAAATTTTCAACTTGGTATAGTGCCAAGTTGGCAACGATTTGTCACTTAAAAAATTATGTCTATTTATTTTAAAAATTAAATAATAATTTTTTTTTATTTACCTACGGTAGCAAATCACTTCAATATCTGGAATTCAATTCGAGCTAAATATAATACAAAATCAATTCAATATTCATATATATATATATTTATATATATATATATATCTCTCTCTTTCTCTCTCTCTGTGTCTCTGTGTGTATGAGAGGCGGGGGCCGGGGGGAGGGGGTACTGATGGAAACGGGTCGGTTCGGATCGGGTCGGACATACCCGAACCCATAACCGAACCAAACCGCGGGTAATTCGGTTCGGTTTGGGTATCAGTTTGGGTCGGCTTTTATATACGAACGGGTACTTGTCTACCATTTTTTTTAAAAAGAATTTTGACCAACACATTCACAAATATGCTACAAGATCACATATAAAGTGTAAACTATAAAATTGGATATTTTGGTCAAACAAAAATAATCTACGTTCTACCTCTACTGTATTGTTCTAAAAGATTAAACTTTTGAAGACTAAAACCAAAGACTTTGGGTTGAGCTTGGGTGGTGGTCACTTGAATTTTTTGGGTAGTGGGTTATTGGGTTTAGTAATATAGTTAATAATTAATAGTCTAACTCTAACACACTAATAGTTAATACTTAATAGTCTAACTCTAACATACTAACATAAACTCACAAGCACACTGCCTTTGAATTGAAAACCAATTTTTAAAGTTATTTATTTTAAGTTTTTTTAGGGAAAAAAATATATCGAGTATTCGGTTTGGGTTTGGGTATGAAACTAAAATCCATATCCGAACCATATCCGTCTTGGGTTTTACTATCAAAAACCATATCCGACCCGCCAATCCATCGGTTCAGGTTTTTTCGATTCGTTCGGTTCAGGTATTCGCGGTTTTCGGGTTTCCCGGGTTATTTTGCAATCCCTTCGGTAAATGTGTTCGCCATAAGATCATGGTTAGTCGTATTAGAAATATATTTGGACAGTTATATATGACTCATAAAACGTATTATTTATAATTTTTTTTTTGTTAAAAAACGTATATTATCTAAATTTTGTTCCCAAATATTATGTTCATATCCAAATCATCAATTATGGTAACAGATATGATATTTTTTTAGAAGATAATATTTCGCGCCAAAATTTGTAAACTATTATTGAAATCTATAATATTACATACGTTTCGTCATTTTTGTTATATATTCACAATAATTTATTATCTTATTTTATAATATTATTTTATATAAATATACTATCTTAATTTTTCCATATTATAATAATAATAATAATAATAATAATAATAATAATAATAATAATAATAATAATAATCTATACTAATATATAATGGCTGATCCACTAGTGTGTGAAAATACACACAGTTTCCCGCCTAGAAAAATATTGTTTTTTTTTTTTTTCAGTTTTCAGTGTTTTTAATTATGGAAAGTTTATACACGTTTTAATAATTTTAGTAACACTAAAATATGGATTGATTTTGAATATGGAATGCTTTTTCCTATGGAATGTGCATACAATATTTTTCTCAATTGGGTAACCAAATTTGTGGATGATTGTGGCCTGTAAATCTGTGCAAGGTAAACAAGAATAAGGAGAGATAAATGATTTCCGTACAAATTGTATGTAAATAGGGAATAGACAAGCTGTACATGTCATAATTCTTCCAATATGCTATAATTTTTACAAGAAATCACGTGGCTTTACGTGTTATAAATCCTATCACAATCCTAATCCCTGCAAGAAATGAAATTTGGTTAAAATTCTTGGCATATTTAGGATGCAATCAAGGCTGAAATTGCAGCCCTAAAATGAAAGAGTGGATGATAATACAATCCACGAGATTGTAGCCCCAAAACGTAGTCCAATCCAGCCCTACAACGCAGCTTTATATGCACTACTTTACCATAAACAATCTGTCTGAAATTGCAGCCCTAAACTGAATCAAAGGTTTATCTGCGGCCCTAAAATTACAGTCGTAAAATGCACCCCCAATCCAGCCCTAAAATTCAGCTTTGACATGCAACCCTACTTACCATAATCAGCCCTCTACTAGACCCAACCAGTATTATATAAATGACTGTTGGTGAGTTAAGAGGGCATGAATTTCAGAGTTTAGAGAGTAACCTTTCTTCCTTAGTGTGAACTTTTCTGCTGGAATGGCTGGAATTGCACGTGATATTCTTTCTGCTGTCAACCCAAGCCGAATGGACTGGGGGTTTCGAGTTCGCGTTGTTAGGAAGTATGAGCTGCCAAATTATAAAAACAAAAGTGAAGTTCATTCGGTGGAGTTGGTATTTCAAGACCGTGAGGTGAGGCTAATAATTACAAACATTTTATTAAATAAACAAAAATGTGTTTATTGTAAAGATCACTAACTGTGAATTTGAATTTGAAAATATTGTAGGGCACACGCATACATGCCAGTATGAGGAAGAGTCTAATTCAAGAGAAGGGAGTCAAGTTACGTGAACACGAGGTATACATCATGAAGAATTTTGCGGTTGTAAAAAACAATAGCAAATATAAAACAACGTCACATCCATACAAGTTATTGTTCATGAAAACCACACATATAGCACAAGTCGATGATGGAGGTTTTCCATCAGATATCTTCAAATTCAAGCCATTTAATGATATCATCGGCAATCACACTATGGATGAAGATGAATTGTTTGGTAAGTTTAAGTAGTTTATTGTTACATTAAATTTAAAGTTTATATTAAAATTGTTGTGAAATTTTATTTCAATATGCCTATGGGTTTTTTTTAGATGTAATTGGAGAGATAACAGGAAGTGATATTGTGAAACATCAAGGGGCTGGAGAAAATTTGAAAAAACTCATTGATCTAGAAATTCGGGATTTTGAGTAAGTATTTTAGTTTCATCGATAATAAAATCTTCTTTATATTGAATCTGAAATTATTCATTTTTTAATAATTTTATATGTTATGTAGAGATAAACGATTGCTAATGACTTTGTGGGGCGATGAGGCTGATATGGTCGATGATATAATAAAAATTTGGTAAAGACACTGTTATTCTAATATTGCGATGGGTCGTGCAAAGAATTTTATGGGTATAGGTTTTTTCCCAATTATACGATAAAAGTATTTTGTTCTTTAATAAGGATTTATTTTGCATTCAATTGGAATTTTTTTTTTGTTTAATGACAGATGATATGAAAGTTTGTAACACTTTCTATGTTTCCAAAGTGTTGGTGAACCCTCTATTCCCTCAAGCTCAAGAATTCCGTGAGAGGTTTGTTGTTTGTCTATATGTTCTTTTTATATGAATTTAAAGCTTACTTTTAATTTTATGGCTTATTTATTTATTCAATAAATTGTAGGTTGTTAAATGGAACCGCTATTTGCACCATCACAAGGAATCAACCAAATTTCTGGTCCGAATATCTACTCCATTGTCGATGATTTGGACAGCGGCACACATGAGTTTATAACTATTGAACAACTAATCGAAGTGGATGAGGTATGTGTCAAATGTGCCTAAAAGGAAGTGTTTTATCCATTTTTTAATCTTATAAATTTGATTTTTTGCTCATCTTTTTAAATCTGATTTTTTTCTCCATCTATCTTTATTTTTATTATCACAATATAAGACGTGCTTTTTTTGGTTAAAAAAATGAAGGTTACAAAATATTGGCTTATTGTAACTATTCAAGAAGTGGAATCGGAGGAGGATTGGTGGTATTTGGGATGCAAAAAATGTTCGAAAAAATTAGTTGCCCAAGATAGAAATTTCTTTTGTGGGAAATGTGGAATGGCAAGTTCATCTGGAGTTCCTAAGTAAGTTATGCATTGAACTTCTAACTATTTTTTTTCATTAATTTTAAAACATGATTTAATTTTATTTATGAAAGGTGAATTCCTATTTTCAAAGGGCATGATTCTTTAATTATTAAAAATAACTAAATTCAGATTTAAACTTCAAGTTCGGGTCGGTGATGGCACTGGAAGTGTTGTTCTACTAATGTGGGACAAGGAGTGTGTGCAATTGATTGGCAAGACAGCTAAAGAGCTAAGAGAGTGTATTGCTAAGGTAATCCACATCCAGTATAACTAAGTTTTGTTTTTCAGCGTACATTTGCTTTATTTTTAGATGAGAGTGTCATTGCTATGTATATTAATTAGGATGTGGAAGCAAGAACATACCCAGTTGATATTGATTCTCTGGTGGAACGCAAAATATTATGTAAGGTTGAAGTTAGACCACAAAATATAATTGGGAACGATGAAGTTTATAACATTCTCAATTTCATAAGTGATCCTGAGTTGATTACAAAGTACGAGGTCATAATTCGTGAGAAAGCAAAGGTATAGTTTTAATCGATGTTAGTTATTTATTTCATATTCGTTAATTGAAAGATTCATTGATATTTTGATTAAGTTTTTATTTCCAGCAGAATACAAAGTTGTCAATTCATAATGGGTATATTGGGTTGGATTCAAAGGTATTGAACTATAAACGGTAATTATTTTATTATACTAAAGTCATTTGACAGATATCTTTTCACCCATATTCTAAACACCAATTGTGTTTCTTTAGAGTTCTATGTCCGAAAATGATTCTTACACCCCGAGCAATAGTCAACGAGAACATGTAGAAGTAAATGGAATGGATGATGAAGTGGTTATAACTAGAAGTGTTGAGGCTGGGCCGTCAAGTTCAATGTCAACAAACAAGACACGTAGCATTGTGAAGATTGAGAAATAAGAAGCTTGAAGATTATTGTTCATCAATAGCTTCGAAGATTGAGAATAAGAGATTTTAAAGATTATTGTGGAAACTATTATTAAATTTTTTTTATTTTCATTTTTGTTTGAGACAAATGCATTTATGATTATGCTTTATTTTTGTTCAGTTTGATTATGAATAAATTTCTATTCGTCATCTTCATCTTTTTTATTTTAAATAATTCTGTTGTTCTATTTACATTCACATGCACCTATTCTGAAAATAGGTTAAGTAAATGATAGCTTAGATGAAACATTCTAAAGAAGAAGAGATCAACATCTCAATAATTAAATGTATGACAAGCACATATGTGCTTTTCATAAGCAATTCATGAATTGACAGAAAATTAAGGAGAGAGAGTTAAAATATGTTAAAATTTTCAACTTACATTAGTTCTCAAAACAGATTGAGAAGTAAGAAAGTAAGAAAATTAAAGTATACTAACAATCGTTTTGAGAAAAAGAGTACATGTCTAACCTTCTATTGTATGTTAGAGTCTTGGGCTTAATCTTTTGATACGAAGCACAGTTTTATGCAAAGAAAATGTATACAAAATAATGGATTATAGCCTGAAATTATTTGGAGATATCAAATACACAAAAGCAGTCACTTTTTTTTTTTTTAATTTGCTAATGAAAATAGAGGATTAATCCCATGTTTTTTAACATTCAAATGGGCCAATTATCCATTTTAATCAAATGAATCTATATCTATAAGATGAATGGGTATAACAATATTTCCTAAATTAAATATTTAGAGCCGATTAAAAGGAATGATATATTTCTCCATCTCATAAGTAAAAATTCAGACATTTCATTCACATAAACCCAAGCAAATTGCAACGTTGTTTATTTACAGTTGTGCTGACTGAAATATCATGGAGAAGCTTACAAGATCATCCATCATTCGTGGTAACAAGCATATACGGGATGTGCAATCAGATAAAGGTACGTTTCTGTGAAAACATTATTCCTAGAAAGTATACTTTAATTTGAAAATCATTACTTGATATGATCGTAGAACTTACAAATGTTTAAAGAAAAATATAAAGTACAGTGATTGAAAGACAACAAAAACTTCCCTTCAGACTTCATTTGTCCTCCATCGTGCAAATGAAGAAATTCTGCATCATTTTCGCATTAAACATTAATAAAGAATATAATAGAGAAAACATTTTACATTAGTCGCATAAAAAGTTACAATTGAATACCTGTAATTGCCGATGTGTGATTATGAATTAACATATGGTCATGGACGGATTGTTGAAGCCTCATGTACTGTATAAATGTCTGCAATGAATCTATAGGCCGTCAATCCCTTGGGTGAATCGTGGATATGAGAAAAATCTACATAAAAAGTTACAAATCTTAATTTGTAGTAATCCGAAAACATTCATTTATAATGAAAACTGAAAAGAAACGCAGCAACATTTGAAGGCAACAGAAACCCCATATTAGAAATTGAACCAAGGTATTAATTGGCTATTCACAGTGTCAGTGTGGGAAATACCTTTTTTTTTTTTTTGGAGTAACTTCGCTGCTGGTGACCTTTAAGCAGTCCCAGATACCATTGTTTAATTGGCTATTGAATTCTTGGAAGCAAAAAACGAAAGACTCACAGAAGATGTCGAGAGTAATTTTGTTGAAATTGTAGAAAATCCCGATGGATTCAAACCGCGTGGACCGCGTGTTCTAAATCCATTGCTCGAACAATTTGCTTCACGTTTGCTTCATTAACAGTCAGAGTATAGCCGCTGCCGGTGTTGGAATCCACCGATCTGGGGTTGAATGGCTCGATAACGTCTCTAGGCATGTAGATCGGTTGAACGATTGAATTTTTTTTGAAGATTGGATCTAAACGTATTCTAAGATTTGATTTTGGCTCTCAAAAGCTTGATCCTCGACTCCTTTTACGGCGGGGGTTGGTGGTGGTGTATGAGGCGGTGGGTGGCGGTGGCGTACGGCGGCGGAGTAGTCAGCTATTAGGGTTTTCTCTCTAGACGCAAAGACTCTGTGAAAGGAAAGTTCGATATGCGCGTTATGGAAGGAAGGTTCGAGATGCGGGTTACTGATGGTATGGTATAGATAGATTGGGTCGGGTTATGGGTCAGGTAATGGGTTGGGTCACATAACGGGTTGGGCTTATACGTTGCATAAGTTTATTGGGTCTTTACATATAAATAGGATTTTCAAATTGGGTTGTGTAAGGAAATTGATATTGATTAAACGGCTACTAATTGTATTGTATAATTGGATAGTGAGAGCAAATCTTTACTTGTGCAGATTAAATAAATTAGAAAAATTATTATTTTCTTTGTGTAGTTTTCAATTTTTAATGTTTTTTATAAGATAAAATCTTATTAAATTTTATTTTGACATATAACCCATCATCTAACAATCACAAATTCCATGACGGTGCCCCTGACTGACTCCATGGCAGCGCCTCTGACCTTAAGGGCATCGCCCCCTCGACCCCCGTCGTGAAGTGGCAAATAGTAATTAAAATGGCAAGTCAATTACAAAAAATCTAAATCAAATAAATTTGAATTTAGATCTAATAGGATGAACATAGTTAGCTTGGTATTATTTGTATATTTTAAATCTAACTCATTTTTCTAAACATATTTTCCAATTGTTATAAATTTGGGCAAGTATGAATTTGTTTTCTTTATCATTCTCAAAATTTTATTTTTAATGGTTTTAGTTTTTAACGGGTTTCAGTTGTTTTCCTTTATCTAAAATATTTGATATTTAGAGATAGCTATAAAGAAATATTTTATAGATGTTTGTTGTGACTATTATATAAATAAATAAATTGTTTGTCTTAATTTAAAAATTAGCTTTTTTTTTTGTTTTGTTATAGAGAACGTTGGATCTCAACGAATATGTACTTCAAACGCTCCAATGGAGACGGATGAAAATTTGACTTTCCAAAGTCAAGCTATACTCCAAAATCAAAATCTCTCTTTTAGAACTCCATTGAGTACACTAACTAATGGTATTGCACTCTCATCTCAAATAAAATATGATTTATTTTAATACATTCATCTCTTACTAACAGATATGATTTTTTGTTCTTACAGGACTTCATTCAAACAATGGTTCAACAACTTTTATTTTTGGTGAATATGGCGTTGATAGCTCTGCATCGCAGAGTAGAAGCAATCCAAGATTGGGATCTATAAACAGACTCACACCTTTGATAGATTTGACGAATAGTGGTATCCCTATATGAATTAAAATCACGAATTCTACTAGCCAATTGTAAAATCAATTTCATGTCAAATTCTTTATGATATTACATCAACTTTATTATTGTATTATGTTGAAAACAGAGAATGTTGAATCTTTGCAATCCTGTGTACCAAAGAATTCAAGACAAACTTTGCAGAGCACATCTACACGAAGGAACCAACCTGTTTGCAAATATCCTAATACGTCATCCAGGAGTCCATTAAGTCCAATCACAAATGGTATTATCCGGTGGTGTAAATTAAAGTTTTCTTATTTTAGAGTGTTAATTATTATATCAATGGCTTATAATTTCGATTGTACAGGTATTCAGTCATATGGAAAATCAAAAAAGTTTGTATTGCAATCGAATGTGTGCAATAGTTCTTTGACGAAATAGAACGAAGCCACAATGTATGTCAATGGACAATATAGCTTCCGTATTGGTTCATCGAGTAGTGCTTCAACCAGTAACGGTTTCAATTTGGGATATACGTCACGTATTGATGAAAATGTTTCAATGAATGTCGGTCAACATAATACCATCGTAGACAATGGTATGTACTTTGTATTGTCGTCCATTTGTTTTTCTTTATTTAATAATAATGTAGTCCAACTACGAATATACGTGATTGCACAATCTTACGTAATTTTTTTTCAAGGAGATCACCATACGTATGAGAAACGTCACGATGATAGCATTAAAATACATTTATTTTGTTTGAAGCACATAAGATCTTACATATATTGTGGTCCTAAAGTTTTTTTTTAATATTAAACCTTATTTTGATTTTAGGTGAAGAGTTAGAAATTAATCCAGCATTAAATTCAGGTAATTTTAGCTTTAATGTTTTGGATAAAAGTTTTGCAAATTTATGTAGCTAATATTTTGTAAAAAGAATATGTATCTTAATTGGCATCGTATTAACTCAATGCATTGTTGTTGTTTTTCATGTTATAAATTATTGTTTCACAGTGTATTTGGATATTGAGGATTCATCATATAGTTGTGAATACTGTGGAGCTTTGTTTTGGTATAAGGAGAGGACAAAAAAGGATGAAAAAGCAAGGAATCCCAAGTTCTCCATGTGTTGTGGGAAAGGGAAAATTCAGCTTCCGATGATGCAGCACCCTCTTGCAGTGCTTAGAAATCTACTATACGGATCGGATAATAGAAGCAAACATTTTCGTGACAA
The DNA here is from genome assembly GCA_018223645.1 of Jasminum sambac. Classification (NCBI taxonomy): domain Eukaryota; kingdom Viridiplantae; phylum Streptophyta; class Magnoliopsida; order Lamiales; family Oleaceae; genus Jasminum; species Jasminum sambac. The sequence goes on along the minus strand of CP073648.1, from coordinate 29,529,647 downwards.
TATTCGATGTTACAATACAATGTTTTCATTCACATCTATGGGAGGGACGATTGACAAGAGCGTAAATAAAGGGAGAGGCCCTCCAGTAATTAAAATCAATGGGCAAAATTATCATCGGATCGGGAGTTTACTACCGGTGAGAGGGTCGGAAGCAAAATTCTCACAGTTATACATATATGACAATCGCTTAACGAGGTTCGTAATAGAATAAATGTTGTGAGGTACTTTCTTTGTTTGCCTATATTTTGATATGACAAGTTTCATTTTATCGTATTTAATGTAAGCCAAAAAATTTATTTTCTTGCGATGAGGTAGTGATTCAAATAAGATCCGTGAAGATATCGTTGAAGATTTAAAGGCAATGTTGGATGAACATAATGTCTTGGTGAAATCGTTTAGGATGGTGAAGGAAACAATTAATCAAGATGGATGTTCGAATGTGAAGTTAAAATTGATTGGAAAAAGAAATAAAGATGGAAGGACGTACAATCTCCCATCCGTTTCTGAAGTTGCTGCCTTGATAGTGGATGATTTTGAGAATGAACCACTTGATAGAGATATTGTAGTGGAAACCCAAACGGGACAGTTGAAGCGGATAAATGAATTGCATCCATCATATCTTGCCTTGCAAGATTCATTGCTTTTCCCATACGGTCAAGATATGTTTATAGATGGCACTTTAATGAAAGATGCCGATGAGAATGGGTCTGGTGGTAGAAAGACTGTCAGCATGAGGGAGTTTTTTGCATTCCGATTGCAAGAGAGGGGACGTGAATCGCAAAATATTTTGTTTTCAAAAAGATTATTGCAGCAATTTTTGGTTGATGCATATACGATGGTTGAGACGAGACGTCTTACTTATATACGCACTCACCAAACAGAATTGAGATGTGATATGTATAGTGGTTTGTCAGATGCACTCTGTAGAGGTGATACGGATCCTTTATCGCAAGGTAAACGTGTTATTTTACCTGCTAGCTTTACGGGAGGAGCGAGGTATATGATCAATAACTACCAAGATGCTATGACAATATGTAAGTGGGTTGGATATCCTGATCTATTTATTACATTTACATGCAATCCTAAATGGTCAGAGATACAGCGCCATTTGGAGGGAAAAGCCTTGAAACCAGAGGATCGTCCCGATATTATTTGTAGAATTTTCAAGATGAAATTAGACGATCTTATGTTGATCTGAAGAAGAACAAAGTTTTTGGAAAAGTGAAGGCAGGTAATATTTTCAAGTGGTTATGTTGTATGTACAAAAATACTATTTCGATATTTTTAAGAATGAATGGAATTGATACATTTAGATAGTCTTATGTATAATTCTACTATTTTTTCCTATTGCAGTTATGTATACGATTGAGTTTCAAAGCGTGGATTACCTCATGCACATATCTTTGTTGTTTTCAGCTCGAGAAGACAAATATCCTACTCTAATGACATTGATCGCATTATATCTACTGAAATTCCAGATGAAAAAATTAGATCCCGTATTATGTCAAGTAAAGAAAAGATTTGATGATACATGGTCCGTGTGGCAATGCAATGAAGATGTCTCCGTGCATGGTTAATGGGAAGTGTACAAAATATTTTCCTAAGAAATTCACTGAACGTGCAACCATTGATGAAGATGGTTATGCTGTTTACAAACGGAGAGACGATGGAAGGACAGTAAAAAAGAACAATGTTGAGTTGGACAATAGATATGTGCTTCCTCACAATAGAGATTTGTTGATGAGATACAATGCTCACATCAACGTTGAATGGTGCAATCAATCGAGGTCGATAAAATATCTGTTTAAGTACGTCAACAAAGGTCATGATCGTGTCACTGTTGTATTTTATCAGAGTGCAAAAGATGGTGGAGATAAAATTATTGATGAGATTAGTATGTACTACGATTGCAGATATATTTCTTCGTGCGAGGCTGCTTGGAGATTGTTTGCCTTTGATATTCACTATAGGGAACCATCTGTGGAAAGATTAGCTATCCATCTTCCAAATGAGCAAACTATATTCTTCAAAGATTCTGATACAATTGAGGCTGTGATGGAGCGTCCAACTGTGAAACAAAGTAAGTTTTTGGCTTGGTTTGAAGCGAATAAGAAATATGAGGCTGCCAGGCGTCTCATTTACGCGGAGCTTCCAACAAACTTTGTTTGGGATAAGAAAGAAAAGGAATGACGTCCACGACAACGTGGGGATAAGATTGGTCGAATTGAGCAGGTTGCACCGGGTTCCGGAGAGAGGTACTATTTGAAAATGTTGGTAAACATAGTTCGTGGACCGATGTGTTACGAGGATTTGAGAACAGTTGAGGGCAACGAGTACCAGTCTTTCAGAGATGCTTGCTATTCCCGTGGTTTGTTGGATGATGACAGGGAATATGTGGATGGTATAGTTGAAGCGAGTCATTGGGACATAGGGCACTCATTAAGGACATTATTTGCCACCCTATTGTCTTCCAATTGCTTGGCTAGGCCTGAGTTTGTATGGGAAAGGTGTTAGGAAATTCTATCGGAAGATTTACTACGTAGACAACAAAGGATTATGGACCACCCAGGTACTGTGTACTCATTATATTTATGTTGAGATACTAGATGTGTTTTTTTATAAAATAGTATAGTTCCAATGTACTTTATGCGTTTTCTTAATTTTGATACACAGGTTTGCGCTTAAGCGCTGATGAATTGAAAAATTATGCTCTTGTGGAAATTGAGAAAATATTGCGAAGGTGTGGGAGAAGTCTCCGAGAATTCGACACGATGCCTTTTCCCGATACTTCATTTTTTTCTGTGGAGAGTAATAAGTTAATTCAAGATGAATTGAATTACAACAAGGCATTGATGGCCGAATAGCATAAATTGTTGGCATCCAAGTTGAATGAAGAGCAGAAAAATGCATATGATGCGATAATTGGAGCAGTTGAGTCAAATGAAGGAGGTGTATTCTTTTTATATGGGTATGCGGTACCTTTGGAAAGACCTTTGTTTGGAGAACCCTATCGCCAGCCTTTGAGATCAAAGGGTGAGATTGTCCTTAATGTTAAGGCCCAATGCAGTATAGCTTATTTGCTCCTACCTGGGGAGAAACGGCTCATTCTAGGTTTGCTATTCGTTGAGTCCCACCAAGGTTCTACGTGCAACATAAAACAGGTAGCCCATCTGGCAGAGTTGATTATTAGGTGTAAGCTTATCATTTGGGATGAGGCTCCTATGATGAACAAATATTGTTTTGAAGCATTGGACAAAAGTATTCAAGACATTATGAGGTTCGCTAACCCGTTGAGCACAGAGTTGCCGTTCGCGGGGAAAACTATCGTTTTTGGAGGTGATTTTAGATAGATTTTGCCTGTAATCCCTAAAGGAACTAGGCAAGACATTGTGCTCTCATGCATTAATTCATCGTACATTTGGAGATTCTGTAAGGTGTTGAGATTGACGGAAGAACATGAGGCTTCAAAATGTGGGTTCTAAACCGAACATGCTCGCTGAAAGAATTCTCTGATGGATATCGAATATTGGGGATGGCACGATTGGAGGTCCAAATGATGGGATAGTGTCGATTGAAATTCCAGACGATTTATTAATTAAGGCTTCAATGATCCAAAGGGCGTCAATTGTCGATAGTGTATATCCGCATTTAAACGATAATAGTAGTAATGATGTCAAGCCGGGTGATTTGCAAAGCGAGCGATACTTGCACCGACGCTTGATATGGTTGAGTTGATTAATGACTACATTGTGTCTCGATTCAGGGAGAGACGAAGGTATATTATAGTGTCGATGATGTGTAAGTCGGATTGCAATAATGATTTTTTCAAGATCCGCATTCCCAAGACTTTTTAAATGCTATTCGGTGTTCCTGTTCCAAATCATGAATTGAAGTTGAAGGTCGGCATTCTGTGATGTTATTGAGAAATATTGATCATTCTATGGGTTTGTGTAATGGAACCCGATTGATAATCACAAAACTCGGGAAACATGTAGTTGAGGCAGAAATTATTTCTGGAGGCAATGCAATACACAGGGTATTCATTCCTAGAATGATGTTGACTCCATCGGATCCGAGATTGCCGCTTAAATTCCAACGGCGAGCTTTCCTTTGATTGTTTCCTACGCGATGACTATCAACAAGAGTCAGGGGCAATCCCTTTCTAATGTTGGCATTTATTTGAGGAGACCAGTATTCAGTCATGGGCAACTATATGTCGCTGTGTCGAGAGTTACTAATAGAAGCAGATTGAAATTTTTGATTTGTGACAAAGATGGTCAACCGTAAAAGACAACGATGAATGTGGTGTTTAAGGAAGTGTTTCGAAATTTAGATTGATTTTTGTGATTTTTAATATTTATTTAGTTCATATGAGAATGTTACTGTGCTTATTTATTTGTACTTCCATCTAATGCGTGTTACCTAATAACTATTTTAGTTTGATTGTCGTGTGATGTTATTCAATAATACTTTTTTTTTCTAATGTGAGGCGGGTTTTAAATACTTTACATTAATTGTCGTCTAATATTTCTTCACATTTCAATTATATTTGCAGTTAATGCGTTTTACTTAAAAATATTGTCTTTTTCTATCTATAAGACATGTTATTTACAGTGTTTTCATCCCGTGCAACGCACGGGTTGGATACTAGTAATAATAATAATAATAATAATAGTGCTCAGTGCTCACTTACCTTTTAATTTGAGAATTGCAACTTCCACTGAATGGCAAGACAAAATGGATCGGTTCGGTCGGAGAATTCTTGTACCCAAAAGGTAAACTCAAAGTTAGACACAAAAGGGACCAAATTTCAGAAAATCATGGCTTCAGCTAGGCGCACTTTTATAGCATGCACATCTTACACGTAGTGATGCTAAAAAAATCCAATTACACCGAAATTTGATGAATATAGATCCGAATTGAGTAAAATTTTTCTGATCTACCGATCCATGGATCACAAAAACTTGATCCGATCTGATCCCGAGGCAATTCGGATTTGGATCGGGATCGATCCAATCTAATCCAACCCATATTAAAAAATAAATAAAATTGCATTTAATTTGATTTTGGTAAATATATAAAAGATATAAAATTAAAAATATCTTAACAAAGTCTTACTTTTAAATCATTCAAGTAGTTAACTTAGCCGCCATTCATTTATAAATTGTGACATTTATATGGAAATAAAAATTAATTTAGAAAAACATTTAGACAAATGTCTACAAATATGGATCATATATGGATTTTTTTCTTGATCCGATCCGCGGAATATGAATTGAAATTTGAATTTGGATTAGTCTGATCCTATCCGAATCCGATCTATTGCCATCACTATCTACAACTAGCCTGTAAAACCAACCAATTATGCTACTTGTACAATGTTTTCCGATTTTCGATAAAGAATCAAGTGATGTATCATAATAATTGTACTGTCACTCAACGTAACTGTATTACACAATTGATTATTTTTAAAAATTATACAAATATCATTTTTATAAAAGAATGACTTTTTGCACTCTTTTGAGAAAATTAATTAAATATGAACTTTTAACTAATCACGTGATATAGTTATAATATTTTTTAATATAATTATACGAAAAAAATGGTGTTTCGTGTGTGGATACTCAAGTTTCCAAGCGTGAGACCCCAGTTTGAACCACAGCTACTTCTCTCCTAATTTCCCTCCCTTCCTTTATGTCCCCTTGTATGGATATAATATTAGAGGAATAATCAAATTTATATAATTATAAGTGTATAATAATTCTCTAATAGATGGGTATGAAAAATACTATTTTTATCTCCCCTATATTGGTGGGATCCAGCCCTACTATTGGAGAATTGTACACCTAGTTGCATAAATTTAGTTGTTCCTCTAGCATTGCTCCATTTGTATATTAGGAAAAAAAAATATAACAGCATGAGTACAGTCAATGACGTAGATATTAAAAATTTAGTAAACTTTAACTTGGTCGATTGCCGTCATAAAATTATTAAATCGCTTAAAATTTTGTTCGAACTCAACATGCTATTTTTACTTTAAACTAACAAACTTGATCATGAAAACATCAAATTAACAAATTTAACGATAATCCTTCTAAAAAGATAGAAATGTTCAAGTACCATCAGCTCGAAGATTTTTCGGTCCATATGACCTCTGTTGAGAAAATTGAGACCAGATCTAGAACCAGTACAGTGAGGCGAAGCTCCAATAGTTCAGAAAATTTTCTGATGACGCCGTTTGCTCAAAGTAAAAGTTTTTTGTCAAAGACAATTTTCCGAATTGCTGAAACTTCGCCTCACCACTCTAGTTCTAGATTTGGTCTTGATTTTTTCAACGAAAGTCGTATGAGATCGGAAAATCATCGAGTTTGCCATTCGAACAAGCGCACAGAAGTTAATTTGACACACAAGAATCCATAAGGGGTCACAGTTGCATTGCAAGGAGAGAGATCGGGCCACCACCATGAATTCATCATAGTAGTAGCATATAGAGCAATTAGCTTGGTCTCCTCTCAAAATGGTCCATAACCTTAGTGCATCTGTACCACAACTCATAATTGCCAAACGTAATGTTTTGCCAAATTAATAATTTTATAGTGAGCAATAAAAAATTTTGAGCAAGTGTTATATTCAAATAGACAAATCCAATATCGAATTATTTGAAAATAATTATTCGACGTGCTGTCTCCTTTCCACATATCTATTTATCATTTTTCGTGACACTATTAACACACATATATAAAGGTGGAGGTAGGGAGGCACACATGGTGACAACCGTCATATAAGATTTTCAAAATTGTTAGATTTTACATATAAATTTTCAAATTTCATTCAATCTATAAATAAATATGTAATTTGTTCTCATAATATTTTTTCGATCTCGCTGACTAAAATTTTTGGCTTTGCTGCAACTTATAATTCATACAATAATTCTATAGTAACACAATGATTTGATATGGTGGAATCACTCATTAGTGTTGTTTCAAAATCTTGTAGGGTGAGATATGTCTTGATCATCGAACTCTCAGAAACTATTGCAACTTAATTTTTTCTATTTGCAATTAGGGCCCTCTAATTTTGAGCCAATAATCTCAACAAGGAGTGGCTCTTTGAGTGGACAATATCTGTGGGTAATATAAAGAGATTGAAAGCTGTGTCCCTCACATGAAATAAAATCCAATTATTGGAAAAGAAATGCTTTGTGGAAGGAGCACTAACTTTGCACCCTAAATGGAGTATGCAACAATGCAAGCTACACATGTCACTTGACTCCCCAAACCACTATAAATACCTTGTGGAGCCCATAAGTTGCATCCTTTTAAGCACCAAATATCAACAAAATTGAAAGTGATATATTACCAGCATTGTGACAATTTTTATTGTCACATCACTGATGTGGCGTGTTGGGATTGAGTTTTCAAAACTTAAGCTATCACAGCAAGTCCCAACACTCAACATCAACATTGGGATAATAAAAATTGTCTCAGTGCTGGTAACATATCAATCATGATCAACAAAATAAGCAGGAAAGATTCTTGGGTTGTTCACTTGTTCAACTTATATTCTTGGTTCAAATCAGTCATTACACTTATCTTTTTCGAAATTAAGGCTTGTTTGGGACGATAAAGTAAAGTTCCCGTGGGCATTCCATGACTTCTATGGTGACCATACAATTACATATGCAGAACTTAAGGCAATTTTGATTGGGCTTCAACTTTGTTTCCATCAGGGCGCTACTAAAATTTGGGTAGAGGCTAACTCCCAAACTGCCATTCATCTCTGTTCATCAAATACCTCGGGTCCCCGAACTGTACAGTATATTATTGACAACATCAGACACTTGGTTACAGATTATTTTGCTTCATTAATGGCTCAATCAAAGAGAAGTTTTACCTGTTTGCATTGCATTGATCTTGAAGGTAGAATCAGAGCCATTCTAAAGCTTGATAGAATAGGCTTAGCAAATTCATAGAAAGTCTTGTATAATATAGGTTGTTTTTGCCTCTACTATAAAATGTAAGCGTTTCTTTGGAAGATTTGGTTTATGCCCCGGTTCCTTATAAGTTTTTTATTTATTAAGAAAATTCTATATCAAACTTAAATTTTTAGGTTGAAATGGTTCCCTAAAAAACAAAAGGCTTGTTTCGTAAATATTTATGAACGTTTGAATTTATTAGTAGTAAGCACACGCGTCGCACGTGAAGTGATTACAGAAACAAACTTATCAAATAAGCACATAATGTGGCAATGTTTAATAAATTGAAATGTAATATAGTGACTATAGTGTATGTTGTAGATGAAGCAGTGTTTCAATTTTTGTCGTTTTATTATGTGATTTAAGTGATAACAGTTACATTGTCCTTACTTGAAAATACATATTTTTTTAAAATCAAATATTATAAGTTGTATAATTCATACAAATTAAAATATTACTACAATTTCATGTGTTAACTGAGGAGGTTTGAAATAATTAATTGCTAATAACTATGAGAATTTATATAAAAACTACTCATTCATTTTTTTCCTTTTTATTCGTGAGTTTGAATTTTTCCTATGTTAGCTCAAGTTAACTTTGTGTGAAATAGATAAATTTATAAGATGTATAAAGTGAATAAAATCTTCAAAAACAGTAGCAATATATTTCAATTGTAAAATGAACTCATAAATTATAAGTTAGATATATAATTTAGATATTCGAAAACATGTCATCTAAAGATTAGTAAATATTAATAAATTTTTAGAAGTGATGATTATTATATAATTAAGACAAACAACTTACATTATTGTTAATTATTATTATTATTACTCAAAACGTTATTAGGTTTTAAAGTTTATTTATTTCATCTCTACTTCTAGTTTATCCACTATTTATCACATATTTTTTAATTCTGAAGATTTTGTTTGTGTAACTATTTCAGTTGGGATATAATATTTCTTAAATTTTATATTGGTTAAAAATCTTTAAAATTAACTATTGAAGTAGCGGCCAAAAAAAAAAAAAATCCAAAAAAATGAGGAAAACGAAGCATCAACTCAAATTTTAAAACTCCATAAATATAATGTATTCGATTAGAAAGTCAAAGACTTCTTGGATAAACATTTTATGTTATATATGTACTGAGAGGGATATTACATTGGAATACTTATAGTTTAAAAAGGTACCAAACATTTATTTACATCTTTGATCTTTAATGTATTAAAAGTCCGTTGACATGAGAATCATTTTTTCGAACATTTTATCCTAGCTATGTTGAATTAATTACGAAGATACAAATTTTTATTTTTTATTTTTTATTTTTAATTACATGATCATATTTTTTTAATTCATAATAACTAAATCTATTAATATTACCTAATTATGCATGTACATGGATACATTAATATTTGCTACAAAATAAATTAATGTAGGATGAATTGATCATGTAGTACTTTAGAATAGTAGTACAAATTCATGTATAGATTTATTATTTAAGAATCGTCATTAGTACTGGACGTTGGAAATTGATTATATAGGTTAGTAACATGCAAGTTCCTGGTTGGATTAGTTAGGAATTGGTAACTTATTCATGCACCTGGAGTAACTTATTCATGCACACAATATAATTCCTTGAATTGATTACAATATATAATTAAAGATTGCATGTGTTTCAAAAATATGAATTAATAATTATCTATAATGTAAAACTCAACTATTTAAATTCATCATCTCATCAAATTATTTCACTTCACGTAGCCTCACATATTATAGTCTATAGACGTTTCTTAAGATTTCATACTATGGAGGTAAATATTATTAGAGAGTTATCAGCATATGAAGATGGAGATGGATGGTTTGTTAAAGTGACAGTATTGAGAATTGAGGGTTCAAGCTGGGAAACATATCACAATTAAAGATTGATATTTTGAGATTGATCTTAATTGATAGAGATGTAACTATTTGCTTTTACAAACATATATTTTCTCTTTCTATTTTTATGTATATCTATAATAAATTCTTTTTGGCAAAAAACCTATCAATGATTTTTCCTCCTTGTTCCTTTGCTTTGTGACGGAGTTGTGGACAACTTTTTGCAAGTTAAAATTACTTTCAAATTGTAGAATCAAGAGCTATAAGAGCATTTCTAGTCATGAGTGAAAAAACCCAAGGAGAAAGCGGAAAAATTCAAATCATGGGTGGAAAAACCCAAATAGGGGGCCAAATTTGGCACATGCTTTAGGTTTTTACATCCCAAATAAAGCAATTTTGGGGTTTTTTTCCCCTTTACATTAGATATGTTTGTAGGAAAGGGATGGAAAACCCCAAATTTGGAATTTTCATTTTTCCACCCCATGACTAGAAATGATCTAAGAGAAGTTGTTGGCCTATGAAAGTGAATGATCCTTTCAAGTGATAGTAGGTTGAAAGAGTTCAATGAAATCTTATTTGATCCAACAACTATCAAAAGTTTGCGGCTTTGAGATTTATCTTAATTGAGAAAGATGGAATCAATCAACACTCTTTTATTTTAAATCAATATTTAAATGACTTTAAATTCACTTTGTTATCTCTATCATACATATCCTAAATATCGGACAAAGGGGGAATATTTTCACTATGAAGCGTCATGCAATTATGCTACCTCTTAAATCGAAATGGAAAAACATCATAAATTGGAAGGACACAAAAATATAAAGGTTCTATATGTATTCAATAAAAATCGAAATTTTCATAAATAATTTATAAAACAATATTAATATAGTGCATGTTAGCTGTTACGAACTATTTAATTTAATATTTTAAAGATACTCAATAAACTCTCAATATAAGGTGCAACACAGGTGTGAGCATCTCCAGCAACATCTTTACTCTTAAAGAGGATCTTTCATTATTGAAGAGTCAAAGCTCTCTTTATTCTAAAATGTCAAAATAAAGAGTTTATTGGAGCTCAATTTTACCCATTCTCTATTTATAATATAGAACATCTTTCATTTAAAGAGGTTATTGGAGATGCTCTAAAAGACTAGTACATATAAATATGTTTTACCAGAAATTTGGTGTTAGACCTTATTCCCCCTAAAATTGCTCTCTCTTGGAGGCTGTTCCACCAATGGGTGTTGGTTGATGTAATTATTAGAAAAACGTTGAATATTAACCTCCTGTCTAAGTGCCTTTGTTGTGCAAGGGTATGTTTGGTAGAATTAATTGATAAGTTAGCTTATAATTAATAAGTTAATTTATAGCTGATAAATTAATTAAGAGCTGATGAGCTTATGATTTATAAGCTGATAGCTAATAAGTTAGTTGATATAAATAAAAATATTTGGTAAAATAACTGATAAGCTGGATTATTATAAATAGAAAATTACACAAAAAGATATGTTTAAAATATATTTCTAGAAAATTGTAAGGTAAAAAATGGAATAAAAAGCGAAAAGCTCATGAACTTATTTGAAAAACTAGTAAAAAAAAGTTTTTAAAATAAACTTGAGCTTTTCAAATAAGCCCCTCCAACCAAATAGAACTTATTTAATTAGCAGGAGCTTATACTTGTTTGACGTGCTACTGTTATTCGCAGATTCAGCAGAAAAATGTGTGATTAATATTATTTTTAAATGTGTGTGTGGTTGAAAATGGAAGATGATGTATACTGATCATACATGATTTCTTAACACCAAATAGAACAATGCCTAAATTTCTAAATGAAGAGTCCATTGAACATGTGTTCAATCAAAGTTTCCAAACATACCCCAAATGAGTAAGATGTTGATGTGTGGGAGTTTTCTTACCATATATATATATATTTTGCTATATTGCATATCGGTCTAATTTTTGGATGAAAAATTCGTAACGCAAATGTCCTTGCCTACGAGACACAATGCATTTGACTCTTCTCGCGCTTCTGCTACAAGCAACTACTCTAAAAAATAAAAAAATAAAATAAAAAACAAAAAAGAATTAAACTGGAAGTCCACATAATCGCGCTTCTGCTACAAGCAACTAGTCTAAAAAAAGAACAAAACAAAATAAAAAATAAAAAAGAATTAAGCTGGAAGTCCATACAACAACATACCATATATTTGCTACACCCTAATAAGGATAGAGGAAAATAACCATAATGTCCCCTGAAAGTGGGGACCTCACACCCCTATTAGGCTATGGTAAACGTCTACACAAAATGTGTGTGGACTTCTAGCATTTCTCAATAAAAACTTGCCGTCTAAAAGTATGCACAATTACGCCTTTGGTCTCATCGATCTTATGTCAAAAAAATCCATACTGTATATCAGAGATGGAGCTAGGATTAGAGATTTTAGAGATTTGGAGGGCTACCATCCATCCATCCTGGTAAAAGTTTTAGCCTAAAAAAAATTTAAATACAAATTATAAAGGATATAGCCATTTTCAAAAAAATTGAAACAAAATTGAAAAAATAATGTGAAAAATGAAAATATAAAAAGTTATTTTCAAAGAAAAATTGGCCTGCAGTAACATATTGCATCCGTCCGTGTACATATTGTTGATCAATGCTCATCTCGGTGTGCTTAAACTGCTACTGCAAAAAAATATTTTTCAGTTAAAAAATTTGCTAAATTATTTGTTTGCAATTTTTCTTGAATAAATTATTTGTTTACACTTAAAAGCTGGTTCTGGGGAAAATATTTTTCGATTGAAAAGTTTGCAAATCATGATCTAACTTTTGGATGAAAATCTACATCGCACTCATCGTTGGTAATCACGATAAAATACGCCTGACTCATCTCGTTATGCTACTTCCAAAAGTCTTGCCCCGGAAAAAAATATTTCTCAAGTGGAAACCTTTTTCACGACAATCATCAAGATGAAATATGATTAAAATATGCTTTGTGGAAATTTGATAATTGACATTACACTACCGTAATATGACTTTGGTTGTTGTTTACCGCTCCCGCTCTCCTATACACTTTTACATACACATTCCTCACTCGTTCAAAAATTAAATGCAGACATATAACCTCGCTAGAAGCGATTATGTATTAGTTATCTCACTTATCGTAGATTCCAAAAAAAAATATCACACATCAAGAAAATGAATAGTTGCTAATAATGATGTTCAAGAAAAATTATTATGGGAATAATGTGGGCCAAACAAGCTCTTAGCATAAGGGTGCGGCTATTAGCACCCCCAATGTTGATGAATACACCCCCAAAACAAATTACATTCCAATTTTATCTTCTTTTTCCTTGGGGCTATTCGGCCAGTGCTGGCCAAATAGCATTGGGGCCATTCTGTCAACCAGGGTCGAACAAAAAAAAAACATTTTAATGACATCTTTGTTGTCATTTCTGACAACAAAGCTTCTTCTTCGTTGTGGTTTTTTTTTTCTTTTTTTTTTTTTCCGTGTTGTGATGATAGCGTAAAATGGGAATGGAATTTGTTTAGGGGTTGTATTTAGAAAAACAATGAGGGTGTATTTAGCCCCACCCTCTGCATAATCGATACCTAGATTTCAAACTTGATCTTGTTTCAAATGGCATTTTTGAATTTTCACGAAATGCTCGACGGTATATCAACTCTTAGTTTCAGATGTAGGTAAGTACCAAGCAAAATAATTTTAGTACTCCCAAGAATATCGACAAAGACTCCTGAGATCATATAGTTTTAGGATAATATACATCTCCATAAAGATCATTCAAACTGCTTCATAGTCTTCTGTTCTAACAAAACTGGCTATGTTTTTCTCCTTGTCCTATAATGGTCTTTAACCCTAAACCTAATGAGTTTTTCGTGTTTCATCGCCGCAAGTTCATGTCGTCTCCCAGTTGGGAATATTAGCAGTAGCTGCATTGACCATCTTCACGAGAGTTACCTGCAAAACAGAAGTGCGGACATGGACTAAACGAGGCGAAGTGAAACAGAACTTACTTGTTTTCAAGGTCATCTTAAGCATCGAAATAAGTCCTCAACTAACATGGAAACGAAATTAAGGGTTTCCAGTCCTATAATGTTGGCATGTATTTAGAATACCAATTTTGATCCAGTGTCCAACTAGGCACAATATTATCGTACCCAGTGTTGATGTGGACACATTCTAGATTAGGCACCAGTGTTTAAAAATAATAAAAGTCCTATCAACCTAAGCTACTGTATGTCCACGTCAGCACTGGGCACTAGATCAAAATTGTTTTGAATAAATCTCCAAAAAGTGATGTGAGATCAAGAAATTGGGGGATTAAATGTTTCGTCCAGAATGTATAGCAAAGAACCGAATCGCGACAAATGTAGGAAGACTATAAAAATGTAGTTTAGTAATTGTAAATACGTACGACACTTTCAGGAACGCCGGGAGGGGGCAAGGAGAGATTTCGAGGAGGAGGTCCACCAAGGTATGACCTCTTGTCGAATCGCCACTCTCCAAATTTCCCATACGTTAATTCACCCTGAATATAAATCGCACCAAATAAGAATTAAACGAAATCCGGCAAATTGAAATTATGTGTATCTTAGTAACTCAAATAAGAAAATAAATATGAGAACCTCATTACGTTTAGATCAAGCTTTCATTATAAAACTAGCATACCGCCTTTTCGCAGTGAATCTGATTGTACGGTGAAGACAGAATCATATGTGTTTTTCTTTTCCCTACAAGTGAAAACTTCACTAAAGTTGAAGAATAAGTTTACCTTCATGTTGTAATCACATCCATAAGTAAAATGGAGGATAAACTTGTTTGAGGTTTCTGTATCCCACGGGGGCTGAAAATTAACAACGATAACATTGAAATTACAAACTCCATCGAACTGCGAAAAGAGACTACGCATTGTTCGCATCAGTTCAGATGTAAAACCTGCAACATAAAGTCTTTCCGCAGAATATGCTCAACTCCATGAAGAGCCGAGGCCACAGCATATCCATACCTTTAATCCACAAAGCAAAACAGAACTTTAAAGAAGCTATATGCTGCTATATGGTTGAGATAAAAGTTTTAACTCATAAGACAAATATCAAATACTCGTAAACAGGCCCCTCACATTTCTAGCACCCATCCAAAAGTTTTATCAGTCTCTGGGTCATTTTTCATTTTCAAAGAAACATTCATCCACGTAGGTGCAATTTTCTCTAGCAAATCCTGACAAAAGAAAGGCTTATTCAAAAGCAAGAACTGGAAAGCTCTTTGTACATACAAAAACACAATATATTACCTTTTTTATTATGACTGGAGAATTGCCAATCGGGTCGATGTTTGTAACAGGACCCTTCTCCTTGGGGTAATACTTGCGTACGATTTTTTCATGTTCATTAGGTTTGATGTAGAAGAAGGGGAAAGCAGCGGGATATCCTCCACGAGCCAAATTAGGCAGTGGGTTTAGGAATATGTGATCAGGTTCTCCCATCAATATATATCTGCCCAAAAAAAGTGAGTCTTAATATACTTGATTGAACTTCAAAAATCTATAGTTTCATTTCAACACTATGAAACTTGAAACTCACTCTTCTTCAATGGTCGCCTTCTCAAGCCATTGCACAAAAGCCCATGGCCTATTCAGAACAACGTAACCCTGGATACAACATAACAAGAAAATTAAGGGGATATTATTCATCAGCAGTGCTAATGGATCAGCGATTACATGACAGTTTAATATTGACTAGTGTTACGGACAATGGTGTTCCAAAGTAATTGAGAACGTTAATGGATTGCTTCTCACCCGATCAAGACCAGGAGGTAGTGGGTTGACAACAAAAGTAGGAATCTCGTCCATAAGATTGTCGGGTTTTCCCGAATGAAGAATCCGAGTAAACTTCCCCATTTCAGATCCAGGCAAGTCCTTCTTGTTCTTATACCAATAGTACATAATACGGCATTGCCATTTACTATAAGGAGCATCGGTCGCCGTTAGGGCAACATGGAAAAGTAACCTCTCATTCTTAACTTTCTTGGCATTCTCGGGCATTTCAAGCACGGGATCAATGATATGCTTGTTGTATCGTTCAACACGAGCCCATCTTGAAGAATTTACTTTAGTGTAACGCATTATTGTCGTAATGAAGTTATATGTTATAATGAAGAACACAATTGACAAGAAGACTAGAAAAAGATGTTTTCCTCGTCCCATAACTTTCTTGTCAATCATTATAAATTTTCAAACTGAAAACCATGCAGGAGTTCTGCAAAATCAAGATACATACAGTGATCTTTATGCAAAGAAAAGTGTCTTTCTGATGAATCAAAAGTAATCAATAATGACTAATTTTTCTGTCCTAGTCGACTACATGAATGAAGCTTAGTCACATTCAACAAAACTTTAAGCTATATCTAGCACTCAAAGAAAAAACTAATGGCGCCACTATTAAGCTCTTTTTCACATTTTTTCGAGATATATTAGTAACATTTTCAACACTACTTCTCATTAGTATAAACGTGTCTTATGGTCCCACCACTGTTTCATCTAAAAAGTTAACCTTTAGCCCAATAAAAGTCTACATTTGCACAATATAGAATGGAAGTATTGATTCATCTAAAAATAACTGAAATGTAATAACACTTGCAGAAGTCATCATTCAGAGCATTAACAAACCAGTTGTGGAAAATAAAATAAGAACAATCACATTCAAGGGCAAAAAAAAAAAAAAAAAAGGAGCAAAATTGATATAATCCATTAAACCCTTTGCTGAAATTCTTCGCAGAACCCACAACAGACTTGTTTCGAAAAAGTAATTAAAACCCAAAAAAAAAAAAAAAAAAAAAATCCTCATAATAAAAAAGTAGAGTAGGTCAACCCCGTCAAAACCGAGCCACTATCGATGAATACAAAAAATGACTCAAATTGGCCAAAATTTTATCGTGAGGACGATACGCATAAATTCAATAGTGGGCAATCAAGAAACAGAGAACTAATTGGTCAATTATAATCAGAAATACAGCAGAAATAGAAGAGAAGAAGAGAAATTTCACCTTTGATTGCTAATGGGTTCCACCCAAAAGAACGATAAAATGACAAAAAGAAGACGAGAAGTGAAGTGAAAGATGACAGGGGAAAAGAAGTAGAATCTTTATAGTGACAGATCAGAATTTAAGGCTGCGTTCTGTTTGTGTTTTTATTTTCTATTTTCATTTTCGAAAACGTTTTCTATTTTCTGTTTTCAGATGTTATTTTCGAAAATGCTGAAAACGCGTTTGGTTTATTCTGAAACAGTTTTGAAAATAGGAAACCTGGAAAATGCGTTTGATTTGTTATTTTGAAATCATTTTAATTTAAGCTGTAATGAGTTTGTTTGTGAATTAAATAGAAATACCATTAGAGGTTCTTTGCTACTTTTGAAAAACTAAAATAAAAGCCCGTAAAAAAGAAAAATAAAATAAAATAATTTTCTCATTTATTATTTTCAACCATCAATGTAATTAATTTGACACTTTTCAAAGATTCTTGAACATGAGAATATGAGAATAAGATAAAGAACGAAACAATCACTTTCTTCATTCACTTTCATTTCCTCTATCTGGACTTTTCTAGTTTATTAGTATTAATTAAACAATCATATTTGCCGATATTTTTTTATAACATTGGAGACTTCCCAGCAATTTCCTAAGTCGGTCAATGGCTATCAATAATTAATCTCCTATACTGAAAAAGTCTTATCATGCTTGCATATCTTTCTCCCTTCCTTTTTTCTCTTTTTTTTTTTTAATTCCATTTGCTTATTTTCGCTGTGAACCTTGAACCATATATCTCTGTCTCTGATGAACCCCAAAATCTCTCTCTTCTAAACATCCTATTATGATTTTGCTTCTAGAATTAAAGCACTTTTGAGATTCTTCAATTTTTGATCGATGAAATATGTGAGAGACATAGAGTAAGAGAGAAATCACCGACATGTGCGGGGGAAGATCTAGAGCTGAATAGACGGAGGCGAGCGTTGAGTGGGAGGCAGCGAGCCCTAATTTTGCAGAGAGAGAAAGGAGGATGCGTCTGGTTTTGACGAGAATGAGAGCTGCTGGGTGATTTTTGCTTTCTTTCCCTTATTATTATTTTTTTTAATTCATAAAATGGCCCATTAATGGAAAACGCGGCGTTTTCCGTGTTTTCCAAATCTGTGGAAATTGTGAAGAAAACATGGAAAACGTCAAATTCACGTTTTCCATTTCCTTCACAAAAAATTGGGTATGTTTTTGAAAACGTTTTCGGAAAATGAAGTAACGCAGCGTTTCGGTGTTTTGAAAATGGAAAACGAAAATCTGAAGCAGACACGCCACATTTGACGGCAACGTGGATGTTTCTGGCCATGTAAATACAATACATTTTCCTTTTGAGAGAGAGATTATCAACGCTCCCATTGGAGGATTCATGGTACCTTTCGTTGACCAAAAAAAACAAAAAATTGGCCTTTATTGACAACATAAAAAAAAAAAGAAAAAATCTCATTTCATATTTTGGAGTGTATCTACTAATATTTATGGGTCCATTTACTAATATTTATATAAAATATTAGGTACAATCGTTGATTGTCTATAATATTTTTTTGATTTAAGTGTTGTTATCATCATTAATGTTCTTGGACGAGTACATCACTACTTAAATATGGGTAATTGGTGTCAAATATTTTTACATTTTACTCATACTAGTATTTTGTCCCGTGCGTTGCACGGGGAGATATATAAGAGTTCGAATTCTAGAAAAGGAATGGAAGATTGAGTTGCAGATTTGTGATTATCCGAAGCGTGATTTTACAATTAAATTTTATTTTTTTAATTCAAAAAATGAAACTTTTTGCGGAAAAATAACCTTATATTATATGGGAGATATATAAAAGTTCGAATTCTAGAAGAGGAAGGAAAGATTGAGTTGCAAATTTGTGATTATCCTTTTACAATTAAATTTTATTTTTTTAATTCATAAAAATAAAATTTTTGGCGGGAAAATGATCTCATTTTATTAATATATAGATATAGATTGTGCGGATCATCTTTTCATTTCAAACTTTTGCCTTTTCATTTTTGACTATACCATTTATTGGTGCTAAACATCATTTACATCAATTTCCTATTGCAAAGCATTGTAAAATACCAAATTTATCCTCATCCTTTTAAAAAGTAAAAATAAAATGAATATAATAAAGAAACATAAACAAAAAAATATAGTGTATAAAAAATCTCAACCATTATTTCAAAGGGTGACTTATGTCAATGATCCCGAACCTTTCACTCTATTTACACTTTGGTCGTCAACCTTGCTTTCTAGACCATAGAGTCCCTAACCTTTCAAAAATTAACATCACTAGTCCCAATTTATTTAATAAAATAAAGGTAATTTGGTAATTTAATATTTACTTTTACTATTTTATTAATAAATAAAAATTAAATCCTTATTTACAATTTAAAATCTATTGTAAATATTGCATTCAACTCTTTAAATTATTTAAATTTTCAATACAAACCCTAGCACACATCTCCTTCCTACTCACTCCAAAAGCCTGCTCCCACTTCAACTATTCTCCCCAGCTCATACAAACCTTGAAACCGGAGGAAAATCCCATGACTATTACTAAAAAAGTAGGGGATTTGTCCCCATTTTAACATTGGAAAACCATCATATTTACCAAAGGGAAAATCCCTTGGTCACACTGGACATGCCAATTTTTCGGCATTTCCATGGGGATTTTCCCAGTGTGTTTACCAAAAGGAAACCCCCAAAATCATGTGTGTTTACTACATATGTGTCTCTTTTTTTAAATGCCAAAAAACCAACATGAGACCATGATGGATTTTCGACAATAAAACCAGAGATAAACTAGGACTCAATAATTTATGGACTTCAGTGTAATATTTACATTTGATTTTAAATTGCAAAAGGAGGACTTAATATTTATTTATTAATAAATTGGTAAATTATATGTTAAATTACCAAGTTACCCATATTTTATTAAATAAAAAATTATCTAATAACTTGCTATTATATGTTAACTAGGTCAATAGAGACTAGTAATGCTGATTTTTGAAAAATTATGGGCTTTGTGGTCCAAAATAAAAGGTTGGAGATCAAAGTGCAAATAGAATGAAAGGATGGAAATCATTGACTTAGTTTACCCTATTTTCAAAATGCAAATAAATCCCATTGTTAGAAAAAGCATATATATATTTTGGACTAAAAATATTAAGAAAATTTTTCTTTATGTTATTTATTTTATTTATATTTTATTGGGGTAAAATTATCATTTTATTAGATTTTAGAAAATAAACTATGTAAATGATGTTTAGCACAAAGAAATGGTCTATTTGAGAATGAAAATGTAGAGAGTTTGAAGGCATAGATTATTTACACAATATGATTGAAAGCTGGGAACATTTTGATCTAATTACCCCTTAAGTTCGTGCTTTATGGTGCCTATAGGTGGATCAAGATGGATCATGGGGTGATAGTTGTAGCATTTTAATTAAAGGTTGATTTTGTATGTAAACCAATTCATATTTTCCCGATCGTCTCATTTAATTATAACAGTTATCTGTCTCCACAGTATTTTCCTATCACCACTACAAATTTTTTTGACTCTACTACTCATGATGTCTATTAGATAGTTGCGCATCGATATCACTGCATAAATCAAAGTCAAGTTATTACATCATCGTTGGTTCAATCAACATAGACAATACGCAATCATTTTTTCTTTCCTCACTTTATCTGCTGATCTCAAAAATTGCTATGATAAAATTGATATGAATCAAACTTACCCAACACTTGATTTGATCACATATATATATATATATATATATATATATATATATATATATATCTGATAAATCTTAACTTATAAATTCATTGATGATTAGGAAGAAAAATATAGATAACTTACTCCATGCTCAAGTAAAAAGTATAACCCTAAGTTCTAATCAGCTTAATGAAGTTATCATTTATATAATCTTTACCTTAGGGGTTTTATATATATTTCTATCAACTATTCACACACCCATAAGTGCTAAAATTAAAATAACGGATAAAATTTTATTGACCTAAGAAAAAAAGTTACGAGGAGAGGGATGTAATACCAAAACCTCCTTGAGAGAAATACAATCTCCAAAAAGGTAAACTACCAACTAACAAGGTAGGAAACAACTATAGTTTTCTTTACATGACGCATATTCCAAATCTAGAGATCCTTTAATCTCACCTTTTATTTCATGCTTGGTGAAAACTCTTCTTGACTTTTTAGTAGAACACAAATTAGCGAAAAAATTTGCAGGTTTATTGCCTTCTCTCCAAATGTGGGAGAGATTCACCTCCGAATTGATGAGGACTGCATGGATTAGTTGAGAAATAAATTGTTTGATATACATTATAGAAAACCACTCTTGTTCTCTTTGCTGGTATGGGGGGGCTTTTATTTTTTTCTCCTCATTATTGAGGTGGGTCAATAAGGTGTTTCCATGTGAAAAGGCCTTATTCTCTAACAATCAAGGGGTCTTTACACTCACAAACTTTTAAATTAATAATTCAAAAATCATGCCAAATGAACTTATTTTCAAAAACCCAATATTTTCAATTCAACCACTGGGCTATGTGATTGCGTTGTGCGATCGCCAAATTCAACCATTGGGTAGTCTAAATATGGGTGACACCCATATTTTGTACTATGCGATCACACATCATAAATTCGTACAATCACACAACATAATTTTTTAAAAAGTTTTTATTTTGTAATGTTATTTTTCTAATTTTGAATCCACTACACAGAGAGTGTAATGGATTACAAATGGTGTGTAATAAGCTACACATAGTGTGCAATAATTATACAATATAGTATACAGAGTGTGTACTACTTTACACAGAGTGTGTAATTGATGCCAAACTAACACAGAAACAATATGTAGAAGGAAGGGAAACAAGTTCTTTGACTTCTTTCTTCAAAGCTAGGCACCTAAATGAAAAGACATACATAATAAATCCTACGGGGTCCAACGTCCCTTAATGAGTCGGCCCTACACATACGATAAAAAGAAAACACAAAAATAATGACAAAAAATAGAAAACAGCACTTTCAAAGGTCTAAAAAACATCAAATCTAAACAACATCAAATGACCCAAAAACTTGGGGGCCCATGATGCAACAATGAGTCTGATAGATCTTGTCGAGACAATTTCGGAACGAGATCACTGGCTAAAAACGAATATTGTATGGAAAAGTTGTTCCTATTTGAAGACTCCACCTCTCCACAAGACTAGGATGAACAAGTTATTCATTATTTTGCATCAGTAATTGATTACAAAGAGTATGTAATGGTTGTAATGACTTACACACAATGTGAATTCATTACACACTTGCCTTTTTGTAGCGATTAGGGAAAATATTGTGATGCGCGATCACCCAGATTTAATTGTACTGCGCAATCGCACAAAAGTAATTTGTGTAAATCAACTTCTGAAAAGAAAACCTAATTTTCAGAAATACTTTCATTCTACCTTATTTTTTACATTTCAAACTTAAATGCAATGTCTTGCCTAATTTCCTAAAAAATTAATTTTCAAATGTCACATTTATACTGGGGAGAATAAAGTCTCCCTACAGCATAAAAAAGCAATAGCTTATATAAAAAAGTGTTTTTGAATGTGGATGAGAAATTAGAATATATATATACATATATATAGTTATCAAATTAATATCATGAATGCTTAAAAATAATCGTAAAATATAGAGAGTAAAAAGATGAGGAATAGAGAGAAGTTGGCGACCAAACCATGTAATTGTATGTTTTATTATGACAGCCAATGGGCTCTATTTATAGATACAAATCTAGGGCTGCGGGGTACAATAGTTATTCACTAATTATATAATTATTTATAAGACTCCCTCTTGAATGATTATTTTATATAACAATTGCATTGCTAAAAACCTTATTTGAGAAAAACCCAATGGGAAAAAATCTACCAAACTAATGGGAAAAAAAAAGTGCAACTAATTTTGAACAAATTTAGAGCATCAAAGTGCCGGCCTCATTAAAACCTTGCCAAAAACCCAATGGGACAAAAACTGATATAAGGAAAAATAGTACAACTGCTTCCACTGCTTCAATCAATAATGGTTCTCATGTTTAGCCATCCATATCTCGCTAATGTTTTCAATACTTCAAAATATATTATGCTTCATGTTGTATCAACCCTTCAGGACTCTTATATTTTGAGGATTAATTAATGTCTAGTAGATTATTTATTACACAAAGAATATGCCTCGTTAAAACTTTACGAGGAAAAATCTCAGCGGAAAAAAATCCAAGTGAAGGAAAAAGAGTACATTATTCTTTCAATACGCTACCAAAGTTGCCTTATTAAAAACCTTATTAGAAAATCCATTGGGATAAAACCTTAGTCAAGGGAAAAAGAGTATAACATGTATTTAATCTCCATCATGACTTTAACTATATGCGTAGTGACCGCGAATTTCTTAAATAAAAATAAATAATTAAATAAAATTTCAGATGCGTCGCTACGAGTCACCTATAGAATTTAATAGCGTACGCTTGTCTAGTCGAAATTTATATTATTTATTATTATATTTAATTATAATAAGAAAATAATAAATAAAATTTTATTTATTTTCAAATTTACTTTTGAGGACCAAACTCTTAAATTTATTTATTTTAGTCCACAAAGATTTCTATTCTACTAAGCCCAATTTATAGTCCAATCTGAATTAAAGTCTTTCTAATCCAGTTAGTAGCCCATTTACGGCCCAATTGTGTCTTGGTCCAATAAGGATGCTCTAACCAATTTCTTACTTTTGAGATTACTCTTTATATACTTGTTGTTATAATTATTCCAAACCTTAGCCCCATCAATATCTTCATTTTTCTCCATTATCATCCTCAACCTCATTCCATCCATTTTTCATTCTACTACAAGCAAGAGCAACTAATCAAGAGGTCAACTTTAGTTGGTAAATGCTTCACTTTTGTTCATTTAATCTCTACATTCATTCCATGTTCAGGCATTATTAGTTGATATTTCGTTCACTATTCCTCTATCACCAAGCTCTTCACAATACACAGCAAACATACAGCAATAGCATCTCAAAGCACTCGGCACACACGTATATACATGGCATCACAACAACTGCCTACAGCCGAGCACCACTTCTACCATCTCCACCATCATCTCCACCAACACAACAAGCACCCAAACACACACACACACACACACTCTCACGTACGCATATATACGCGTATATATACACGCATATACATGCACGCCATAGCAACCTCGGCCAAGGAACACCACCAACACTCAAACTCAGCTTCACAACACAAAAATTATGCCTACACCATCCCCTCCCTCCATAGAACATCGTAGGACCATTTAATTTCGAAAACGGCTAGAGATTAAATCGAATTTTGAAAATGCCCAATTTTTTGCACTAAGTGTTCTAGCTTTGATTTCTCCACAAACTCCACCAATTTCTTCCAGATAAGGCCACCACAAGGAATGCCAACCTATCCTCGACCTTAGCCACTGGCCGGCAGTAGCAGCGCCGTTGTTGCCACCACCCACACTCTCTTTTTCCCTGATCGAAAATGCCCAGAGAGAGACAAGAGAAGCTTGAGACATCCGATGATATTTTTGGCCAATTATTCATGTTTTATTTGACTATTTGCATAACTAGTCCCTGATCTTTTTAATTTAGTTTAAGTTAGTCCCTATAGTTTATTTAAATTCCAAGTCCTTAGCTTTTAATCTCTATAATTTAATCCATAAATTACATTTTCAACTAAGTCCCCAAAATTATTTATTTTACTTAAGTGAGCCCTTAAAGTTTATTTAAATTCTAGTCCTCAACTTTTAATTGTTGCAATTTGACCTCTAAACTTTTATTTCACTTTTATCCTTCAATTTCCCTCCTTTATTTAAATTATCCCCAAACTTTAATTACATCTAGGTCCCCCATGTTTTAAAAATCTTATAATTGAGTCCAAAATATTTTTAGTTCAACTTTATTGCATATTAGGTCCTCAAACTATTCAATTCTTTCAAATTGACCCCAAAATTTTATATTCTTTCTATTTGGTCCATAAACTTCTATATTATCTATAAATACTCAATATTTAAGAGTATTAACATAAATTAAATTCCTTATTGAGTAGACGGGGCATACGAACAGTTAGAGGACTGATTCTCACCGCTTAGTAGGCTCAGAATTCGAAAGAGATTGAAGGTAGGCTCAATTGACTCACTTTTACTTATTGCGCATTTATAGTTAATAATCTGTACTATATGAATGCTTTTAATATGTAATAGACTTGCCTTCGGGCCTAGACTTGTCTTCCGGTCCAGAGTTGCTTTTAAGCAAATTATTTGCCTTCGGGCTCAGAGTTGCTTCCGAGCAAATTACTTGCTTTCGGACCTAGAGCTGCATTCGGGCCTAAAGTTACCTTCGTATATTATATTATAGAGTTTGTTTATCTATTTTCCTTATATACTTGTATAGATTGATTAACTGCGTAGAGCCTACTGAGTATTATTGAAATACTCACGCCTTTCATTTTTAACAAATTACAGATTAAGGAGATCGGAGGTGTGGCGAGATGTAGGAGCTCTTTAGGGTTTATTAAATAAGAAAGTTCATTTCAGTTATTATTTTGGGTAAACTGATGTATTGAAGTATGTCGTTTCAAACGTTTCAACTATTTAGTATCTTATGTTAAATGTTTTGAATTTCTACAGATCGAACAAATATAAGATACTCTAAGTGGTTGTTATTTTAAATTAATTTTCGCATCTTAATTAATTGCTATCTTTCCGCATTTATTAATATCATTATTATTATTTTAAAAAATAATGAAATATTTTAGAAAAAGAACTAACGTTCCGGGCTCATATATCTCAGGGCATTACAATATGCTTCAAGCATAATAAGTCATTAGAGATTATATACTTCAGATATAGTTAATCCTTCAAAGATTATGGTTATATGCTTGTAGCATTATATGCTATATAAGAATAATATTTTATATCCACTACTTAACCACTTTGCTTGATTTCCCAACGTACCAAGATTTGATCGCTCTTTTGATCTCTGCACATTGGTATATCAAATAAACATTCCCAAAATATCAACATAAGAATCATATATTTTGATCTCACTCATTGACAAATCAAAGAATAAAAGCTAGTAGTTAAAATATGATTCATCCCATAAGAATATTTCATGTTATATGCCAAGAATTAAACATTTCATCTTTCAACAAGTCATATTGTACGACTATACTTCTATATATTTTTGCAGAAATACTCTGTGGTATTTTACTGACTTTTGGACTACAAGTCCTATGCTATAACAATTTGCTGGATTGTGGATTTTAGCCAATAAGTCATCGGTTCAATTAATTTTCTTTTATATCCCCGCTTTCATAATAGAGCTCTATAAATATATTTTTTCGACATTTGATTCCATATTTTCCCCTTTATAGACATAACTATTGAAATCTTTTATGTTCATTAATTTCAGGTACCTATTTCTCTTCTGGAAGTTTATAATGAACTGTGTCCAAATAATTTGTAGAATATTTTGCCTCAATTATTTGCTCCAATTATCTTAGGGAATTTGGAAATCAACTACCATCGCATTCCAAACGTGATATGGATTTACAAAACAATCTAATTTGGAGCATTCCCAATTGGACTATACTTAGTCAATAATGGCATCTAAATAACTAATCATCCGAGGGTATACAATGATGCATCTTAATTATTTTTATCAATTGCTTAATTCTTCCCCCTAATGCTGAAACATAAATTATATCACGATATATCATCCTTCAAGGATAGAAAACATGTTATCAAGAATCAAATCCAATTTTTTATTCTTAGAATTCTTTAAATATCCATCGTAGTGCGTGTTGAGGTTGCACTTATAACTTGATGGAAATCATAAGGCTTCTGACCATAAGACAAGTACATTAGGGAAATCATATAATGCAGTATCGGAATGTTGTATAGTTTGTCACTACATGTGAGATAAAATTCTCACATCAACTATTCTCATATTAATGACATAACAAATAACTAGAGGCATATAATAATTTTGCTAAGTCATTGGTAACAAAATGTTTCAATTCATCCCAACAAATAATTTTGGGATATGAATCCACTAGCAATAAGACGAGTTGTCTTAAATGTGTAATTTGGAAACTGTGCTCATAATTTTATAATTATAGTGAATAACCTCAAAAACTTATGGTTATGGGATTTGAATAAATATTTATGTGACCAACTAGTGGATCTATATCATAAAATTCCTCATAGTCAACATAAAGGGTGGGTGAGCTCAAAAGATTCACCCTTAATTTTCATTCTAGATGTATTTGGGATTTTAGTCCCAATTTTAGCTAGTGGTGGTTTGATAACCATATTTCCTTGAGAATAAGTAGCATATGAGAATTAAAAATGTTGAAAAAGCTTCTAGTTCTTTGTATAATTTTCAATATCTTTCACCATTAATAAAATGGGGATGGTATAACTGACCATGCCAAATAATTTTTCACAATATTGGACTTTTGGTTCAAGTAATTTCTAGCACTCCAACAGCTTTCAATCAATCATTGAACTTATGATTCCGGATAGTAATCTAATTGAACAAATATTTGATTTGAGATTTCTGTTTACAACCACAGTAAAATATCAATTTATTAATAATACAATATCCCTTATGATGTTTTTAAATGTTTGTACTACTTCAAGAATATAGTAATAGATTCTTTCATAGTATTTTAATAAGTTGCTCTATTTTAAGAGTACCAACTCGTTAGATCTAAGAGATGATTCAATAATCCAAAAATCACTAACAAAATAAATAATAATATTCGACATGGGAAAAAAACAATAATTACAATAAAATAATCTATGCTTCACCATAAGCAATAACAAGATATTTTTCTAGAATATCAAGCATTGTGTCTTATTCAAGGAATCATAATGAATAATAAACCTTATATACTTGCTCTTCGAGAGCAATCGTATTTGTTACGTGTATATTTATTAGAATAGGTCTATCATATTTATTAGAATAGGTCAATTGTAAATTAGGAAAGTTAGGGTTATAAGTTGTATTTGTAATTCTATTTAAAGGGAGAGAAGAGCTCAATAAAGGGTATCGAATTTAATTGAGAAAATCAGTATATTGATTTATTGTCATGGTATCAGAGCCATGTTCTACGTGTTGATCGATTTTATGATCGTTACTTGGTCAAAAGCTTCTTATCGTATATTAGCCATATCCCCGGGTTACTGTTCATCGCGATTACTGTTCATGGCTACTGTTTATTGCCATTACGGTACATCGCGATACTATTCACCGAGGTATTGTTCATCACGATTACTGTTCACCGAGGTACTGTTCATCGAGCACTATTCAGCCCGTGTTATTGTTCATGCACACCTTTTGTCTCGGTTTCAGATAGTGAGTTTGTCTTTCGATACCATCTCTTGTTTCTGGTGTTTATGGGTGATATTTGAGAGGATTTCACTCGTGTATTGGTCTTGTGGTGAATTATACTTGTTTCGTTGATTTTGTGGTTAAGCTCAACAATTAATGCGCTTAGTTTGAATAATGGTTGAAGACAAGATTTCTATTATTCGTTTTAACGGAAAGAATTATAGTGTTTGGGAATTTCAATTCTCAATATATTTTAAAGGATAAGATCTGTGGGGTCACTTAGATGGTACTACGAAGGCCCCTACAGATGGTAAGGAGCGTGCTCAGTGGGTGACTAAAGATGAATAGATTATAACTTGGTTGCTTGGTTCAATTGAACCTCATATGATAAATGATCTCCGGCCTTTTGCAACATCAAAGGAGATGTGGGATTATATTTGACGTGTCTATTATCAGGATAACACTGCTAGGAAATATCAGCTTGAGTTAGATATTTCTAGTTATCGGCAAAGTGATCTTACTATTTAGCAGTATTATTCTGGATTTCGAAATCTTTGGAGTGAATATTCTGGAATTGTTTCTTCCGCAGTTCCACATGAGGCATTAGAATCATTAAAGAAAATTCATGATGGCAGCCAGATGGATCAATTTTTGATGAAGCTTCGCCCAGAATTTGAGACTGCACGTGCTGGGTTAATCAATCGCAATCCTATTCCATCCTTAGATACTTGCTTAAGTGAATTGTTGCGTGAAGAACAACATTTAGCAACTCAAATAAGTCTTAATCAAGACTCTGCCCCGAGTGAGCTGATGAATGTTGCATATGCGTCTCAAGCAAAAGGAAATACTAACGCACAGATACAATGCTATCGCTGTAAGGAGTTTGGGCACATCGCAAAGCACTGCACAAAGAAGTTCTGTAATTATTGCAAGAAAGATTGGCATCTCATCAAAGATTCTCGCATTCGGCCCCAAAATAGACAAGGGCAAAATTCTAATTTTTCCATTCAGTCTAATCTTTTTTATGCTACTCCTCTGCATACTCCGAACCAGCATGTTCCACCCAACTCTCCATCTATTTTACTCCCAAAATGGTCCAACAAATGATTGTCTCCGCCTTATCTACAATTGGTATCCAAGGTACGAATCATTCTCATACTTCTCCTTGGTTGGTTGATTCAGCAGCTTCAAATCATATGACCAGAAATCCTACTGTCTTACATGATATTCGTAAGTATACAGGCAATCAACTTATTCAAATAGCAAATGGTAGTGCACTTCCTATCGCTATTGGATCTCTTGGAGACACTTTTGATAATGTTCTCATTTCCCCAAAGTTATATTCAAATTTAATTTCTATTGGACAACTGGTGGATAATAATTGTGAAATTCACTTTGATCGTAATGGTTGTTGTGTGCAAGATCAAACATTGGGGAAGGTAATCGCGAAGGGGCCTAAAGTTGGACGTCTATTTCCTCTCAATTTTTCTAATTCTATTAATTCTAATTTCAATTCAGTAGGTTGTTATGCTATTATTAGCGATAGTGATGTTTGGCATAAGAAATTAAGCCATCCCAATAAAGTTGTTTTATCTCATCTTGTCAAGATTGGTTATTTGGGAAATAAAATTTCATTTTCTGATATATCTTCTGATTGCACTACTTGTAAATTGGGTGAAAGTAAATGTTTACCATATCCTACTCAGGGGAGTCGTGCTTCTGCATGTTTTGAGGTTGTGCATAAAGATGTCTGGGATATTAGTCCTGTTATTTCACATGCTCAATATAAGTATTTTGTTACTTTTACTAATGATTATAGTCGTTTCACTTGGATATATTTTCTTCGCTCTAAATCTAAAGTGTTTTCCAAATTTCAATAATTTCTTGCACTTGTTCAAACTCAATTTTCTGCTCATATTAAGATCTTACGATCTGATTCTGGGGGAAAATACATGTCTATCGAGTTTCACCAGTTTTTCAAATTTAAGGAAATTTTGTCTCAAAGATCTTGTCCATATTCTCCCCAACAAAATGGAGTAGCCGAACGTAAGAATTGCCACCTTTTAGATATGGTTCGTACTCTATTGCTTGAATCTTCAGTCCCTTCATGTTTCTGGGTGGAAGCCCTCTCTACATCTGTCTATTTGATTAATCGATTACCTTCTCAGGCTCTTCAATTTCACTTTTCATATTATCGTCTATTTGGTGTCATCCCTGACTATAATTCTCTTCTTATTTTTGGTTGTGTCTGCTTCGTTCACTTGCCTCCTGCAGAAAGAAACAAACTCACTGCACAAGTGGCAAGGTGTGCTTTTCTCGGGTACAGTCCTTCTCATAAAGGTTATATATGTTATGATTCTACTGTCAATAAACTTCGAATTTCTCGAAATGTTGTTTTCTTTGAAAATCAATATTTCTTCCAGTCCTATATTTCTCCACCATGTGAGACTGCTTCGCTTCCTACGTTCGATCATGATCCATCCACAGTAGATCTTTGGAAAGGAATAGTGTATCAAAGACGTCCTTCTCGAGTACCGACGCCCTTCCCAGAGCCTGAACCGATGTCTGATTCTGTTCCACCTGCACCACGGAGGACTTCTCGTATATCCCGACCACCTGATAGGTATGGATTCTCTAACATTGCTAATCAGGCTACTATGGATACCACTGTTATTCCTAAGTCATATTCCTAAGTCATACCACTGTTATTCCTAAGTCATATTCAAGCTTGTTGGCAACAAGCTATGGATGAGGAACTTCAAGCACTTCTGGAGAACCATACTTGGGATATTGTACCCCGCCCCAAAGGAATCAAACTCATTGGTTGTAAGTGGCTATATACGGTTAAACTCCGGTCTGATGGAACTATTGACAGATACAAAGCCCGGTTGGTAGCACTTGGTAATTGCCAAGAATATGGGCTTGACTATGATGAGACTTTTGCTCCAGTTGCAAAAATGACTACTGTTCGGACTGTTATGGCTGTCTCTGCCTCTCACGGTCAGCCTTTACACCAAATGGATGTAAAGAATGCCGTTTTACACAGGGATTTGAAAGAGGAGATTTATATGGCCCCACCCCCTGGGTTATTTCTTAATCAATCTACTGCAGTTTTTCGCTTGCGACGTTCATTATACGGGTTAAAACAAGCACCCCGCGCTTGATTTGAGAAATTTTGTGCTACCCTCCTTGGGTTCCACTTTACTCAGAGCCAGTATGATTCATCTTTCTTTCTTAAGAAGGCTACTACTGGGATTGTGGTTCTGTTGGTCTATGTGGATGATATTGTTATCACTGGATCTGACGCTCAGTCGATTAGAGCACTACAACATCATCTTCAGTCTTCTTTCCACTTTACTCAAAGCCAGTATGATTCATCTCTCTTTCTTAAGAAGGCTGCTACTGGGATTGTGGTTCTGTTGGTCTATGTGGATGATATTGTTATCACTGGATCTGACGCTCAGTCGATTAGAGCACTACAACATCATCTTCGGTCTTCTTTCCATATGAAAGATCTTGGTCCACGCCATTACTTTCTTGGCATTGAAGTTCTTTCTTTTTCCACTAGTACTCTCTTACATCAATACAAATACACTCAAGATATTCTCACATTGGCTGGTCTCCAGTCTGCGAATTCAGTTCTTACACCAATGGAGGTTAATTTAAAGCTTTGCCAAGACGATGGTGAATTTTTATCTAATCCGTTGGTATATCGGCAAATTGTTGGGAGTTTGAATTATTTGACAATTACACGCCCAGACATTTCTTTCGCTATCTAGCAAGTCAGTCAATTTATGAAGGCACCTCGACAGCGACATTTAGCAGTAGTTCAATGTCTTCTTCGTTATCTTAAGGGCACCTCTGGTCGGGAATTATTTTTCCCTAAAAAGAATCCACTAAGATTGGTGGGCTATAGTGATGCAGATTGGGCTGGTTGTTCGGATACTCGTAGGTCTTTTACAGGGTGGTGCATGTTTCTAGGATATGCTCTTATCTCTTGGAAAAGTAAGCAGCAAGAATGGGTTTCTAGATCCTCTACGGAATTGAAGTATCGTGCCATGTCCTTAGCTTGTTCAGAGATTATATGGATTCGTGGTTTATTGGGTGAGCTTGGTATTCCTCAGTTTTCTACTACTCCACTGCATGCAGATAACACTAGTGCTATTCAAATTGTAGAGAATCCCGTTTTCCATGAGCGTACTAAACATATTGAGGTTGATTATCATTCTATTCGTGAGGCATTCGATCGACTTGTAATCAATCTTCCTCACATTCCCACGGAATTCCAAACAGCCAATGTCTTCACCAAGGTTTTGTCTCGTCATCGTCATCAGTTCTTGGTAGGCAAATTGATACTTTCGGAACCTCCCGCATCAATTTGAGGGGGGATGTTACGTGTATATTTATTAGAATAGGTCCATTGTATTTATTAGAATAGGCCCATTGTAAATTAGGAAAGTTAGGGTTATAAGTTATATTTGTAATTCTATTTAAAGGCGGAGAAGAGCTCAATAAAGAGCATCGAATTTAATTGAGAAAATCAATATATTGATTTATTATCAGTATTTTTCAGGAATATATGAGATAAGATTGTAATTCCTCAAGAACCATAATAAAATTTTATGCTATTTGTAATAATCTTCTAGATTATGGTATAACTTCCATTTCTTCATAAAACTATAATTAATATCTTAATCTTCTTCTAGAACCAATCATATTCTTCTTGAATGTAATATCTAATTGTCATCCTTCTACAAAATATTAGGATTACTAATTCTTTGTAGACACATAACACCAATATTCTTCTGGAATATTGAGATAACTGTGTACTTCATCAAGAGCAACAACAAATCATCACTATTATTCTTTTCTGGAGTAACTCATTTGTGACTACTACAACATAATAATTAGAAATACAAATATAATCAAAGAAAAAAAAACATATAAATGTTACCTCAATAAAAGTTGGCTATACTTCCTCATTTTAGACAAAGAGATGAATCTCCTAACTTGAACTATGTTTCGGCATAAGTCTCTATTGCCAGTCAATTCATTACTGATGCTAAGTCTTCCCTATGAAAAATGTGTTTTCGTACGAACATTGCTCCGTCCATTTAGGACAAACTAAATAATTTTAAAGACACACAAATTGAAAAAAGAATTATTTCTTGAGGAATTACAAATACACAAATCGAAAAAAGAATTATTTCTTGAGGAATTACAAATATTCTTCAAGAATATAAATTGATTATGTTTTCCTTTGGAAAAAGAACTCAAATTACAAATTTCATTATCGCGCTCTTCAAGAGCACACAATATTCAATTGGGATACGATGAGATTAGGTTGTATTCTTCAAGAACCACAATGAATCAATCTTTATGATTATTCATAAAATTTAACAAATCATGTTTCTTAGCGAAAGTGATCATAGTTGGTAGGCTCTTGAAGATCAATTTATATTGAATAATAATCTTCAATATTACTATTATGATTTGAACAAATCGCCTTTCTTCAGAAAATCACAATTCGTAGTATATGCCAGGGCTCTTTAGAGGCAAAACTGGTTTTTTTTAAATATTAATTATGGCTATTCAAGAACAAACAAACATATAAATTGCAACAACCTTTCAAGATTATTGACAATCAAAAAATCATGTTTCGATAGGAAACCTTAATAGATAACATATCAAATGTGTAACACCCCCTCTAGTACCACATACTGTTTCTTATATCGTATCACATTTTGTATATATTGCACGACAACTTATCATATCATAGTGGGCTCGTGTATTTTCTTACCTTCATACGTGGAATACTTTCCACTCTTACGGGGACTAAAGGCGGTGTCACACATGCATTACATTACGTATCCGAAATCCCGAGTCCATATCTTCAAAATCATTAATATAAACTTTCATTACCTTACCGAACTTTCATGCATTCATACAATAACTCAAGAGATTTCAGTTCAATACATATTATTATGCAGGATCGTGACTCTCCCATTCCCTCACACATTTGCGCACATCGAGACTTGAAGGATTCCCCACCATCTCCCTGTCGTTTGTCGTATCTATATAGTGGAAAATAAAAGCACACATAACGTGAGTCATAAAGACTCAGTGAGCCATAGATGCAGTGTAATGCATGTCACATCCTTCCTTTGGACCCTGTTGCAAATCATGTGCTTACAATGGCACCAACTTATGCCATTTCATTTTTTGGCCGTTGCCTATGGCTTAACTAACCAGTAGGCCGCCACATGTAGGCCATCGTGAACAAATCATCATATCGACCATCACCTGTGGGCTTAACTCACCCAATAGGCCATCACATTCATATGTTGTAAGCACATGATAGGCAACTTGTATTCACATACTTTCGTGTTATGCGAATGCAAACATCTTACCTTCAATCTTGCTTCTTAAACATAGTTCATAGCATATCGTCAAACCAAAGCCTATTAATCATGTATCATAATTGTGGTGAAAGCATCACATCGTAGCATCGTATACTTTTCATATATAACGTCATATGAAGCTATTATTATCACAACATATCAATTGATCATATCCTTTACCATAACATTCTCAAGCATTTCTAACGTTAAGCTTCACATAAGGCAACCGACATTTTCGATCAATTAAGCTTCATTTTCGCAAAAATATTACTTCTTATTCTCATACGTAGCTTCACATAGATCATATGACAATGCCAACAACTTGAATTCATAGCATATCATCATCTACCTTCTATTGATTCATATTAAGCTTTTACACACGAAGGTTCATAAATCTTCAAGCATAACTTCAACAAATCACGTAACTCTCATATACCTACATCATGATATAAATTTACATCCATTACTCACCTTAATATGAAGAGAATCCATTAACAAGATGTGTTAAAGCCTCCTTCTTCTCTTTCCTTTTGTGCCTTCTTCTTCATCCATTTTATGGTAGAATTTGAGAATTATAATCATATTATGAATACATGACATGGCTTGGAAGCTAGAGCGCGTTTAGAAATGGTCTTAAGTGAGTTAGGAAGCCTTAGAAATGAGATTTGGGTATAAATATATCATCCAATGGCAAAGCAAGTCTAGAAAATTCACTTTTGCCCACTTAAAATTACGGCCGGAACCGAAGTTCCGAAAATTTTCACATCTTACCTCCCACCAAAATTACGGCCGTATATAAATAAATTACGGCCGTAACATGAACCATACGGCCATGTCACTTCAACCTACGGCCAGATAAAACTCTCTGAAAATCTTTCACTTCTTTTCTTTAAAATTTATAGCCGTATACTATAAATTTACAGCTGTATCCATGAAATTTGCAGTCGTAATTATAGTTTTTCTGCAATGTTCCTCTCCTCATGTACTTGAAGGCCGTTACATTTTCAAACATGTCCATTGTACTAATAAACACATCGTAAACTTGACATACACATATTCATATCATTTGACATCGTATACGAAATCACCTACACATCATATATGAAATTATATACATATTTGGGATGAGTTCGGACGAGATATTACAAAATGACTCTTCCTGAATCAATCATAATTTATGCATCCATAGTTGATCTTGAGAATAACTAAATAATGTTTTTCAAAAATAGGTATTAACATGTGTGCTCTTCATGAGCAATAATATGAAATTTATAATTCACGCTTTTCAATAGCAATGATACACAATCGATAAAGATTTATATATAATGTTTTCTTCAAAAGTAGATAATATTAATTTAGACTATTGTTACACAAGGAGCAATATTTAATATTCTTCAAGAATATTGAGTTATTAAACAAACTAGATCTGATCTAGATCGCTCTTTTGGAGCATGTTATATTCTTCAACAATATTATAATTAGTTACTGAAAATAAATAATCCAATAGTAAAAATTAACTAATGCTTGTAGTTAAATAAAAGTAGAAAAAATAAAATTGGTTCTTTAGCAGTAATATCAAAATATTCTTCTAGAATATTTATATTGTGTTTTTCTTCAAGAAAACACAAATTGTGAATCTAAAATATTTGTATTCTTGTGGAGCACACCATATGACGAGATAAAGTTGGTACTCTTTAATAATCAACAAATCATATATCTATAATCTTTCGGACTATTAAAAATTAAAACATTGGTTTCTTCTGGAAAGTATGATAAATTGTAATAAATAGCTTGATCCCATAGGCATCATATTAATCATAATGTATTGGGATATAATCAATTGCTTGTGAATTAAAGACTATCATTGAATAGCTTGATGAAAACAAGACAATATGACTGTCATAGTTACATTCGTTATTGTAATTGACAGCCACTAAGGGTCAAATATTTTTGGATGCTTCTACCCTTATAGCCATTTCATTACTACCAATAGTACCATTAATTGTTTTTTATATAAAAAAATAATAATAATGCATTAATTATTTCAATAAGATCATTAATTTAATTCATGGAATATAGAAAGGTTAAAAATAAAATTAAACAAAAATTTAATTGTATATATACAAATGCTACAATAAATAACTAATTAGTATGTTTGCATCCTCAATTTGAAGAGTAAACGAGAATAAGGTAAAGTTACTAGCACTTTCATTTAAGATTACACAATATTATTTACTCTTTACACGTTGCATTGTTCATTCTTCATACATATGTAAATTTCTACCCTAATCATTATACCAATAGCGCCATTAAATTTTTTATCCAAAAAAAAAATAATACCATTAATTATTTCAATAAGATCATTAATTTAATTCATGGAACATAGAAACTCTAAAAATTAAATTAAACAATAACTTAATTGTACCTATATAAATACCATAACGAATAACTAATTAGTATGCTTTCAACCTCAATTTGGATATTAGAAAATGATATGTTAAAGTTACTAACACTTTCATTTAAGATTACAAGATATTATTCACTCTTTATAAGTTGCAATATTCAATCTTCAAAATACACATTAAATTTCTACCATAATAATACCAAATAATTTATAGCATCATATAAAAATAAATTTGGTTTTATAAATATAATTTTTACATATAAGATAAAATAAAAGTATTAATAAGAATGTATTGTGGCTATATTTAATATCATCGCGCAAATAGATTGTAACTTATAGGTTATATAGAAAAATCAAGCTAAACAATTTATCGGCAAATACTTTATCATGTGTAAAGCTCTTTACACTAATCTAACTTATGATAAATATGAGTAGTTTCACTTAATTATTTCGTCAAATAAACACAAATTTAATTTTTAATATATTCTATTAAAACAGAAATATAATCTTGCCAAATCATCTAACATTATTCAAAATAATATTACAAAATCACGTGCAATGCACGTGTCAATACCTAGTTATTTCAAAAGGAGAATCAATCAAGGAAAGATTTCATGATCTCTTTCGTATAATAAAATAATATGATTGCCAACATCTAATAAAGAATTGGAAGCAGAAAATTCATTAAAATCGAATATTGGCTATCCATTCATTTGCGTCAAGGCACGGAGAACCAAATTAATACTTTGAGACCATGTCCTATATGCAAAAGGAATGAAATGCACGATAATCATAAAAATTGGAATCGATCTAACCTCTAATTGGTAGATGGTTTTGAGATAAAATTAGAAATAATATTGTCATCAAACTGATAGATTATTTCAATTGTCAAATTGATTTCATATTTATCAAATCAGAGATATTTAAACAAAATCTTGACTAATAAAAAAATTACAATTAGTAAACCATTTAATAATAGAATAAAAAGGCCCAAAGAACTTGCATGCACGATAACAATACAAAAGGGATTTACAATGAACCACAAGCATCAATGGAGTTTCTTAGAAAAATGTGTTCACCAAGTTGATTGAAAGACGTGGAAAATTTTGAAACAAATTCTTTCTTCTAATCTCAAATTCACTTAAACGCCAATCTTATAAAAGATGTATAAATCGTGGCTGCCATTGTTTCAATTTCAAGATAAGGATGAAAGTATTTCAAAAAAGAAAAAAATTATCCATGGGAGCATGTCGGCTGTGTTCTCCTACCCGCGCGGGAGAAAACAAGGCCCCCCCGGGCCCCACCGCCATCGAGGGTGAGTGGTCTGCCCTGCGGGTATCAACCCATGTGGCAGTAGAGAAATTTCTCCGGAGCATGTCTGAGCAGTCTCGATGGAATTGAAATTTTGTGAGAACATGTCGTGCTGATAAGGTGTTATAAAATAGATAGTAAAAAGACAAGGAATAGAGAGCATTTGGAGAGAAAACCATGTAATTGTGTGCTTATTATGATAGCCAATGACCTCTATTTATAGATACGGATCTAGGGCTATGGGGTACAATAGTCATTCATTAATTACATAATTATTTATAATATTTTTATTTTTTGTCAAATCAATCAATCAATATATTATTAAAATCACAAGAGATTCTAGAATCTTTTTCCTACAAAATTATTTAAAAATATATTTTTTGGAGGTTTGAACCCCTTACCTTCTGTTTAATACGTACCATTCTTACCATCTAAATTATCAGCACTATTGTTTACTATTTTAACTGACATATTATTTTAACTTACTATATCCATAATATGACTGATTGCTCCAATAATAATTTTTATTTAGTCAAATAAAAAATAAAATTATTGGTCACAACATAATTCATATACTATATAATTTAAGTTGGTTTTTTTTTTTCATATCAAATTAAGGCCTTGTTCTATTTGGTGTTAACCAAATCCGCACGCAATTCCGTATACCTCATACTCATTTTCAACCACACACACATTTCCCAAAATAATATTAACCACACATTTTTACACGAATAACCGCGCGGAACAACTAAACCCCCAATCAAACAAGGCCTAAGTCAACTTACAACCATTTCAAAAAACAAAAAATAAACTTACATTAGCATACCGATTTTGTTAACTAATTTTTAATTCTTATAATTTAATTTTAATTTATATTTTTTGTTTGTTAGAATACTTTCCAATTGCTATTTTTTTTTGAAAAATTTAAATTTATTTCATATTTCATATTTGTTAGCGACTCATGCTTTTTCTTTTCAAATATAATACGATAATACTAAAATAAAATTT
This sequence comes from Jasminum sambac, assembly GCA_018223645.1. Lineage (NCBI taxonomy): Eukaryota > Viridiplantae > Streptophyta > Magnoliopsida > Lamiales > Oleaceae > Jasminum > Jasminum sambac. The sequence goes on along the minus strand of CP073648.1, from coordinate 29,490,153 downwards.
ATAAATATATGATGTATGACCGTAAATTATATATTTATTTATAGATAAAATACTCGAAACTAACAAAAGGATTATAAGTAAATATAATCTTTGCAAATTAATTTTTTTGGTGACTTGTATTTTTCAAATGTCCAATTATAATTTTATTTTCCTATATATACCATTGATATTTTATTTAGTTTTAATGATTTTATATATAATATTTATATATTATATAAGAAATAGGACCGACAGGCAAGGTTCTAAAAGGCGCGAGGCGTAGCAAGGCGGCAAGGCGTTTTGAATTTTTTTCTTTATTTTTTTTATTCTAGAGTGATAAATAAGTATAAAAATGTATATTTATAAAATTTCATACACAAATCAACATACATTTTAATTTTCCAACAGACATATATAGTCTAAAAAATTGTATACACAAATAGTTGACAAGATACTAATTAGATGCAAACTAAAAAATTTAAATAATATATCGCCATCTATATTAAACGACAAGAATATAGTTATTTGTATAGTAAAAGAATGATCCGACTTCTTCTTTCTTTAACCTATCATCTTCTTTATTTTTTGGAATCGAGAGTCTTCTTTCAGAAGTTTTTGAATTATAATAAGATAAATTTGATTAGTAAAGTATTATGAGATATAACGTCTTTATTGGATTTGTAGAATTAATGGCTTTTTAATTTTATCATAAATATTAATTTTTTGGCCAACCAAAAAATTAGCTTTATTCAAAAAAAAAAAAGAAGCTCGTTCAAGTAAAAGGCGACTGCCTAGGCGCACGCCTTTTCATGCCTTTTGCCAGTCAACACAGATTAACTGCATTTTCACGCCTAGGGGGTATGCGAGGCGTTTCAGAAACGCCCCGCGCCTACGCGGTGCCTTTTAGAACATTGCCGATGGGGCAACTTTTCGTTCCAATAGTTTTATGCATGTAGAGCAATTGTAGCTACAATTGCTCTTTATGTCATTGCTATTGTTCTACAAGTGTAAGACTATTGCGACTCTAGAGCTATATCCCTTTCTTAGGCTTCCTATCGAATTTTTGGTTTATATTGTATTGATAATTAATTAATATAAAGACGTTATTATTATAAAAATTAATTAGTTTAATGATATTGATAATTAATTAATCATTAAAGAAAATTAACTAATGGTCTTTTTACAAATCGAAAACGGGTGTAGGTGGACAAGAATATATATACATATATATATGTATATATATATATACACACACATATATACGCCCACACACACACACACACACACACATATATATATATATATATATATATATATATCGATTTGTGATAAGCACTTAAATATTTTTTAATAATTTTTGAATTTAATAGACAACAAAAAAATTATTTGCATAATTTATATGATTTTAAAAAAAAATTAAACTTTAATATTACGTTAATAATTTGAAATTAATATTTATTTAGTGGCATTGTGTTAATAATTAAATAAATAAAGATATTATTATTATGAAATTAATTGGTATAATGATGTTGATATTAATTAATTATTAAAAAAATAACTAATGACACTTTGACAAATTAAAGAAATGTTTAGGGATAAAAGTGGAGAACAAATGTTTTTCACTCATTTCCCTATGTATTATATAATTTATAGGTTAGTCATACATGTATATAGAAAATAAAAAATTATTTTAAATTATTTATTATTTTAACATGCTTTGAATAGGGTGCAATGTGTATTTAATTCAATATATGATGAGCTATAAATTAAAATTTTTTTAATATTAATAACTTAATGAAATTATTCATTTTCTATACTTCGGAGTTTGAACTAAACGAGTTTAATAAATACATTACATGGACTTTTAGTTTAATATTTTGTATCAAATATATAATATAAATAAGTATAGTATATAAAATTGTTGTAAATTAAAGAAATTAATATTGTTTGATAATTTCTATAAACGTATTAATTGGGTTTTTCAAATATTATTTGGTTTAGCAAAAATACCTAATATGGATGTATTAATTGAGTTTTTCAAATATTTTGCAATTTTAGAGAAGAGTTGATCATATTAATTATGTTAATATATTACCACACGAATATACTCATGCACTACATGGGTGAAAATACTAGTTCGTTTGAGTAATGCCCTACCACCCCAGTTCTTATTGGGCTATTAGAAAATGCAAATGTCTTTTTGGAGTGTGCATTTTAGAGATAGATGCACACAAAAATTTTGAGTGGATCCTACATTTTTTTATTTTCTCTTTTTTAAATTATTGTTCTCTCATTTTCCTCACATATTCTCCACTTTTGCTTCCCTACTTCCGATGCCGTGTTTGCTTCTCCCATCCAACTTCACATCTTCCATTACTATTTTATTGTCATTTTTTAATTTCTTTCTACATCCAATTCTTTTTTCACATTTTCTTCTCTTTTTTTCTCTACAGATCCTTCCATTCCTCCTAAATTAAAATGATTATATTCTCCATATCTCTCTCCAAAATACAGGTCTGAGATAGAGTTTTAGCAAAGAATTATTACAGGGAAGGTTGTTTAATACCAAAGCTTCTAGAGGAAAACATGAAAATACATCGAAGAACAAAGCCTATACAGTCTATCATCCTCTATCCATCTAACATTGGCTAATCCAATTCTATCAAGTTTAAGGATACATTTAATTTATCCACTAAGATCATTGCAATGTAAAAGTTAAAATTGTTTAGTGATATGTCCCAAAGAAGCAAAGTAATCGGCATCTGCATTACCTTCCCGATAAATATGAAAATTGTTGACGGTAGGATTTGTGATCCTTACGCGTCCAACTCATGATTTTGCGCTCAGCCTGGAACTGAGGCTTTTTGCCCTCCTCGGGACTCGAACCCCGCATCCAGGAATATATGGGGGTTCATTGCAAGTCCTGGTACCACCAAGCCCATGGATGCGGGGTACCAGGACATGCAATGAACCCCCACATATCCCTGGATGCGGGGTTCGAGTCCTGGGGAGGGCAAAAAGCCTCAGTTCCAAGCTGAGCGCCAAAATCATGAGTTAGACGCATACGGATCACAATCTTACCGTCAACAAAAATATTTACCAATAATTAATGAAGAGAGATGCCTTATATCCTCCAATATATACTGCACATTCCAAAGACCAATATTAGAAGAGGTGCAAAACTGAATAGTAGCTTTGGAGTTGGCCTCAATCCAAATATGTCTAAATCCTTGATCCAAACACATTCTCAATGCAGTTTGAATGGCTTTTAACTCAACATAGGTGATGGAATAATTTCCATATGATTCATGAAAAGCCAAATGCGAATTTCCCTTATCATCCCTTAACAATCCCCTACTAGTAGCATGATGCTTTATAATAGATCCACCAGTGTTCAATTTAAACTAACTTGGTGTAGGCTTGTCCCATTTAATGATTTTCAATGTCTTTCTTCTAAAAGTTTGAAATGGGACACCAATTTCAATGGGACACCTGATCATAAAGTCTGTTCGTGTAATAACAGCCATAGCAGAAGATTTCATGCTTTCAAACTTAGACGTATTATAAGTAAGCCACAGTAACCATAGCATAATCAGAGGAAAAAAAATAACACCGCCAGCAGTTCTTTGAAAAACACACAACCAATGTAACAACAATTGCTTAGGGTGGTTGTATTTATGTCTATAAATTCCAAATTTCGTGAAAAAATGTGAACAATCATAAAAAAATGTGAAGAAACATCATTTGCAATAAGCGCAGTACGGAAAACATGTGTGACAATTTCAACATCTCTACTATATTGACATACAGAGGGGAGACGAAAATGAAATTTCTTTTGTAGCATGTCATCTGTAGACACCTAGCCATTACACAATTGCCAGCAAAAGAAAGCAACTTTGATATACCTGAAAAGAAGATGACGTGTCTTATACTTTCTGATTTGTTCTGAGCAATCCTTAGTAGAAAATTTTCTAGTAGAGCTACTATTCAAAAAAATAACATCTTTATGATTATGTAGCTTGATTTGACTAATCTTTGAAACTACATGAGACGGGAGAATTTGTCGAAGAGTAGGTATATTCCAACTGGTTCCTTGAGTAAAATAAAAAACTTTCAAAGGGCCAGTAGTACAATTGATAATAGAGGTAAGTAATCCTAATGGAAGCCAATGATCATACAAAAATCACAGTGACCATTCCCAATTTTCCATCTGATGGATGGTTCAGCAAGAGATTTAATAGATAAGCGTCTCTTCCAAATGGGTGAATCTGAGTTTCTGACCTTGATTAGATTAGGATGAAGATCTTTACAATACTTAGCATGCAAAACCATGCTCTATAAAGACTGTTGCTTTCTAAAGTTCCACCACAATTTGCAAGCAAAGGTTATGGTTTTGTCCTGGAGGTTTTTGCAGTTGATTCTCCCTTCAGCATAAGAATAGCATGGATTCTCCCAACTAGTCCAATGAATGTGCTTATCTTGTGAGTTATCTCCCCATAGGTATGCATTGAACGTTCAAGACAGCCTTTTAATGACAATCTTAGGAGGAATCCAAAACTTGTAACATCTGCAAAGGCATGGAGGAAAGTATATGTTTAACCAAAATCACTATCCTAGCAGAAGATAATAATTTATGTTACTAACCAATGAGCTTGTTCTTTATTTTTGCACATAACTCATCATACAAGTAAATTTTTCTATACCCCTTAAGCAATGGAACTCCTAAGTAGATGAAAGGGATGTTGGTGATTAAATCCAGTCGCTTGGGCAACAGTTTCCCGGTGTTTTGGCAACAGGGCAGTAAAAGAGCTCTTAGTACAATTAACTCGTTGTCCAGTTGTAGAAGCATACAGATTCAGAAAATGCATAAGTTTTTCCAGATTCATCTTCTGACCATTGATAAATACAATGTAATCATCCGCAAAGGCCAAGTACGTAACGGGAATGGAGTTGCCAAAGTGATAATACATAGCTGGATTCAACTGAAACAATCTATTGAGACCCCTAGAGAGAGCTTCAGCAAAAATGATAAAAAGGGTAGGAAATATAGGATCTCCCTTCCAAACCCCGAGTAGAATGGAAAAATCCATGTAAACCTCCATTAATCAGAACTGAATACCAGCAATTGGATATGAGATTGCTGATTTTAGAAATCCAATGATTGTTGAATCCAAATTTGGCAAGAATAGCTAAAAGAGTGTTCCAATTAACTCTATCGTACTCCTTCATCATGTCCAGTGTTAGTATAATGTTAACCCCATGAACCTTGCATGCAATTTGATAGATAAGTTCCTAGGCAAGGAGAACATATCAACAATAGATCGCCCAGGAGTATAAACCAGTCTGATTTAAGGAAATGATGCGAGATAAGTAGGTTATAAGTCTTTTGGAGCAGAGGTTGGAAAGGACCTTGTAGTAAACACTACAGAGACTTATCAGTCAGAAGTCTTTCCAACTAGCAGCAGTAGGGAATTTATGAATAAGAACTATAGATGTAGCTTTCATACCTAGTGGAAGTTCTTTTCCCTCAAAAAAATTAGTAACACTATCAAAAAGTCAGACTTAATAATGTCCCAAGTAGCTTGATAAAAGGATACAGTAAAACCGTCGAGGCCAGCCACACTTTGAGTATCCAAAAAAAAGACAATCTCTTTCAGTTTATCTAGAATAGGCAAAGCATTTAGGAAGTTATTATCAGCTTTTTGTTATCATATTAGGAATTACATCCAATAGAATATCATCAAAGGTGGAGATTTCTCTTGAAAATAACTGAGAAAATAAATCCATAGCAGAAGAACAGATAAGTTGCCGATTCGAGGTAGGTTCACCATTAGCCAGCTAAATACTATTGATAAAATTCTGTTTTCTTCACTTATTAACAACATCATGGAGGTATTTTGTGTTCTTATCCCTCTCCTTCATCTACTTAATACTTGATTTCTATTTCCAGATGATCTCTTCTTTGGAGAGAAGAAAATTGAGCTTAGCATAAGCAAGATGTAAATTCATCCTATCCTCCGCTGTTTTAGAAAGATCATAGTAACTTTCAAGGTAACAATTTCTATTTCATCTTCTTTGATCTGCGTAAAGATGTTGCCGAACTGAATTTTATTTGATTCATTTAAAACAAATTTGAGTCTCTTTAGTTTAAAGAGAAACCCATATAATCCACATGAATAAGGAATTAAGGGAGGTTGCCAATTAGCATGTACTACTGCCAAAATGCCTTCATCTTTTAGCCACTTTTTTGAAATTGAAAGGCAGATTTGAATTGAGTGCTAGTAGGATCACATTGAAGAACAATTGGAGAATGATTAGAAGTATCTCTACTAGGGGATGCGGGACTAAAATGTACAAAAGCATAAATCCATTGGTGGTTTACGAAAATTCTATCCAGTTTTTCAAAAACTCTTCCATTAGTCTAAGTATGTACCACTTCTAGAATATTATACTCATCTACTAAACAAGATAAGAGCATATCATTGAAATCAACTATTGTGCTATCAATGGGTGAATTATCGCCATCTTTCTCCCGTCTATCAAGAATAGTATTGAAATATCCTCCAATAAGCCAAGCCAAAGAGTTGTTAGCTGAGAATTGCTTAAGATCCTCCTATAGGCTTCTTCTCTCCACAATGGAACATGTGGCATAAATGCCGGTGATAATAGAAGGGGTATTATTCCATTGAAGTTGTATAGATATAAACTGATCTTTAACTTCACAAACAGAGGCTTGCATCTCAAGGTGCCAAAAACACCAAATCTTACCACTAGGATTAGAAACTGAGCAACCAAATCCCAATTGAATCTTATACTACTCAATTTTATAAACATCAATGATGGGTTCAACAATAATGATTGATCCCAAATTATAATTTTTTAAAAAATTTTAATCTAGCTAGGGAATTATGAATTCCACTAGCATTCCAAATAAGAGCATTCATAAAAATAAAAAATAAAAAAAAAGGTGTTTGGAGGCCTACCTCTCCTTCTCCTTCTCTTGGAGGCTATTTTCACTCTCCTACTATCTGATACAGATGTATGTTCCTTATTACTATCATATGAATCACCGATCTCAGATAGTACTAGGGAAGAATTATCATCAGCAAGCTTAGCTTCAATTTGGTCAAACTCATCTACTGGGATATTAGACTCAGAGGGTTTTGATACAGGTTGAAGATCATCTATTGGCAGTGTTGCAGAAGGGCTTTGCTGCCCAAAAGGGATAATAATATTAAGATTAAGAAAATCAGTAGCCTCTGACTTTAGTTCTTGTAGACAAGTGAATATCTTTGGCATCGCATTAGACAGAAGGGCTGTATCTAGTTGTTTATGCTTACTTACTGAGGTTTTATTAGCAGCCTCATTAATTGGGATAACAGTCTCAACCTCAACCTCTGGTTTCCCAATGAGGCTAATAGGAAAATGAGGTTCCACAAGTGTTTCTGGTTCAGTATCCTTAGCAAAAAAAGTTCTCCAGGTTCAAATATGGATGGGATAGTAGCCTTAGGATCAGCCACGTTGTCATTCTGATTTTTCTTAACCTACACTTTAGGTTCCTCAATCTTTAGGGGGCCAACATCAACTTTTTTACATGTTGTATCCTTCCAATAGCAATTCTCCACCTTATGCCCAATATGTTTGCAGAATCCACAATATTCAGGAACCCCCTCATAATCAATACATTGCCACACCGCAAAGTCATCATTCCCAATTCTGATTCGTTGAACTTCAGGTTTGGTACATCCATTTCAACATAGATTCTAGCAAAGTTAGTTCGTTTCTTTGAGGTTTTAAGCTCATCTAACTTGATTGCTGTACCCAGCGCAAATGCAATAGAAAATAAAATTTCTTTATCATAGAAAATCAGAAGCAACTTAGGAAGAGAGATCCAAATAGGGACGATGGGTGATTCAATATCAGGTCTAAAGTCATATGTGTACTTGAGCATTCTCATCGGAAAGCTTTGACATACCAGATCTGTATCTAGAAAACTCTATAATAGTCTTCTTGATTAGTGAAAATCATAATAATATGTTAGCATCCAAATGCCCAATTTCAACCTCACCATTAAGATGGAAAGAATTTATCCTTTGAACGATTTTAGAGAAGGACAGTTTTCGACGTGAAAACTTGCCAATTTGAGCCAACAAGGCAAAATCATAATCTCTTTATGAGAAACAGAGATGAAAGGCTCATTACCATACTGAGCAATTTCTCGAATTGGAACACAGTCGGATTTCCCCTTATGAATCACTTCTGCAAACCATTTCTCCTAAGGATTAACACGTGTCCGTTTAGCTTGTACAATGTCTGCATAAGTTTTGATCTGCTCTTCGCGAGGGGGTTAATCTCCTCCGCTTCCATGGGTAAGATCTAGCAGCTTAGATTGAGCTTTTCTAGCGAAATTACGCTGTGAGTTCTAGAGAGATGAGAGAGAAACTCACTATAGAGAGAGAGTTTACTATTTATCCAAAATATTTTCTAACATGCTTCATCGTGATCAGCCTAGTGACCACACCCGTGTGAACCCTACAGGTACGATCAAGTGCTCCCGGGAGCGCCGTAATTAAGGCGCTCCCGGAGTATTTTTTAGGCCCGTTCGACCTCCGATTTAAAATCCAGGACCGGATCTGGATTCAGTACGATGATGACTTAAAAATTAGCCAAAGAGTTTAACCGCCACCACGGCACCCAACAGTGTCGAAAAATTTTGAAAAAATTACTGGACCTCCGTCTCATCATACTGAATCCAGATCAGGTCCCGGATTTTAAATCGGAGGTCGAACGGGCCTAAAAAATACTCCGGGAGCGCCGTAATTACGGCGCTCTCGTTAGCACTTGAACATTTTCCGTGAACCCTAATTGCAAATAGGAAAAAAAATAATTTTAATATTTTACAATTAATAATCATGTCATTTCTCTTTTTATTTTTCAATTCACAGACCAAGCGATCGATGATTATCTTTTTGTAAGATAATGAGAACCATTATAATCTATGGTACTAAAAAACATGGCATGTTTAATTTTATCTATGTACCCATATACATATATATATATATATATATATTAAATAAATAGAATATCTTACATTTTTATTATAGTATTTAATATTTTTATATATATATTACTATATTTTTAGTATAATATTCAATGATTCCGATGGATATCTGACGGAGTAATTGTAGTACTTGGATGATTGTTACTGTAACATTGTATTGTATCTGAAAGTTTATAGTTGTCTAAGAAATCTGAATTTAGTTATTAGAGAGTCTGTGCTGTGTTCTGTTACTCAGTTTTGACTGGTTACAGTTTACTGTTTAATGACAGATGCATCTTTAAGTTATTGTAGCCTAGATGTGTCTACGTGAGCCAGATACGTCTGGGTCGCAATCTCGGAAATTAACAGAATGTAATACAGAAAATAGTAAAAACACAGAAATTTTTAACGTGGAAACCCAATCGGGAAAAACCACGTGCTCGTCCCCTACGAACAAAACCTACCAACCAAATCCAATCAGTTTAAAACTTTACAATGGAAATCAAAGGCAACAATTACACATAATTGATTGCAACATTTAACAAATAAATGAAAGAATTCCTGTTCGATCTTCCTTAGCCTGTAATGCGAGCAGACATCTCGTCTCTCTTCAATGATTCCTTGTAACCGCGTTCCCGCAACGAATCTACACCGCCCGTGTTGAATCCTTCAAGTTGTGGGTAGATCTATTAGTTGTAGGACTCCCTCCCGGAGATTTGAACCAAGATCTTCAATAATCAAGGTTGTTGTACATGAAATTGATCAATTGGATATTGAAAAATCCATGCACGGGGTAGGGAGAGGAACATGTTTTAGCTTGTAAAGGGGGCTGAATTTTTGCTCTTCACGTGTTCAAATAATCCTCCTCAGTGTGAGGTATTAATACTACTTGGTTGCCGTGTCATGCAAGTAACCTAGTTTCCTTATAACACCAACTCCTACAAGGAATAAAATAACTTATTAGTTGTAGGATAAGCAAATAAGGTAAATACAAAGTATGGAATAATAATCTTACCTTATCTTGTATCAAGTTTATATGGAATAGAATTCTTACCATAAACTTGATACATTGAATGTTGACACTAGCTAGGGTAATTTTCGTCCCTAACAATTCTAGTGCCCAATGAACTCTCACTTGTTAATAAACATGATGTATAACAAGCAATTATCACATTATTAATTAGAATCATGATAACACTAAAATTCCATGTGATAATAAGTCCATAAAAAATTCATAATTAAATTAATTAAACATAAAATTTAACTAACTTAATTATTCATGTGGAAAAATAAAAATGTAAATTATTAACCTAATTTTCTATCACACGAAAATAAAGATAACAATCTACCCCTTTGGCTTTTTCTATTTTTCCAAAACACAAGTCTCAATCTTTTGCAAAATAAGAAATGATTGAAGTTTTAAAAGAAACAAACCGTTTACCCATAAAAGCTCCCCTCAAGCAATGAGTAAAAACCAATCAAATGACAAATGAAATCATGCAAAAAGTGAGCACGAAAGCTCACATAACTAAGACGAATCCACCTAGATGTCATAAACTTCAACATGCCAAAGGGAGACAAAAAAAAAGTTAGTTTTGAGTACAACTCCCCCTCAAAAAGAGCATAGTACTACTCCCACTTTTTGGAACAAATAGAGGAGCCAATGAACTAACTTCCAAATCGAAGTCTTGTAACCTGCCATATAAATGCATCAACTACAACCAAATATCAAAGGGTAATGGAAATTAGGCAATATTTAGTTACAGACCAAAAGCAAGAAAAGAGTCATAACAACTAGCAAAAGTGAACTGAACTGAACAATCTAATGGATCTGGAGGAGAAGTCACCGCCCAGATGTGTCTCGGGTCTTCTGTGTCTCCTTGGGGGCTCCAGATGTATCTGTAGATGACTTTATTTTCTTCAAAGTCTCGTAAATCTCACTCGGAGTATACCGAGCCATCAACAATGCAATCTTCTCATCTTGTGATTTCAGAACCTCGGCCAACTCCGTAACTCGAGCCTCAAGGCGAGCAATCCTCTCATCATATATATCTGGAGGTGGCGGAGGACCAGATGCAGCTGGGAGGTGCATGCTTCTCAAGGATCAACTTCTTTGCCTTAACATATCCATAAGTCTCGGCAGTAGTCCAAATGTCCTCGGGACGAGTCATAACTCCCTTTTCAAGAAGATAAGATGAAATAATCCATGGATGGCAAAGATGACCTCTAGTACTCTTGTGAGGTCCACTACCCGTCACTTGCTCGATAATATTGGCCCAAATGTGACCGGCCACATAAATGTTCTGTCTGGTCCCAAGCAAGTAAGGTACTAAAGCATGCAATCTAGTCAAGTTGGTCACATAAACCATCTGATCAGCATTCTTCTTAACAAACCGAAGCCACACTTTATATTTCGGTGTGAAATGAGAAGATGCAATCTTACCCTTCACAAACATAGCTGTACCATTGGTCAGTTCATGTGCAATGGCACTCTCTGTGGCCTCAGAGAAATCAATATCATCAACACAGTTGGTATTTAAACCAATGTTCTAAAAAGCGCTTAGCGCCGCTTGCGGCGCTTCTGCCGTGAGGCTGCCTACTACACCGCTTTGCCTGAAAGCGAAAAACAATAAAGGCGGCGTTGACCCATTAAGCGTGATTAAGCGCACTTAAGCGAGCTTAAGCGGGGCTTAATCGAGCTTAAGCGTGATTAAGCGATTTTTTTTTTTTTTTGGAAAACCCAAAAATTTAAATTGGAAAGACCAAGACCATTAAAGGGAGAAATTGTCTAAGAGCAAATAAAATTTTCAAATCTTGAAAATATGTAAATTAAATATGATAGTATTTCAAGCGTTAAACTACTCATTTATATTCTATAGTAAGTTATTTTCTTTATTTTTTCTTTTTTTTTTTTTCTTTTTTTATGGAGCAAACGTTTTTGTTTTCTTCGCCACTTCAATAACGTGAAATTTTAGAAAGTTTTGTAAAATTATTTAGAGGCTATTGTGTTTGTCTAATTTTGGCCTTTTGAAAATTTAAGAATGTTTAGTGGTAGAAATTATTATTAAATATAATATTTAAAATTTTATATGTGTGTGGTAGATATTATTTTATTTATTTCATGATTCTAGATTAATTAGAAATTAAAAATAAATAAATAAATTGAAAAACGCTTTTTAACGCTTAAGCTTCGCTTAAGCGCGCTTAAGCTTACAAAGCTTGAAGCTTGAGGTCGACGCTTCGCCATGCTTTACGCTTTTTAGAACACTGATTTAAACCCAACCAATTCCTCAAATCATCGGCCGTGAAGTGAACCAATGTGCCTCTCACATAAAATTTCCTAGAAAATATGCATGTCTTACTTTGGTAATCAATAGGGATGTTAGCATAAAATTCCCTAACCAAAATCTAGTTGACTTTTCCCTCACATGCAAATAAATGCTCTAAACCAAAGTGAGCAACAATACAATCAACTGTAATCTCATCACAGTGTCTAAACTGATGAATAGGAATACGCTGCTCAGAATGAAATGATCTTGCAACCATAAATTTATGAAAATCACTATAAGCACCAGATGACCAAAAACGATGACAAGAGGAACGAAATCACCTCGAGCAGCCTGTAGGCTAGCCCTAATGAACGTGGGTGGATCTCCAGTGGTGGGATCAGGGAGAGCAGATATATCAACATTATATAGGGATTTTGTGGTCTTGAGAGAATCCCCAATCTTTCTCTTTCCCTTCCGAGCAATTTCGTGCTCAACGACAAGCTCATCACCACTAGTTTCTTCAGATTCGTCTTCCTCATTCAAATTCTCTTCATCTTCAAAGTCTAATCCAGATTTCTGCTGTGCAGATGCATCTGGTTAATCATCAACCGGCTCAAATTCATTTGATTCATCTCCATCAGTTTGTTCTTCTATCTCAACATCATTACCTGTACCTTTTTCAACCAGAATATCCAAAACAACATTTTCAACAACATGAAAGTCAGTGCCACAATCTTTAATCACATTGTCAACCATACTATCAATCTCCACATTCTTCTCTAAACTAAAAAAATTCAAGTTCTCCCACTCAACAAAATCATCATCAATCTCCTCAATAATCACCTTAGAAGGTGTTAAACAACTTGATACATTAGCATTAGAAGAAGTACCAATATCATCAACACTAGTGGAAACATTACCAACAGTAGTTTTTCCCAAATCAACAAGTATATTAGATACTTCATCCATACCAAACAATCTAGATGCAAGCTCAACAATATCTTCATGATTTTCCAAAGTTTCAAGCAAATTTCTTCCAAAATCTTTGGAGATAAAGAGAGTTTTGGAGACATTACCACTAGAAGAAATTGGAGTACCAAAGTGTAATGGAGTGATAGCATCAACCGAAGGAGACGAGAGGAGCCGGGAGCTGATGGTGGAGACGCCGGCGGTGGCGGTGGCCGTCGGTGGAGCGGCCAAAATAGCCACGTGACTCGCCGGTGGTCGGGCCGCCGTTGGCGGTGGCTCGGCAATGGTGGCTTGCTCCGATGGTGGTTCCCAAACATGGTGGTGAAAGTGGTGGAGAAGAAGAGATACTATATTTTTTAAATTTTCTTGGTGAAGTTCTCAAATTCTTCCCTAAATCAAGTCTCTTGGCAATGGATTTCTTCTTCCCCATGTCAATTTCAAGTGGGTCTTTGTGATTTGTGAGCTTGGTGAAGATGGGTATGGAGTTTTGGAGAGTTGGAGAAGAAGATGAATAGTAGAGAAAGAGGGGTTATGAGTGTATAGTGTGTGTTTGTGTGTGTTTGTGGTGTTTTATGGGTGCATAATGGAGAAGATGTGGGTTTTGACCAATTTGACTCAAATACCAAGAATCACTCACCTTTCAGAATTCCATGCAGATGAAAATTTCAGATCTGCTCAAATAAGGAATCCATGTGTGCGCCAAATTCTATTACCATTTAAATTGCAGTTGGTTAGTTTGGGAAAAATTAAAGAATTAACGAAACAAAAAGTTACCAAAATTGGGCCCACAACTAATTGTCTTTTCCTGCAAGACATGCGCACATAAGCCCACTATATATTGCCTTTAAACAAAAATTCACAAAAATTAAAAAAATCCCGAAATTTAGAGTTAGATGCATCTAGTACCTCCAGATTCATTTTGGTATTATCGGCTTCCAACGCGACAAATGCATCTGGGCGTGGTACAGTCCACCACGCATAAATACAAGTCAATTACGGTGTGTGTGTGAATCAAACAACCGCTCGTCAATCATACATCACCATCAAATACCTTATGGTTGCACTGACTTATTGGTTTTTCACTGTAGCGCACTAGCGGGCCGTTCAAAATCTGTAAAAGTGCGAATTCTCAAGTCTGGCTTTGCCGACTTTTTCAATAAAATGGAATTGTCTTTTGGAGGTGGAAATAACTATGCTCAATCCCTAGAAGTCATCTTTCTCACTTCTCCACCTTTTTCATTCACTTTTAGCTCATTTTTTTCTTTCATATTTTGTTTTTGAAAGAGGGGTATGGACTTGGCTTGAATTAACAGCCTTCATTTCCACTGACCCTGCCCTTGGACAATCAAACCGCCTGCAATGCTAAAAGCAAGATTTTGAACGTAGTTCTACACTCAGATATAGAGCCTCAATCAGAAAGAAAACCTTATAGCATTGACGGTAGTAACTTATTCCATTAGATTGTCCGACTGAAGTGCTATCCGATTAGTCTGGAGGCATGTTAACTATCATATGCCAGATACATCTGCCTCAATGTCAGCTTCCAGCACTCAAACTCATCCTGCAGTAACCAAACAGTCTACAATTAGTAATACTCACATGAATAGGAATAACTATCTAAATGCATGCATAAAACTTAAAACAAATGCGAAAAGAAAAATTAGACAACTAATGTAAATATTTTTATTGTTTTCTCCATTTTTTATTTTTTATAAACAAAATGCATGGCCTATTCAGGTGGTGGGGAAACCCCAATTTGTTTCCTAAGGTTTTCAAATTCGGCAGCGTCGAGGGCCTTAGTAAATAAATCTGCAAGTTGTAAATCAATCTGTATGTGCTCCAGATTGATAATCTTTTGTTCCACCAATTCCCTAATGAAGTGGTGTCTGATATCGATGTGCTTTGTTCTGAAGTGTTGTACAGGATTTTTCGAAATGTTGATAGCATTGGTGTTGTCACAGACCATAGTGGCTTGATCGACCGAGATCCCGTAGTCATCTAACATCTATTTCATCCAAAAGAGTTGAGTGCAGCAACTCCCAGTAGTTATATATTCTGCTTCGGCTGTGGATAGGGATACAGAATTTTGCTTTTTACTTAGCCATGCCACCAGATTGTTTCCAATATAGAAACAGCCACCAGATGTGCTTTTCCGATCATCAACATTACCAGCCCAATCGGTATCCCAGTAACCTGCAAGATGGGCAGTGGTGTCTCGAGTATAACAAATACCATAGTTATACGTACCACTTTCATACCTGATGATCCTTTTGACTGCTGCCAGATGTGACTCTTTAGGGTTCGCTTGATATCTGGCGCATACACCTACGCTAAAGGATATGTCTGACCTGCTGGCGGTGAGATATAGCAGACTGCCAATCATGCTTCTGTAGAAGGATGCATCAACCTCTTTGCCAGTGTCATCCTTGGATAGTTTCAGCGTGGTTACCATGAGAGTTCTTATGGGCTTTGCGTCTTGAAGCCCGAATTTCTTCACCAAGTTTTTGGCGTATTTTTCTTGTGAGATGAAGATGTCAGGTGCATACTGCTTCACCTGCAAACCAAGAAAGAAAGTCAGTTCACCAAACATACTCATTTCAAATTCTCTTTTCATAACATTCACAAATTCATCAATTTTGGACTGTGAAGTAGAGCCAAATACGATATCACCAACATATATTTGAGCTACAATTAGTCCAGAATTTAAATGCATAATAAAAAGAGTTTTATCAGTTCCTCCCCTTTTTATATTATTTGCGGAGCAAAAGGACGTAAGCCTCTTATACCAAGCTCTAGGAGCTTGCTTCAAACCATATAGAGCTTTCTCGAGCCTATTCACATAGTCTGGATGGAATGGATCTTTGAACCCATCTGGTTGTTCCACATAAAGTTCTTCGTTCAACACACCATTCAGGAAAGCGCTTTTAACATCCATCGGGTACAATCTGAAGTTGATGTAGTATGAGACAGCTAACAACAACCTGATGGATTCAAGACGAGCTATGGGAGCAAATGTCTCCTCGAAGTCTAAGCCTTCAATTTGTGTGTAACCTTGTGCAACTAGCCTGGCTTTGTTTTGCACAATAATGTCAGATTCATCAAACTTGTTTCTGAAGATCCATTTCGTGCCTTTTACATTTCCTTCTTTCGGACGTGGGACCAATTCCCAAATGTCATTTCTCGTGAATTGCTTCAACTCTTCTTGCATGGCTTGAACCCAATTCTCATCTTTCAATGCTTCTTTCACATTCTTCGGCTCAATTTGTGAGAGATAGCACGTGTTTCCCAAGTACAAATACATGTTGCCTAGTTCAGCAGTGAACTTTCTTCGAGTTACCATCCTTCAAAAGGGTCTGTGAGGATATTGTCCAAAGGATATGCCTTTTGGACTCTCGACAATGGTTTCTTTGTAGTTCTAGGCTGCTGTTCTGGTTCTGCAGTGCCAGATGTGTCTGGTTCTAACCGCTTAGTGTAAGATTCATCTGCCTGCAGTTCTTCTGTGTTGTTTTTCATTTCTGCTGGACACTAATTTTCTGCTAGTTTGTCAGATTCAACCAGCTATTCTATCTGATCTTGTGGAAATTTTAGCGGGTCAGATTCATCTGCTTGCAAATGAGAATTTCCATCGTTAGTATCATCAACCTTCACATTAACAGACTCAATAACAATTTGAGTTCTAAGATTAAAGACTCGATATGCCCTACTATTCTACAAATAGCCCAAAAGCACACCATCATCAAATTTTGAGTCAAATTTCCCTAGATATTCTCTATCTGTCAAGATGTGACATTTACTCCCAAATACATGAAAGTAGTCAATCCTAGGTTTTGTACCCTTCTAAATTTCATAGGGAGTTTGTTTAGCGCCAGTTCTAAGGATGACTCGATTGATGATATAGCAACCAGTGTTAATGGCTTCAGCCTAAACACGAGTAGGCATTTGTTTGCTATTTAGCATAACGCGGGCCATCTTTTGCAAGGTCCTGTTCATTTTTTCCACAACTCCATTTTGTTGTGGAGTTTTGGGTGCAGAAAACTCTTGATTTATCTCATATTGGCCACAAATGTAACACCCCAAATCAAGAATTCCCGATTTTGGACGTGTCACCATATCTTACACCTTAAATGCGGAATAAAATAAATAGAGTTGCTATTTAATATATAAGAATTTTTTTTATGTGTCAACCTTTATTTTTAATTAAGAAGCGTAAAGGTAAATAAATTTCGAGATAACCCCTTTTTAAAAAAATAAAAAGGCTACAGAAATTTCGGCAGAGTATCCCTTATAAATTGGACTTAACCAACCCGTAGGGAGACTCCACTGAGCACAAACAGTCAAACATACATATACATTCCACATCACATTATCTAGAACCCCTAATCGTTCTCCATTCGAGTAAACCAAAAAGCATTTTTAGAAAATAGCCAACCTTCAATTCCATCGAATCTATAACAGACTTCTAAAGAAAACATGACAACATCCTCAAAGGATTAAACCAACATTTTAAAGAATTAAAGAAATTAAATTAAAGAATAGCAACTAATAAATTCTAAACCAATTTCCATGTTTTAAAGCTCGAAAAATAATGACACGGGTATTGGGTGAGCTTGCCTCCAAGCGATCTCCTCAAAGCATCAATTCTCATCACCTGAAACATAGGGAAATTAGAGGGGTGAGCTAAAGCTCAGCAAGTAAACGTTTATGCAAGTGATGCATGCGATTGAGATGTACTACTTAAAACTTGGATTTATGCGTTCCCATTTACGTTGACCTTTCGATTTCCTTTCTCAAAATATTTTCTTTCATTCGCGAGCTCACTTCGTGTATCCCCTAGCCAATCAAACGCAGTGGGCCATTCTTAGTTGGAACCAGAAAACATTCTACAGGTAGGTACCGCAAGCGGTAAAACTTTCATTACTTCCACTTTCACATTTCTTTCGCTTTCACATTACTTTGATTCGGATGCGCGGTCCCAGCGCCCCATTTCCCACTCACCCCTTTCATGACGTAGAGGTACACCCATTCTGTCTTAAAACTTGAGATATATTTCTTTCAAAACTTGTACTTTTCAACCGAAACGTTATTCTTTCAAACCATTTACCAAACGTGCTCATGGATGCAATGGTTTCATGTTTATGCATGTTTGATCATTACTTAGCATGTATAGTGCTTATACAACATAAAACAAACAGTGCTAAAATCATACATCATTGCAGAGAGACCAAATAAGCACATCAACTTACCTTAACCCATTCATCTTACATGCAACTAAGTAAAGTTTACTTGCCTGGGGTCCTTAGCTTGCTTTTTTTTACCAATTTGCGAGTGGGGGAGCCTTGGTTGTCACGGTGTCAACGGCCAATAGATCCTAAATCCGCCATTAACATAAGCAGCCATAAAGTCCCAGGTTAACCATACTTATCCAATGTTTAGGCACTTACAAACAGTCAATCAACATGCACTTAACTTAAATTCTCATTTTCAAAACGTCGGCTTATACTAAGAAGGGCATAACTCCAAACTTGGGGCACAAAACCAAGTGAATCCAAATTGGTTGTCTAACTAACTCGCCTTTTTACGTTATAATTTAAAATCACACCAAAAGCTCAACTATAGATGCCATGACACATTTTTTAACTCCAACACAGAATCTGGAAATATTTACAGTTTGGGCAGGGGACTTTCAAAATATTATTTAACATAGGAAACGGTGGAATAAAATCATGAAATTTTTAAAGAAAGTATAAAACTCATATAAGTCCATCATAGTCAAAAATCAGCTCATAAGGATCACGTTTGGTTAGCCAAAACATTTTTCTTCCGGCCAAAGAACTGCTCTCGGGTATACCCCGACCAAGCTCACGAAAAGTGTGATAAAAACCTCCACAAGTCCCCAAATGGCATGAAATCAATTTTAAATGATACCTAACTCATAAATGGTCATTTTCTAATTGGAATCACACAGAAATACAGCCTACACAATCCGTTATGATGTTTGAGGTTGAGAAAAGCAATCTGCCCAAATACCCAGCAACTAGTTTGGTTGGAAATTTCATTCAAGAATTTCATCAAACACCTTTAAGGCACACTTAATTCACAAGAAGGCTGAATTTATCAATTTCCAACATGAACACCCATATACTAATTGAATTATATGAACCCTTAGTAGATGAAATCATGCAAAAATCAGTATCCAATATATACATCCAAGGCAATTTCCCATAATCAACTCAAGACCATTTTCACTTTCATAATTCAGTAAGAAATTTCATATAACCACATCATATATAAAGTAACACAATTATGCATATCCTTAAGTGGAGCATGGAATTGCCAAACGCACCCAAATGAATTTGGCTATGAATAATGCACGAGAAACTCACGGCTGAAATTTCTGTTTATGCAGCACACTTTGTAAAATCATATTAAAATAGGAAACGAAGTCATAAAATCATGAAATTCATACCCGAGGCATAAAACTCATGGAAATCTAACATACTTAAGGATTAGCTCATGACAAGTACGTTTGGGTCACCAAAAGATTTTTCCTATAGGACACCAATCTGTTCTCGGGTGCAGTCTGCCCAAGTTCATAAAAAGTGAAATAAAAACTCCTACGGGACTCCGAGTGATGCCAAACCAACTCTAGATGATAGATAACTCACATAGGGTTGTTCTCCAATTTGAATCATCAAGAAATTCAATGTATGCTAAAAGTTATGGCATTACAAAGACAAGGGCAGATTGCAGTTAACCAATTCTAATCTCCTAAATTATGGGTAACTCCCTTCAAGCATTATATCGAACACTTATAATGTGCCCTAATCAAAATCAAAGAAAACACTACCAAAAGAACATGGAAAAGTAATTGTGTGAATCAAGATTGGTGTGTGTGAGAGTGTATAGCAAGAACAATTATCAAATTTTACATCTTCTTCCTTGCTTGGATTGTCGTAGAGAGGAATAGCGAGAGAGACACACACGAGAGAGAGAGAACCCGTACGTGAAGATGGAGAGAGAGCCGGCTTGTGTATGAAGTATATGGTTTTTGGGTTGTCTTGATTGGGTTTTATTGGGTGGACTCAAGTTGGGCTTGTTCTCTTCAATTCCCTAAGCATTTTTTTTTTTGGGCTAAGAGTAAGAGGTAAAATGTTGGGTTTTAAGGTTTTAGTTTCAATAATAGACTTTCACAAGTTATCCCAAAACTAAAATACCCAATTCATAAACAATAAGCAAACAAATTATTAGCAAATACGGAAAGGGGTTTTAAATTCCAAATAAATTAAACGCAAACATAAGAACAAAACGCATAAACTCATTTTCGTGAAATGAAACATTCTAATTGGTACTTTGACCATGACAACATCTGATAAGTGCTCGAAAAGCACTTAAATAACTCTTCTATTTTATGTATTTGTGTATTTTATTAGTGTTATATGTTCCGTTTTATGTGTGTTTCCTTTATTGTGGTGTTTAGGGTCACAAAGAATCAAAAGGAGTCAAAATGGATGAAAATCGAATGAAAACGGAACTTGGGACCGAAATGCAAGCAAATTCAAAGATGGAGGGCCTCCGATGCAATTTTATGAAAAGTTGTTTTTACAATTTTTCTTGTGCCAATATCAAAGAATATTAAAAGAGGATTTCCAAATTTTTGTCGGATCCCAAATCGGAGTTTTCTAGTGAAAGTTATGGCCATTTGAAGAGAAAGGACAAAGCGTAAAAAAATCAACAGCTCGAATTTAATGCCGCGGTTCAGTAATTTGACCATAAATTTTGCTACAAAATTCAGATTGACCTGCACTTTATATTGTTGGAAAGGACACTCAAAGGGCTACAACTTTGATGTTGACCTCGTCAAATGATTCGGATCATATCATGGTAAAAAATGGGCAAAACCGAGAGTGATGTGAATGGAGGATTTCTTGGGCCATGTTTTGGTAGAAAATTCATAACTTTCTATTAAAATATCAAAAAGGAAATTCTAATTGCACAATTCAGCCAAGATGCTTACCTATACCATGATACAATATTTGAACTAATGGAGCAATTTAAGATAATGATTTGGTGGTTACCAATTAGTGGAATCATAATGGAGTAGTTGTACAATTTTTTATTATGTTTTCTTGTGAAATTTTGCCTATAAATAGAGGCATTTGTAAGGAATGAAAGACACAACTTAGTGGAAGAGAATTAGCTAGTAGTTCTCTCCAACTTTCTCTTCAATAAAATTTTCTTCTTCATTTGTTCTTAATTTTAGCTTGAAAGATCTTAGTTTTTCATATTCCGGCGGAAGAAATAAAAGCTTCAATCGATTAACGATACTTCGGCTGTGAATATGATTAGCGGATTATTTCTTCGATAAGTTTCTCTTTTCCCTTTTATTTCTCTATTTATTTCTTAGCATTTATTTACTTGTTTTCTATATTTTGCGTATAATCTATCATATAGTGGTGGTGATACAAAGCAAACATTCGCTAAAAAGTATGAAACCCCGCAAATATGAGTAGTTAGACTTCTCTCTCTAGTTCGAGGGGGACGTTGTATTCAATTATCATGTTGTTATCTTTTCTAACTCTTTGCTAACGTTTTATCTATTCATCTACTTCAATTTATTGATTTGTTATGCTTTTAAACCCGTTTTGAATTTATGTGATTATTGCATTCACTTTGGCCAATTGAATCAATTAATCTTTAAGTTCAAGTTATGTGTTAGGATTGGAACTTTTGATCCGTAATTGTCACTAGATTCCAATCCACATTAGCAAACGAATATCGTGCATATTTGTTAATAAATCAACTTAGATGTATTAATTCAAGTTTGTGAAATTGATCATCTAATTCAACTCATTCTTCTTGTTCATTTCACACTAGTATTGTATTAAATCCTAAGAACTTGTTTAGAATTATCCAATAGCTAGACGTTAAGTTAAAGAACTCACTTTAATTTAATACACTTAAGGAAGAATTCGTTAATCAGATCGTATTGATTAATTGGAGTTGATAAATTGAAGAAGGGATAGTACACGTTGCATGGGAAAGATAAACACAAGATGTTGACACAACCGAACCCGAGAACTAGATATATCTTCAATTGTTTCATTTTCATCTCTTTTATTTTGTCATTTTATTTTCGAATTTCATCCAACTTCACAAAACCCCCATTTCTAGATTAATTGCTAAGAACAACTACATTAAACACCGTTCCTCTTGGGTTCGACCATTACTTACCATTTCTACATTAATTTGTACTTTTGAAACCGAGTAATGAAATAAAATAAATTTTGGCGTACTGCGACAACACGCCCAACATCCAAGTCCTCCCACTGCAACACGAGATCAACAACGCAACCATTAAAGTCATATATTATGAATCAAAACAAAAGAACTACACGTATGTTATTATAAATATTCACTTAATTTAATATTCATAGAAGAATTTAAAATGGGTGCTACAACAAAAGTCAGCAAAGTCGAAGTTTTCAAATTCTTTTCCATGATTGCTTCTGATCCTCTTGATTCTCACCTGTTCATCATACTTTTTGTTTCTCAATTTTTAAAATAAAATAGAGAAACTATCAAATGGATCAGATTTTTCGCGAATAAACATGACCCGGGTATATCTAGAAAAGTCATCGATACAAACATAAATGTATCTCTTACCTCCGATACTTTCTTTTCGAATGGGACCCATCAAATCCATATGGATGAGTTCAAATATATGAGAAGAGACAAGTGACTTACCTGGTTTGTGTTGGCTTCGAATTTGCTTACCCTTTAGGCAATCGCCATAGACTCCCTCTGGAATAGTCTTCAGATTGGGTAGTTCTTTGACTGCTTAGGTTTTTTCCAACTTCACAGATCATGGTAGTTTAGGTGGCCCAAACGATGATGCCACAATTTTTCGGCTTTGATAGTAGCCGAATTACAGACAACAAGATTGTCTAGTGTATAACAATTGTCCTTTGATCTGATTCCTTTGAAAATGCGCTTTCCAATGGGTGAGAATTCCTGTTACAACTCAACACCTTGCAATAGTCTTTAGAAAATATAACAAGAAGGTTTTCATCACACAACTGGCCTACACTAATCAAATTTGCTTTAAGACCAGTCACAAATAGTACATTAGTTAATGTAGGTAAACCTTAAATATTGATAATACCCGATCCAGCAATCTTACCATTTTGGCCATCACCAAAAGCAACAACACCTGTTTCGCCTTTCACAAAACTTGATAGTAATGAGAGGTCACCTGTCATGTGCCTAGAACAACCACTATCAAAGTACCAAGTGTTAGGAATCAAAGCACTAAAAGACAATTGCACCACATATGCATTTGCCCTCGTCTTCCTAGGACGATAATGTCTGGGAGGGTCTTGATTAGCTACAGGTCGTCTCTTATGAGTATTAAAGAGGTTCAAATACTCATGGTAGATAAAAACATCATGTTCAAGTTTGGAACAAAATTTACACGTTACCTGTGCTGCAGATGCATCCCTCCTGTCCAGATGAGATTGGGTTCGTCTGTTTACCTGATTCTAGACGGGGACCCTAACATTCTGAACTGGAGCAGTTTTTGCAATACGAATAGAACCTACGCCAGATGCATTCTATGGGCGGCTGGAAGTCATAGATGCCTCTGGGTGAGGTCCACTTCCAACTTTGGGTTTTGTGCCTGTTTCCTTCACAAATGTAGGGACTACAGCTGGACCTTTACCTTTTCCTTTGTAGCCTAAGCCACTTTTGTTGCCTGCGAGCCTTCCATAACTCAGAAGTTCATCAAGGCGGGTTGTTCCGAGTACATAATCCTTGATCTTGTCATGTATTTTAGCAAGTTCATCACTCAATCTGCTTATTTCAGCTTTTTCAGAATTTTCGGGTATAGATGCATCTGGTTCATCCTCTCTATTGGATTCGATCGCTATCTACAACAGATGGATCTTCTCTTCTGCTTTCTGGAGCTATCTTTTCAGATCTTCAGCTATTATGCCAGATTCATTTGGGGTCGTGCCTACAGGAGACAAGGTCATAGAATCAGTACTAGATGAACGTAAAGTGGTAAGGGTAGTTACCTAATTATCAGACGAGTTTTCGTCAGAATCGGATCCAGATGCGTCTGACTCAGCATCACTCCAGGTGATGTTCATAGCATTTCTTTTTCAGCGTGTTAACACACTCAGAGGCGATGTGTCCATAACCTTCGCATTCTCTGCATTGAATGCGGTTTTTACCTTTCCATTCAGAAGAATTTGAAGGATTTGTATTCTTCTTTGGATTAAAGTTGCTCTTTCTTTTAGATTGCTGCTGGCGCTGATTTTTCCCTTGAGATTTTGAGTTCTTACCCTATTGCTGCTGATCTTTGAGAAATCTCTTGAATTGTTTTGTGAGGAGAGCGGTGTTTTCATCCTCATCAGACTCTCCAGATGCATATGGCTCTTCGTTGTTTTCCTTAAATGCAATTCCAGATTTCTTATAATTATTGCGCCGGCTCAGATGCATCGCAAAGGTCATAAGATTACCAACAAGTTCATCTATTTTCATAGATGAGAGATCCTTACTTTCTTCAATTGCGGTTATCTTTGCTTCAAAGCAGTCCACTAGAGGTCGGAGTATTTTCTTCACGATCTATACCTCAGCGAATCCTTGACCGAGGAATTCAGCCGAATTTGTGAGGTCATTTAACCTTTCATAAAAGCTTCTAAAGTCCTCCTTCTCATCCATGATGAGAGCTTCAAATTCATGAGTAATCATCTGCAATCTAGATGATTTGACTGTAGTGGTGCCTTCATTGGCAATCTTCAGGGCATCCCATGCTTCCTTGGCAGTCCTTAACGAGGAAATCAGCTTGAATTGACCTGCATCCACCTGCGAAACAATAGCATTAAGAGCTTTAGAATTAAAAGAAGCAGCAGTGCGTTCTGCATCAGTATAAGTACTCCTAGGCTTAGCAGTGATAGCATTATCAACAGTGACAATCAACAGTGACAGTGGGTGCAGTGTATCCATCAAGGGTGGTAGTCCAACAACGCTCATCAATGGATTAACTAAAAATTTGCATCCTAATTTTCCAATAGGGATAGTTAGATCCATTGAGAATAGGAGATCTAAGAGTAGCAGGCGACTCCATTTAGATAATTAGATCTCACTTTGTAAAAATGAACCTGCTCTGATACCAATTGAAAGTATATAGCTGTCTAAGAAATCTGAATTTAGTTATTAGAGAGTCTGTGCTATATTTTGTTGCTCAGTTTTAACGAATTACAGTTTACTATTTAATGACATATGAGTTTGTAAGTTATTGTAGCCTAGATGCGTCTACGTGAGCCAGATACTAGCGTGATTGTCGCAGTACACCAAAATTTATTTTATTTCCTTATTCGGTTTCAAAACTACAGATTAATATAGAAGTGACAAGTAAGGGTCGAACCCAAAAGGAACGGTGTTTAATGTAGTTGTTTTTATCAATTAATATAGAAGGGGGTTTTGTGAAGTTTGAATGAAATTCGAAAATAAAATCACAAAATAAAATAGATGAACTGAAACCATTGAAGATATATCTGGTTCTCGGGTTCGATTGTGCCAATAACTCATGTTGATCTTTCTCATTCAACGTGTTACTATTCATTCTCCAATTTATCAACTCCAATTGATCAATACGATCTGATTAACGAATTCTTCCTTAAGTGTATTAAATTAAAGTGAGTTCTTTAACTTAACATCTAGCTATTGGATAACCCTAAACAAGTTCTTAGGATTTAATACAATGCTAGTGTAAAATAAACGAGAAGAATGAGTTGAATTAGATGATTAATTTCACAAACTTGAATTAATGCATCTAAGTCGATTTGTTAACAAATATGCATGATATTCATTTGCTACTTTGAATTAGAATCTAATGATAATAACGAATCAAAAGTTCCAATCCTAGCATATCTCTTGAATTTAAAGATTGATCGATTCAATTGGTCAAAGTGAATGCAATAATCATATAAACTCAAAAAGAGGTTTAAAAGCATAACAAATCAATAAATTGAAATAGATGAATAGATAAAACGTCACTAAAGAGTTAGAAAAGATAACAATATGTTAATTGAACACAACATGCCCCTCGAACTAGATAGAGAAGTCTAACTACTCATATTCGCGGATTTCATACTTTTTAGCGAGTGTTCGCCTTGTATCACCACTGCTATATAATAGATTATACTTCACTATCACAAGTAATACACAAAAATATAGAAAACAAGTAAATAAATATTGAGAAATAAATAGAGAAATTTAATCACTCATATACGCGAGTTAAATACTTTCAACGGCGTAATCGTCGTGTATCACTACTACAATATATGAGAAATAATCTGTCTCAAACGTGAAAAAATAAAAGAAAGAGATAAACTAGCGAAAAAATGCTCCGCTAATCATATTCACGGTAGAAGTATCGTCGATCGATTATTAGTTACCTAACTTAGGTTTTTTATTTTCACCGGAATATGAGAAATTAAGAGCTTTCAAGCTAGAACTAAAAACAAATGAAGAAGAAAATTTTATTGAAGAGGAAGTTGGAGAGAATCACTAGCTAATTCTCTCGACAAGGTTGTGTATTTTGAGTTTGGAAATGCCTCTATTTATAGGCAAAATATTGCAACCAAAAATACTAAAAAATTATAAAAGTGGCCTTCAATTAGTCTACCATGGTGTGCTCAAGTTGTATTATCTCAAAGGAGTCAAAATTGGCCAAAATCCTCACCAAACTCCAAATTGTACAAGTGTAGACGCAAATGGATGCAATCTGCCCAACTTTCAGCAACCTACAGTTTGGTCCTCAACAATTTTGAAAATTGACACTTTTAGTCATTTTCTTCAAACGGCCATAACTTTCACTAGGAAACTCCGATTTGGAATCCGAAAGAAATGTGAGAATCCTCTTTTGATATTCTTTCATATTAGGACAAGAAAAATTGTAAAATTAATTTTTCACAAAATTACATCGGAGGCCCTCAATCTTTGGTTTGCTTGCATTTTGGTCCCGAATTTTCGTTTTACTCTTTTGTCATCCATTTTAGCTCCTTTTAATTTCTTGTGACTCTAAAAACACAATAAAGGAAAAACACATAAAAACGAACATATAATACTAATAAAATACGCAAATATGTAGAATATAATAGTTATTTAAGTGCTTTTCTAGCACTTATCAGACACGTTTGGGTCGCAATCTCGGAAATTAATAGAATGTAATGCAGAAAACAGTAAAAATACAGAGATTTTTAACGTGGAAACCCAATTGGGAAAAACTACGTGCTCGTCGCCTACGAGCAAAACCTACCAACCAAATTCAATCAGTTTAAAACTTTACAATGGAAATCAAAGGCAACAATTACACATAATTGATTGCAACATTTAACAAATAAATGAAAGAACTCCCTGTTCGATCTTCCTTAGCCTGTAATACGAGCAGACATCCCGTCTCTCTTCAATGATTCCTTGTAACCGCGTTTCCGCAACGAATCTATACCTCCCGTGTTGATTCCTTCAAGTTGTGGGTAGATCTATTAGTTGTAGGACTCCCTCCCGGAGATTTGAACCAAGATCTTCAATAATCAAGGTTGGTGTACATAAAATTGATCAATTGAAGATTGAAAAATCCATGCACGGGACAGGGAGAAGAGCACGTTTTAGCTTGTAAAGGGAGTTGAGTTTTTGCTCTTCACGTGTTCAAATAATCCTCCGTTTTAATACTACTTGGTTGTCTTATCATGCAAGTAACCTAATTTCCTTAAAACACCAACTCCTATAAGGAATAAAATAACTTATTAGTTGTAGGATAAGCAAATAAGGTAAATACAAAATATGGAATAATAATCTTATCTTATCTTGTATCAAGTTTATATGGAATAGAATTCTTACTATAAATCGGATACATTAAATGTGGATACTAGCTAGGATAATTTTCGTCCCTAACAATTCTAGTGCCCAATAGACTCCCACTTGTTAATAAACATGATATATAATAAGGAATTATCATATTATTAATTAGAATCATGACAACACTAAAATTCTATGTGATAATAAGTCCATAAAAAATTTATAATTAAATTAATTAAACATAAAATTTAACTAACTTAGTTATTCATGTGGAAAAATAAAAATGTCAATTATTAACCTAATTTTCTATCACACGAAAATAAAGTTAACAGTATCTCTTGGTAATTAATAACAGTGAAAGGAAAAAGAAATATTTTGGACTCCAAAACATGTGCAAACCTTGACTCCATTGTATAACTAGTGTATTGTGGTTGCTACTTCGAGAAATACCAGCCTGTTGTGGAAATGTAAGATTCCATTTGTCATTTCTAAGTGTTCTTTTTCCTTGATGAGGGATTACTCATTTTTATCACTTCTTTCTCGCTTCATCATTCCATTGAGAGAAGTAAAAATAATTCATGACATTAGATTGAAAATCCCAAATTTTCACAAGATCCAAATCAAAGATTTAAACACATGAAGCGAAATGATTTAAACTAATTATTACAAAGAAGCCTCTGCCATTTGAGGCATCTCATCATCTGAACAATCCAAGTCTTTTACATTCAAATTCGCACAATCAAGATTTCGACTTCTATTCACTCTTCGACTCCTAAGAATGACGTCTGATTCGTCCATAAGAGCAATGTACTTCTTTCTCATACAAGCCAGAGGATGAGGCTCTATAGTTGGTTTCTCTTGATAAGCCTCTTTAAGTATAGCAGTGCAAGTTTTATTCTTCAATGATAGATAAAATATATAGGGATGCCTCTCGAAAGCCTTGTGGACTTTCTGAGGCAAGCTTAAACACTTCCTCAAGCACAAAAGCTTCTTCCTTTCCGCCGAATGCTCAACGAATAGACTCAACAATTCATGAAGCAATGCCACTACTCGTTTCTCAGAAAGATCGCTATCTGGCCTCAAACCCAGGAAATCGAAATCATCATATGGGGATATATATGGGAGCCTCTGAAATTCATCTAACCAATCTTTTATCTTTTGCTTTAATCTCAATCCCTTTGATGGAAATAGTGGGAATGCAATTGATTCATTATCTCCTCCACTGTATAAACCTCTCTTCAAAGCATTCTTTTGAAGCAGAGAGAAAATCTTCCCATTCACACTGTTTCTATCAGAATCATTATCAGTAACAGCTAATCCTTTTAATCCATCTTCCATTTCTACAATCCTAAAACAATCATAATCACCAAGAAAATTTAAAGGGTCTTCTGAGAATTCCTCGGGCAAGCCTAAATACCATTGTAAGCTTTTAATTACCTTCAAAGGAAGCACCTTTTTCCTGCCAGTCATCAGTATAAGTTTCGTCAACCTCTCTACAATATTAGCCTTAAATTCTGCGAACACAATTTTTTCTTGCTTGTCAAGCTCGATAGCTTTCTGGGTCAGCCTAAACCAAGGCAAATTGTACTTGGGACCCTCAAACTCCTCGAAGAAAGATGGGTAATTTCTCAAGAATCTTGCGACCTTAATATGGATGTCAAAATCAGACCCTTTTTTGGAAATTGCGGAAATAGGGATGGCATAATTGTCATGGGGTGACAATGAAGATGATATGAAGAAATTTTTGAGAGAAATTATGGGTTTTAGTTGAGGGGATTTGTGTATGGAATCAATGGAGTCAAAGTAGCGGTCTTTTTTCAATTTCATGTATACGTCTACATAGGTTTGGGTTTGGGTGTATGAGTAGGTTGGTGTGGGGTTGTGAAGGTAGGGGAAGATGGGGTTTTGTGAAGAGGAGATGAAGAAATTTATGCTGCTTTTGATTCGCTTCGAGAACATTGGTGGTCGGCGGCGGCGGTGAAAAGGAGTGGTGGTTGCCGGTGTAAAGCTTTTTGTCCGGGGATACGATTTTCCGGGAATCGGGTTGAGGCATCGCAGAGGAGGAGCGAGATTATAAGCGTAGGGGGGCAAAAGAAAAAATGAAAATCGAAAACCTAGAAAAAAAAAAAGGAAAAATGCCCAATAAATACCGGTCAAAGTTGATTTTTACTCACTAAAATTAAAACATCTTATTTCTTAACCATTAATTATAACTTATAAAAAGTTATTTACTAATTATTCTTTTTAGGTGTTTATGGATATTTATGCCCCTCATTTTTTTTCCACACTTTCATTTTTTCTTATCTTTTAAATTACACGAGATTCTTCAATCTTCAATTTTCAATTTTTGCATTCTAATCCTCAACTTTTTAATTTTCATTCAAGAATATCCCAAAATATTTACACCCAAGGTCATCTATCTTTCGAATTGTTTCATTTTGATCCTTAAATTTTTGGATTTTTAACACTATTAGACCTTTTGACTCATCTTTTTTCTTATTTTCTTCTACATTTAGAAAATTTTCCTATAAATACAATATTTAAGATAACATAAATAAATAAATTTTTCATCATGATAAAAAAATATTATACGTATAAAGATAACTTTATACTTCATTTAATACTCTTAATAGCAATTCACAAATATCAATGGACGTACAAATATTACATTCCTAAGTAACATGGACTACCACACCAAGTAATACAAATTACTTACCCCGGTAATCTTGAGAAATATCCAATTTTTCGCTTCACTCGCCTCTCAATTTCTCTCTCCACTCGTCTCTCAATTTCTCTCTTTAGATTACCACCTGAGGTAATTTTGAAAAATACTCAACTTCTCATTTCCCTTGTCTCTTACTTTCTCTCTCTACTTACATTCTCTCTCTAGATTACTACTTAGGTAATCTCAACAAATATTCAATTTTTTGCTTCCCTTACTTCTTGACTTTCTCTCTTTACACACTTTCTCTTTCTAGATTATCATAATCGATAATTTGCATATTATTTTCAAAATGTTACGATTTTAAACTAATTTTAAAGACTATCAGGGGCAATAATATAGATTATCGGGGTAATCTTAAAGGGAGAGTCGTATAGTGAAAAAATGGGAGATGGGGAGTTTTGAAATATGAATCGTATTTATTTTATCATAGTGAAAATTGTGTAAATTGGTGCTTTTTAATCGGTATTTTAGTCTTTGTGTGCAAAAAATGAATTATCAATCTAGAAAAAAGTTATGCTAAAAGCTTCAGTTGTTTTATATATTCTATAATATGAAAGAGAACATTCATAACTTTAGATATATTCATATAAAATTAAAGATTAACTCATAAATTGGATCTTTTTGAGAAAGTTCAATGGAGCAACCTCATAATTGCTAAAATTTTTGTATTTTAATATTCTAATTGTGATTACCGTGATGGGTAAGATTGTTATTGCGGTAAGCAATATTATTATCGGGTGAGGTAATATTATAATTATCATGGTGCGTAATATTATTGAATCCTCTGTGATGAAGAACATGCATTAATTTAGTTGCACGCTTGCCTTTTTTTTTTAATCTCAGATCGAGTGGTTGTTTCATACCATTTATATTATTTCTGAAATGTTACAATCTGTTCAAAGCAGCCAATTAGAGAAAATATTTTTGATTCAATACTCAAGAGACATAGTTCTCCATTCTCAAAGGCCAACAGGGGAATTAATTTTTTGCTGTATTATTGAATATTGTAATTTTTTATTCAATTATAGAATTTATTTGTCAAATTTTTGTAATTTTGGGATTTGGAGGAGTGATTATAAGTATGTTAGGCTTTCCTTTTTTCAACTTTTTACAACCTTTTACAATTTTTTTTATCCATTCTTTCTTTATCCTAAATCAATCACATCCACATATTGCATCACATCTACAAATCTCCACCATTCAACTCCACTCATTCTTTTTCCTCTTTTACATTAAAAACCATTATAAATGATTCTCTATCACCCTTTATACGCTGATTTCTTATGAGCTTTTTTCTTATATATGCCATTTTCGAATGTGTAAATTCCTATTTGATTTTCATTACAAAATTTATGGAGGCAGTGATTATATAGTAATTTGTAACTTTATATTTTTGGATAAATCTTATTTAATTTTCATTACAAAATTTCCGCGTAGTGATATATATGCTGATTTATAATAATATTTTTATGTATGGGCACTTAAATATGGATAGTAGTGATAATATTCCTTCATATTTTTGGGAAACACTGTTAGTTCTTTATATTACCAAGCTAAGTAATATTATTATTAGGGTATGCAATATTATTGTCAGGTTTAAGTAATATTTTCTTGTGGGTAGAAAGAGAAAGTCATAGATGGGGGAATGAAGAAGTTGAATGATGATCGAGATTAATTTTAGTGATAATTTGATTACCCGATGAGGTAATATGGAGAGAGAAAGTCGAAGATGGCGGAAGGGAGAATAAGAATGTTGATCAAGATTGCCTAAAGGTGGTAATCCAGAAAGAGAAAGTGCATAAAGAGAGAAAGTCGGAGACGAGGGAAGTGAGGAGCTGAATGTTGATTGAGATTACTTTGTGCCGTAATTTGGAGAAAGAAAGTGCATAGAGTGAGAAAGTCGGATGCATGAGAATGAAAAAGTTTAATATTGATTGAGATTACCTAGGACGGCAATATCGAGAAAGAAATTGCATAGAGAGAAAGTCAGAGACGGGGGAAGCGAGAAGTTGAATGTTGATCAAGATTACCTTGGGTAGTAATTTAGATAGAGAAATTGCACAGAGAGAAACAGTCGGAGACTAGAGCAGTTAGGAGTTGAATGTTGATCAAGATTATTTGGGACGATAATTTGGAGAGAAAGTGCATAGAGAGAGAAAGTCAGAGACATAGGAATGGAGAAGTTGAATATTGATTAAGATTATCTGGGACGATAATCTAGAGAGAAATTGCGTAGAGAGAGAAAGTTAAAGACGGGGGAAGCGAGAAATTGAATGTTGATCAAGATTATTTTGGGCGATAATCTAGAGAGAAATTGCATAGAGAGCGACAGTCGGAGATGAGAGAAGTTAAGAGTTGAATGTTGATCACGATTATTTGGGGCGATAATTTGGAGAGAGAAAGTACACGGAGGGAGAAAGTTGGAGACAAGGGAATGGAGAAGTTGAATGTTGATTGAGATTACCTGGGACGGTAATTTCAATAGAGAAATTGCGCAGAGAGAGAAAGTCAGACATGAGCGAAGAGAGAAATTGAATGTTGATCAATATTACTTTGTGTGGTACTCTGGAGAGAGAAATTGTATAGAGAGAAACTTTTGGAGATGAGAGAAGGGAGGAGTTGAATGTTGCTCAAGATTACTTGGCGCGGTAGTCTGGAGAGATAAAGTGACTAGAGAGAGAAAGTCGAAGATGGCAAAAGGGAGAAGTTCAATATTGATCAATATTACTTGTAGTGGCAATCTGATTACCTAGTGTGGTAATCCATATTATTTGGGAAGGTAATATTTGTACGTCCATTGATATTTATGAATTGGTATCAAGTGTATTAAATGAACTATAAAATTATGTTTATGCTTGCAATATATTTTTTTATCATGATGATAAATTTGTTTATTTATGTTATTATTATGTTTGTAGGTGAATTTTCTAAATGTGGAAGAAAATAAGGAAAAATAAGAATAATAAGTACTGAAAGGGTCAAAAATTCAAAAGTTGGAGGACCAAAATAAGACAATCCTAAAGATAGAGGACCTTGAGTGCAAATATTTTGGAGTATTTTTGAAAGAAAGTTCAAAAATTAAGGACTAAAGTACAAAATTTGAAAGTTGGATGACCTCATGTGCAATTTGAAAGATAAATAATCTCTTGTAGTGGTGATAATCTTGGTTGTTTGGGTTTTGAGTTTAACCTGTGGTATAGTGGTAAATTAAATGGGGTGGATGTGGTGTTTATGTCTTATTAGGGAAAAATAAAATTAGTGGTCAAAAAATAAGATGTTAGAATTAATTGGATAATTTTTTATTAAATGTGTAGTTATTGGCCACTTTCCAATAAATTTTTTTACTGTGGATTAAATAAATTAATTACTATCAAAATTGTAAAAGACTTTTAAGGAATTTTGTGGATTTGAAAACGATTAGACTTATTCAATAAAGATTTTTTAAAACTTCTTAAAAAATGCAGTCAATACAGATTTTTATGAACTTTCTAAAGGGCTTTTAAAAATCTTTTAGAGTTTTGAGACATTTTAAAAATATTTTTGAATTTTGAGGCATTCAAATTTGTAAATGATTTTTCAACAAATCCTCCAGATACTAATTTTCAACAAAATTAAAAATATGTCATTCAAACAAAAATTAAAAATATAATTTTTCTTAAAAAGTCTATAATTCACAAAAATTTTAAAGATTTTTATCAAAATAGAAAATCTATCATTTACCTCTATGACATTAAAGAAAAAAAAAACAAGATAATTTATCTTTTTGAAACATATTATTATCACCTTAATTTTTATCCTCACTGAATGCCTTTTTTTCCCATTATTTTCTTCATTTTAATGAGGATGTAACAAATCTCATTAGATTTTTATGTTACTTTTTTTACTTGAACTTTTTATAAAAATAAAAAGATAACCATTTATGAAAATTTGTAAAGAAATACTACAATTTATATTTAAATATTTTATATTGCTACCTTATTTAATTTATAATAACTTCGTAAATGTTTCGATATACTAATAATGTTGCAACGATGATAATTTTTAGTTTTTTCTCATCAAATTATGTTAATTTTGAAATTTTTGTTTGTAATAGCTATTTGCCCCAGTTAAAGATTGTTAATTTTTTCTTTTATAATTTTTTGAAAAGAAAAGGTGTTCTATTCACACGAGAAATGTGATTTATTATCATTAATCATTTATTCATTTTGTAAAACTAAAATCTATATTCTCAAATAAATTTACATATCGGTAGGTAAAATTAGAGAAGGTTCTTATACAACATAACCTTCGATTCTCCTTGGCAGCGTTTCCTTTCACAAATCACAAAAATTTTTTACATTTCTTCCTTCAGCTTCCTGGAATATGCCTGCACTCCCCCAACATATGTTCCCTCAACAGAAGCAACACCTTCGACAGAAAACTTATCCCACGAATCCACAGATAAAATCACAAAATCTGCCATTTTCCCGACCGCGAGAGATCCGACATCCTCATCAAGGAAGCATGCTCGTGCAGCTGAGATTGTATGGCTACCATGAGATCACACGACATTAGAAGTCAGAACCGATGAACAAGCATACAACTAGTCTAACAACGAAAAGCAATTTTGATAGTTACAAAAACATCCGTACAAACATGAATTTCGTTATGGTAACCATTTGGGCATATATTCAATAGTCTGCATGGGTGTGGGGTCCACGGGTGGATATGGGCACCATAAAATTTTTTGTCCAAACATATGCTAGACATGACTGCAAACATAAACAAAAGTACAAACAAAGTCAAAGAGCTCTTACGCAACAAGCGCTTCATTCAGACTGATGCATTCTGATGAAATCCAAGAATTTTCCCAACCAGGAGGTACTCTTTTCATTGCCGTTCTTATGCTACCCAAAGGGTTTATATCAACTACCTAATGCACCAGCCATACATAAAATAAATAGGAACAGATTAGCGTTTTGTTGATTAACGAAAATATTATAGACCCAAAAATCATTAGAGGTGTAACGTCCATACTGGCCAATCAGAACCAAGTGCCACCTCAGCATTGCCAGCAAGTAGAGACTTGAATGAGTACGGTCCTCTTTGTGCCCTCTCCATCCCGATCTTTTTAATAGCAGAATCAGCATCATACAATAGATGATCTGGCTGTAATCAAGTAGAATTGAAAATCCAGTTACACAAGCTCAATTAAAAAGTTGAAACAAATGGTTCAATTAAAAAGTTGAGCAAATGTGGTAACTTCAATGTTCTAAGGCAATCTAGATTAACTGGAAAAGAAACCATATTACCTGCACTGAAGCAATAACTTCTTGTTCGCCAAATCGAGACACTGTCCAAGGGGCCAAATGCTGAGCATGCTCAATCTGCAAAATCTCATTGCAGTCATACTGAGAAAATTTGAAAATTTTATCGGTAAAGAAAAAAGAGTGAAGGGAAACATTGAGCATAAGGGAACGTGATAATTGATTTGATGAAGTTCTCAGACCATAGCATTCGAATTTGTACCCTAAATCTTGGTCTCCGTTTCCCATTCTTAGATGCCACATTTTTGTACATGTCCAATATTAAGTCATTTGCTCTGTCACCTATGGCATGAACAGCAACCTGGAAGAAATGAAAAATGAAATCAATAAAAGAATGCATAACAATGTGGAATAAGAAGGCATGTGATCTGCATAGCGAGTAACAAAGAACCTGAAGGCCAGATTGATCAGAAGAGACCGTCATGTTATACAAGTCATCCATATCAGCCACTTGCAGGCCGTAATTCTGAACATCATCAATATATGGCTGCAGAAACATGGATTCCAAGTACCGTAACATTGTCTCACCCAAGAATGTTAACACATAAGGTAACAGATCGATTTGTATATGTCTAAACACATTACTTAAACAGAAAATAAACAAAGAGACCTTCTAGATGCTAGTGGCTTTCATAAATAAAAGTTTATTCTCACCTCATAAAATAATGCACTGTTAGATCCCAAAGATCCATCAGCAAATGATTTCATGCCACCTAGGTAAATCCATTGACTCAGCTTACGACCTGCTTCATTTACCATTTCCTGTCAAGAAAAAAGAAACTCAGCAAGGAGTAATAATAACAAAATGATAAAAACCCAGACCTAATGTATGGGGTTCCATAAGAAAAAAAAATATATGTACTAGCATCTTCTCAAGTTCATTATAATCTGTGTGAAGTAACAATACAGAGACATAAGTACCAGAGAATCAGACTTGTATGCATATTGCCAACAATAGTAAAAAAGCAAACATTCCGCTATGTGCTCAGTGGCATGGTGAGGAAAGAAAATTATCAGAGAAAATTAAGTTGATCAATCACTTAGGTACATATAGGCGCCTCCATGTCTCCACAGGAAAAAATAAGCAAACTCTGATCTTCATCTTCCCAGTTAAATCAGCCCATCTGTAGACATCTGAAAATACACAAGAAAACATAGCTGAACTGGATGAGGAAAACATGTGCAAAAACTGCGTGTTAGTTTTCTGTTCTCAAAAGTTCTCTCTTTGCTTCACACCACAAAACCTTGTTCATCACTGCATTGTTTTGTGTATTTTGAATGTATTATTTGACCCTTATTAGATATTGGGACAGAATCATAACAAAGTGCTAACTTTTCATGTTCATTTTGATGATGACTTCCTAAATTAGATATTGCTTAATATCATAGTAAAGACAACGTAATAGTTTTTGCCCAATATAAATCCCGAGGAAAGTGTTAAGCCACCTGACTACCTGAGAAATCTTCCCAAGAGAGCTCAGTTGATACACCAGGAAGATATCTCCCAAAATCAACCACTGTTGTCACGCCTCTTTTCAAGGCATGATTGCTTGCTCTCAATAGAGCTTCCCTCCTCTCTTCTTTTGAGACCTCCGGAATACAGGAGAGAACAAGCTTCATGGCAGAGTCAATAAGCAAACCTGCAGGTTCTGCATGTGATGACAAGCCCACATGTTGGGTTAGTGGAATCTTCATAGGTGAGATAAGGGAGCACCAAGAAAGGAAATGCACCAGAACATACTAGCAACAGATGTCGTTGAGTACTGTTAGAGTATGCTGTGTTAAGGTTTAGGATGGGCTAAGCTTAAGCTTTTAGATCAGATGATTTCATAACTTCAACACGATATCAAAGCAGGCAGAGGTCCAGAGTTTGAATCTCAACGCCACCCATTTAAAATGAATTGTGCACGTGTTAGGCTTTGTTTAGGAAAAATAAATCCAGTCTACACGTGAGGGGTGTTAAAGATAGTAATTAAATAATCTAAATTAGAACTAATCTATCAGTTTAAACTTTTAGATCAGATGGTTCCACAACTTTAACAAGTACTTTCCTGATTCGACCTCTAGCAAAATTACTAGACATAAGATTTTTCTCTAAAGACCCATGGTTGAAGAAGGCTATGCCACATGAAATTTTCCTCGACCATATTGGAGGAAGAAACTTGTGACATATTTCAAAGTTCATGATCATAAAAGTTCTATTCAATAACTTCCAATGTAATATTCACAATTGACAAACTAAATGTGTATCAACTTTACTACCTGCTTCATTGTTGTATATATATATTTACACACACACACACTAGAAGCCCCCATCACCATTAGTGAAAAAGTTAACTAAGGCCTTGTTTGATTGGGTGTAAATTTTATCCGCGCGGTATTCCGTGTAAAAATGTGCGGTTAATATTGTATTGGGAGATGTATGTGTGGTTGAAAATGTGTATTGGTTATACGGAATTGCGTGCGGATAAGTTAAGCACCCAAAAGAACAAGGCCTAAATAAACTTGGTGATTGGTGCATCAGATGCAGAATGCCTAGCTTGCAGGGTAATCTATTACATGTACTTCTAATGAACTGGACCCTGTTATCAAAACTTGTTGTATGTAGTCACCTTCATTTGGACAATTTAATGTTGTCAAACAACCTTATCTAGATGGGTGTATGATTCCAGGGTTTTCTCAACACATGCTACAAAGTAGATGATAATTTTTCTGATTTGTAGATCATAATTTTTCTGACAGCCTTTGTTGTATTTATACCAGAATTTGACAAGAGCAGATTTATAGCACTAGACAATATAGACATTTCTAGCTCATAAGAATTGGATAGATGAGAACGACTAAACCATTCATCATTCTTAAGTTAGTCCACCTCCAGTTCTCTTTTTCATTTCCCTTTTCTCTCAAGGAATAAATATATGTACATCTGACAGGAAGAAAGGATAAAAACAACACCCGTATGCTAGTATCTTCTTGTGTAAATCTAATTAAATTTCATGTCTACACAGTACAGTATATTGTAGCTGATCCACTGGTAAGGAGACCAAGCTCCCAATTTATTACGGTTGTCACGATAACTCTAGAAACAAAGATACCTCTGCATAATATGAAAATGGTGTAAAACATTACACACCATCACATGACTTTCCTAGTTGCCAAAAACGTTTCCCTAACAGTAGCTTAAAGCCTTAAATGCTCCTGAACTGAAAAATGAACCAACTTGGTATAGAAAAATACCTTATAAAGATAAAGTAAAATTCCTTAGGAAAAAATATAAAAATATAAAAATTGGTTATCAAAAGTGTCATTTTCTGGGGAAAAAAAGAGAAAAGAGAAAAAAGAAAAAAGAAAAGAGAAGAGAAGACGATGGTACTGATGATACCTCCATTGTAGTTCCTCATCACAACTCCACCATCTGGATCCTCTGTGCTATTAGAAATGCCTGCAATTTTTAGAGCCATGGAGTTTGCTAATCCCATGTGGCCATCCATCCTTCTCAACCAAACCTGCATGATAGTTTTTTTTTTTTTTTTTTGATAAATGACATGCCCTCTAATGTTAAATAGCATGTACAATGAAGCCAAAACTTATTACAGGATTGTGAGGCGAGATATCATCAATCCAAGAGGCCATTGGCAGCTCTCCTCCCCATAGATCATTGTTCCAACCGCCGCCCAGTAACCAAGAGCCATGCTTCATGTCTAGGAAGTTTTCCAACCAAAAAAATGTTTACTATGAGTTTGAGGTAGGGTTTGCTTTATGCAAAATGTTTTTATTTTTAGCAACTGTTTACCATAAATCCATATCATGTCCTTTACGTGTGATTAGAGTGCTACAGTGGTACTCACAGCATGTTTTTCTTTTCAACAATAACTATTACAAACTATCATGAATCTTCCTCGGGCTAAATCAACCAAAAACAAGGAAAAAAAAGGGCTTAATGTGAAGCAATTGCCTCAAAATGGTGGAATTTTCCAATTTTCGAACACCAAAAAGGGATAACAAAAAAGCAGAGCCAAAAAGAAGGGGAAAAACACTATAAAAAAGGTGAGAATCGTAATATGACAACTAAGAGTGTTGGTAAGGATTAAAATTTTATTTTTGTTGATTACTAGTGTAGTCACATGCATGTGTACTTGTCAATATAGTGGAAGAAATAGCGTGAGATAAAAACACACCTGAAAAATGGAAAAGATCCGTAACCATAATGCATAGGAAAGAAATTAATATTAATCAAATTATATAACCCACATTGCATGTCTAATGGTGCGTTGCACTACTAGTGCAAATGCACAAATTAACATACTAATGTTGTGCCATAAATTATGGCGTTTACCTTCATTTAATTTAAATTAATTACACCCTATCAATCTAAACACAGAAAAATTGTAAATTTCAGACAAAATTTAAGCAATATCCTTTTTTAATTTTTGTTCAACTTATTTCTCGAATTGTGGTGAGAAACTTAATGCAACGAATATATTTTTTAATATCAAGCAGATAAATGATTCAGAAAGAAGTCCATTGATTAGGGTCCAAATTGAGCGTGAAGACATAATGGAATGTGATCATAAATTCTCTAGGCACCACAATGTATGGGAACTGGTCAAACCCTCGCCGGAAATATGTCTGATGTGAGAAAAACTGAAGTTCGATTTGATATTACTGGCTACCAATCATTGCTCGTCCCATGGATATGAGAGAGAGAGAGAGGCCAAGGAAAATGGGTATGGCATAAAACTAAACAATTTAATTCAAATGCAGTCGCTTTTTGCCTTAGGGATATGCCAGCAAATTGAACAGTAGCTTCAGCTTCATTCTTTTACATATAGTTTAGAAATTATTAGAATGAATGGAAACATGAGACTTACTTGATATTGCCTCTTTCACCTTGGTCACAAAGTGTTCTCTTCTATGTACACCACGGAGTTGCACTTGAGCCATCTGTTTCGATTTTCTAAATCAATCCAGCCTATGTATTATGATTCAAAAAGCAAAATAAAGCAACTCTATCTTTTTATGCAGTACTATCAGTATCTACCAAGGAACTTCAATATTTAAAGTAGTTCCTGGTTTGGGGTTTTGGAGAGGGTTGTGGAGAATTACTGAAACACCATTCCATTGAAGTTCTTGTGTAGTCATTGCAATGACCAAAATAATGAAGTTTTTGAAATTACTGAAACACCGTTCCATTGAAGTTCTTGTGTAGTCATTGCAATGACCAAAATAATGAAGTTTGTATTTCTCAGCCACATTGTATTTGCCATAAATATCCAAAATACATGTCCCTAAAACTTTTTTCTCTTATTTAATTATTTTATATATATATATATATATATATATATATATAAAAGAAGAAGAAACATAAGCAATTATTTGTCGAGCATGACATAATTGTAATGTCCGCACTGTTGAATTATTCAGTTTTAGAACCTTCTCATACAATGTGTCAATATTTAAAGGCTCAGACCAAGCAAGTCATTTATTTGTCCAGGCTAAATAGTC
The DNA here is from genome assembly GCA_018223645.1 of Jasminum sambac. Lineage (NCBI taxonomy): Eukaryota > Viridiplantae > Streptophyta > Magnoliopsida > Lamiales > Oleaceae > Jasminum > Jasminum sambac. The sequence continues at coordinate 29,448,498 of CP073648.1, read as the reverse complement.
GACTCTTCAAGAACTTTCCAGTTAAAACTCAAATTTTTGAAAATAAGCATAACTGAATTAGTGAGTTTCAGTTGAGATAGTGAGTTTCAGTTGAGATGGACATGACTACAATGTGTCAATTTATAACTTTAACAATAAAAATAATAAAAAGGATTCTTCACAAAAAAATAAAAATAAAATAAAAAATAAAGAAGAAAAGAGGAAAAGCAACAACCATTTTATCACAGTCAAAATCCTAGGCTACTTTCTTTAACTCTTGGAGAAGTCTATACTAATGCAAATTTAGTTAGTTAATATATCAAGTCAACTGAAAGAGAGACAAGGAATCATGTTGAAAGAACAAAAGAGTTATATTCCTAGTCCATATATGATTGAAGAATTAAAAGAATGATTTCGACTGTCCAGAAGCTCTTCTTGATAAAATTGTATAAACAATGAAGCCCAGATTGCATGATCACATCCAGTAACAGAAAAAGAGATACAATTAAAGGATTATTGCAACAACCTGTAATCCTCCAAAAATTAAGTGAACATGTGAGTCAATAAATCCAGGAACCACAACCTTCCCCTCTAGATTCAATGTTTCAGTAGCAGATCCTGCCAAGTCCTGCAATGACATACATCAGAGAGGAAATTATGGGTTTTTGATAAGTTTAGACAGGTTGAAGGTGAAAAAAAAAAAGATAAAAATAAAAAATGTCCGACAGTGTAATAGTTGTCTCTGCTCGTGATTTATTGTCCATCATATATGTTCTCATTTCTTCTTTATCTATTACAGAGCAACCCATTCATCCTAGCATAGTCATATGCCGCTCATCTTATAGCATTTTGTTCTTTTAACAATCCAAGACACATTACTAATACACTATAATGCATAACTGGTTCACTAAACCATTTTATAGAACTTGTCTTTTAAACTTTATAAGTACTATCGATCACAAAGAATTCTCATTTGACTTCTCATTTCATCCAAACTCCATTAGGTTATAAACTACATCCGCTTAATTATGTGCTTCTTTGTTATGAATATTTAGACCTTAGTCTGTAAACAGTCGCTCTTTACACAATCTGACCATCGATAAGTATTCCACTATTATCTTTATTCCTACTGAGATAAAAAATGAATTTTATGCATCCCATTTAATTGCACTTGCCCCAAAACTTTAATTGCCAAGCTACACCTCCAAAATCCTAACTTGAGATGTACCACACACATATTAGCAATCTTGAAATGTCTAGCTTCAATCCCACTTTGCGCACATGTGTTGCAAAAAAAATCCTCCATTCATCTTTGGTTCCAACATAACTAAAACATCTTACATTTCTGTTCGGAATGCAAAATGACCAGATTCACATTCATTTGAACTATTTCAAGAAACAAACATTACATTTTTCAATTTCAGTATCATATTGCTGCAGCAACCTTTGCTGGCAAGGAGATATGATCACTTATTGAAAATTAAAAATATAGATAAATAAATAAAAATCGAGTGCTAGTAAGAATGAAACTGATCGCAAATCAAAGTCAAAAGGGGATAAGCAAAAGACCTGCACGGAGGAATAATTCCCAATTCGGAGAATCCGACCATTGCGAATCGCCATTGAATCGGCGAAGGGTAGAGTGAGGTTACTGGTGTATATAGTCCCGTTTAACACCAACAAATCAGCCGCTACTTCACCATGCAGAAAAAATTCTACAGAACCCCGAATAATTACAAGAAGAAGTCAGATAATAAATTTCCAAGTACAGCGTCCTTACTGAAAATTTGAAATTGTGCAGATAAGGCCGTTGTCTTAAAGGAGACATATACACCTTGCTTAGTTACAAGTCACTGAAATTTGATTTCGCTTTGATTTTGAATTTGATTGTGATAACTTACTTGGAAGTGCGAAGTTGGTAGAGGGAGAAAGTAAAGCTACGGCGAGCAAGGCCACCAGTGTGGCTGAAACTGCAACCCACATCCTGTGCATTCTGCTGCTCACTCACTGCAGTTCAGTGCAGCCAGGTTGGGAAGGAATGTACTTCTTCAATGCACCGTGTATATATATACACGAGGATTGATCCCTCCCGTGGGATTGGAGGCAGGTGTCGAGTCCCTTGAGGCGCTAGGCGACCATGTTACCTGGAGAGCCTTCCTAGGGGATTATTTGTAGGGTGAGGCTAAATACACTCACCCAATTATTCTTTACACCTATTTTACTAAATACACCCACTCAAATATATTTTGAATTACTTTATACACCCAAATATTCCAATTTTACCCTCGCTGGCCTGTGTTCTCATTCTCATCATCTCTTTCCTCTCAATCTCAGAGTTTCACCGTCTCTTTCCTCTCACTCTCACAGTTTCTCCAATTGGTAAGCTTCCTCTCGTTTCCTGCCTTTTCTTCTGAGTTGTTAACGGGGGTTTAACTTTCTCGCATAAATGTGGTTGTTGTAGTTGTGTGGTAGAGCAAAACTCGGTGCAGCACAAATAGAGTAACTATGGCTTCCCCCAACGGTATATCTACTTCCATCTTATAATAATTTCATGGCCAAATTATGTATCTGCCCGTAAATTGCTTCCTATAAATACGTAATTTGCCTGTTTTTCATGGAGTTCGTAAGGGCTGTTCGTCCCCAAGCGGACGAACAGGCCCGCCCACAGCCCAGAGGCTGGGCTGTTGGTCCCTTGCCCAATTGCCCCGGCTTTTTTTTATTTTTTTTTTAAAGTTTATATATTCAATTAATTACTTATTTTATAATTAGGCATAATGGTTTATTAAATAGGAGTTTATCTTGTGTTGTAGTTCGAATGTACTCACGTCGACGACCGACTGCATCCTAGAGAAGGTGTCGTGAAGAGGAACAATTAGCTGACCAAAATCCTTTACAAATACTTCAACAAATACCACATAATGAAGAAGTGGAACAAGGTGCCAATGCACACATGAATGTAGTTGATATTCAACAAATACCACAAAATGAAGAAGTGGAACAAAGTGCCAATGCAGACATGAATGTAGTTGATATTCAAATGTCTAATGAAAGCAAAAATGAAGATAACGGAGACGATGAAGATAATGGGCAGAGGGCGGAGCCGGAAATGAAGAAGGTGGAGACGTTGGAAATAATGCAGGCGCGGAAGATGAGTCATTTCCCAGAGGTCCTATGGATCCAAGTGTTTTGTTGATGTATGAAACTCATGTTGCAGCTGAAATTTGGTTGGGTAATGAAAGAGGTGTGATTGGTATGAAATGTCATACACAAAAGTTACTGAAGTGGAGTTTGGATCCCGAAAGACAAGGGCAATGGATGAACCTTTTTGCAGGTACACGGCTTGAGAAATTACGGGATATATCACATCACTCTCCAAATAAGAATTTGATAGCTGCATTTGTAGAGAGATGACACCGGAGACCAATACATTTCACATGCCATTTGGAGAAATGGCAATTACATTCAGATGATGTACGGTGTATTCTTGGTTTATCAACATCACTGGTCGTCTTTTGGCACTCACCGATAGTGATGCCGTCCGATCTGGATGTGGTTGAAGGTTGTTGGGGTATCGATTGGAAGAAGCTAATAATGCATTTAGTGGTGTTAGGGGTGAGAAAATAAAACTACGGTGGCTACGTTCCACATTTGCGGGTTGTACTCTGGCGACAATAGTGGTATATATGCAACGAGCTTATCTTTTGTATATCCAAGGGTGCACATTATTAGCGGATAAGGCCAGCGATCGAATCTCGCCTACGTGTCGCACTTTCTCGTAATCTTAATACGGTGCATCAATTTGCTTGGGAAGCTTCTTGCTCTAGCCCATCTATCTGAACAATTAGGGCTAGCGTCAAGCGGCATCAGATTGTCTGCCGGATGGTAGAGCTACTTCACTTTATTGGAGGTAAATATATTATGTTATTAACTAAATTTTTTTATATTTGTTCCCGTTTTAATTGTGACGCATAAATGATTTTTTTCGAAATTGCTACAGGTATGGATATACGAACATTTTCCACAGTTTAGGCCTGCGCATAATGTACACTACAGAGACGGTGAACCTCTTGCGATGAGGTGGAAACAGACACGTCCTCCTGGCCCGAATTTGGATAACCTCAAATCATATAGGGAGAAGTTGGATGCGTTAAGTGAAAATGAGGTAAGATCAAACTGGTTAATTTTTTGCCATAAATTCGCCATAAATCTGTGGAATACTGTGCTTTATTTAATTTCGTGTCATATTCTCTCTCTCTCAAGAAATATGGGATCCTTATCCCCGATATAGACTCGCTTTCCACGTTCTCCATAACATTTTTTATGGGTGCATAAGGTCGTTAAATATTGTGGAGCCCTATTATCCAGATCGGGTACTTAGACAGTTTGGGTATAAACAAACAATTCCCCAAGATCCCGTTGATCCGGTGATGGTGAGAGGAAGCGATGCGGTGATTCATTTGGGCGATATGTTGAAATGTGGGATAGTCATGTCTTATCTCGCCGCTTTCAGCGTGGTGAGACGGCGATCTGTGTGGGATTGTGCGGATAATTATATGCATTGGTACAAGATGATTTCACATCGATATGTGCAAAATCCAAAGTTTCGATCACGGATATCGGGGTGGCGAAGTAATGCGGAACACCGTCGATGTTTGGGATTGAAACTGCATTGCGATCGATGTCCTGGAGGAGTTTGTTCTGCGTGGTACTCGGGTGAGATGGACTTTAAATGCATGCTTTCTTGAATGGTGTTCGTGAAGCGATCTCACATTGCGAGGGCTAACATTGGAAAGCACGCATGAGCAGTGAATTAGATCACCCCAAGGGAGGCAACACAGGGGAGAATCATCGAGGGGGCCCCCCAGTAGACGTCGCCGACGATGACTTATGTGTTGTATTATTATATGGACGCTTGTATTTTTCTATCTTTGCGGATGAAATATTTCTTTTGTGTTGTATTTTCATATATATGTTCGTAGGTTGTAATATTTGTTGACTCATTTACTTAACGCACTCCATTTCTTTTTTTTCCCTTTTTTTAATTTCTTTTTTCAAGGGCTGTTCGGCCAGCTTTGAAGTTAAAAATAACATTAAAAACAGGGAGCGAACATTCCAAAAATCTTAAAAAAAAAAAAGACAAAGTTAATTTTTAAAGTTTTTCCTTATATAGTTTTATTCAATATTTATTGGTAAAATGAGTTTAAAAAATTATATCTACTTCATTCATTCACGAATAAAAGTAAAAAGATACGATTGTAAAATTTATGGCAAAGTATTCAATATGTCATACAATTACGGTACACAAAATCGAGTCATGAAACAAATCATTCGTCAGGAGTGATCGTCTCAATGCTACCAACTCGGCTACTATTTTCGACAATACGATCGTAGAGTGCAAGTTGTTCTGCATATAGGGATGCCCAGCCAGCTGCACACTGATAACGCCGTGAGTGCCACCTGTTCATAATGGGGGGTATCGGATGTCCATCGTGCATAAAGACCTGCAAACATTTAGTTCACATTAGAATAAAACAGGTTGGGGTATGTTACGAAAGTATGACTAATCGTACCTGAATGAAATGGTTACGATTTACAAATCCGATGCAGATACACTTAGGAATGTCGTCAACTGGGGTTCGTAGGGGTAAAAAGGTACAGCATAGGCGATCAGATAAAGATACGAGGGCAACATTATATTTCGATGCGATCAGGTATCCCGTATCCGGCAAGCTCATCCAGTGTGATATATGTGCTGAAGACTCAAAACAATTCAACAAATACATCTGCTTCTCCACACTCCCATTCTCAATGAATACGTTTTCGTATAATTCTTTGAAGGTATTGAGCTCTTCGAGAAGGTCATGCCATACTCGATACCACGCATTTTCCCCGAAATCAAGAAGCGCAGCAACTGCACGAAAACCACAGTGACCATCAGCCACTACGTCCACGGTGCCAGCAATATATTCGCGGATGAACGTCGGTAGCTGATCGATGTATGCAATGGCAGAACGGGTCCGTGTAGGCCGGCGAATAACCTGCGTGCAAAGGTAAGATGTCTCAATACATTGCTTTAACAAATGAATACACTTTAAATAATAAATTTTGCAGTACGTCCCTTTTGTTTTTGCCTACCCGTCGTGGTCGATAACGGAGGTGAACAACTATCCTCAAATGATTCGATATATTCGAAAGCACTCGGATCACGCTTTGTCGAGCTGTCTTTTCATGATTTTCCTTTAGCAGGTCGACCACGAGTGCTACTCTTTACCACAGGTTCGAGCAACGATGTTGTAGTTGGCTTGGTAATCTCGGTTAACTTCCTCAACATGAACACCTGATCTGTTTCGTTCACCGATGAAAATACATTTGCAAAGTCCACAAAAGCATGACCCAAACGAGCCTGCATATCATCTCCGACACTCACATCACCTCGCATGCACGGTTCCATATATAATTTTCTCAAGAAAGTATCAATTTTTTTTAAAGGGATGGGCATATTCCCACTTTGCCACTCGGCAAGCTCGTGTGCGCAGGGCAATCCACATGACTTTCTCAATGCGCATCCGCATATCAAAGGATCAACTCCAACCCTATCTATTTCCTCCATCTCATCCAATATTTTATCCATAGCGGTGATTGAAATCATACCTCGCAGAAATCTAAACATGGGTATCTTATGAGAGTGCTGAACTATGTGCATACTCTTCTCAAAAGACTGTTTGATTGCAGTGTGCGACGTCTCAAATAAACTGTGGATTTTTGTCCAGCATGTCTCTAAATTACCCTGACTTGATCCAAGATGTTTCTTCAATTTTGCATGTGCACTCTCCGCCCTAAAAATATGAATATCAAATAGGTTAAAATATTACTTTAAAAAACAATTTCATTTAAAGTTCTACAATACACTATTAATCTTATCGTACATACCTATTTGTCGTGTTATTGTCGAAATGCATAACTTCATTTGTCCAACAAGCTACAAATCTATCTTTATATGGATCAATCCATTGCTTTGTTATGTAGTCGATGACATCTGGATATTCTTAATAATCTTCCTTGAGCTTCACAAGTGATGAATAAAACAATCCCTCTGATTTAGATAATAGCAACAAATTCCACAACGATATAAAACAATCTCACATTTCCTTCAACCGAAACATCTTCCTAGTATTTGACATTATGTTTTTACTAATATGCCATCGACATAAAAAATGTCTCGCACTAGGAAAAATACGCTCAACTGCATTCATTAGTGCAATATCTCGATTAGTGACAACCACGGTGGGAAAAGATAATGATTCGGCGAACATTGATCGTAAGAGAGATAAGGCCCATACATAATTATCCTCCCGCTCATATTCCATATATACACAAGCAATAGAAAATGTCATATCAGTAGAAGTCACGCCAACTATCTCTAACAATGACATCTTGTATCGATTGGTCTTGTAGGTGCAATCCATTAGTAATACATGGGGAAAAGCACACAGACAATTTACATTCACTGGATGGGCAAAAAAGAGATCCTTCACGACATCAGTACTCTCACACCGTCGTACATAGAACAAATATTCATGTTCTTGTAATTTTCCCAACAGAAATTGTATTTGCATCTGACCTGCATGATCCATTATTCTATGCTTCTGGCGTGCATTGTAAATTGTCTTCATTGTTGACGCATTCTGTGGATACCTCTCCTTCAGCACGTGTAATATATTCTTCGGTTGAACGTCGGTCTTGGACATATCGATCACCAACTTTTCCTCATCAACGGATAATCGACCGGCAAAAGAATGACCTTCCAAATATCGTGCACACGGGTGATTATGTGTACCGTTTACAACATGCAATATCCACTGTCCCTCGACTGATATTTCTCTACCCTTTAATGCAAACGGACACTCACACTTCTTCGACGCACTTATTTTTGTAGAATTCATACCCTTTCCACGATATTTACCACTTCGTTCACATGAAAGTAATACCCGAGGTCGTATTCCACCCTCGCCGCTTATCGATCTCGATACAGCTATCACCATCCCAAGTCCCTTTCCCATATTACGTACCCAATCAATTAATTCATTATGGGAATTGAAAGAATCATATGCAGAAAAAACTTATGTATAATCCATTGCCAACTCCATCCCCAAATCATTATTAATACCAACAACCAATTCATTATTAGGGCCAATAATACTTTCTTCGGTAGATCGTGTATTTGATTCCTATTAAAACATAATAAATGAATTAAAAGATAACAAACAAATCAACAATTCTAAATTACAGTGATGAATTGATGAATTACAGTAGGAAGAAGTGAATTACTGATGAAGAAAGGCGAGAAGCAAGCGGCTTGTATTTAGCCCCAAGAAGCCGAACACGAACGTTAATATTCGCCCCATGGGGCGAACACGACGTGTTTCGCCCCATGGGGCCGAACACAGCTTTCGCCATTGTTTTCGTATTCGAAGCTCGCATGTCTGCATGTCTGAACCAGTATATGAACTAATAAATACAAATAATACTTACATTGTTTATATAGACATCATCCATTGGCAATTGGAAAACTGTGATTGTGGTAGAAACACAATGCTAGAAACACAATGCTGATGATATGCGGTAGAAACAATTGCACTGTAGAGCCAGAGAGAACGACGGTAGAGCCGGAGAGAGAACCCAGTAGAATGAGTGTGGTAGAAAATAGGTTATAACTTTCCCACTTTAAAACAAGAAGGATAAAATGGTAAATTTGTGTATGGATATTTTTGAGAAGAAGAAAAAATGGGTGTAAAAAGTAATTGGGTGGGTGTGTTTAGCCTCACCCTTATTTGTAATATATAATGGTGACTGGAAATATTTTTTAATAGTTTTTAATGGTTTTTAATATAAAGGAGGAGAGAGAATGAGTGGAGTTGAGTGGTTGAGATTTGTGAATGTGATGAGATATATGGATGTGATTGATTTAGGAGAGAGAAAAAAGTTGAAAAAATTGGAAAAATTTGGAAAAAAATGTTCCCAATCAGGGTAATATACTTCTGCTCAAGGACCCGTTAGCATAGTAATTTTAATTTATTTGTTTCAAAATTTAAATTTGATCAAATAAATCACATTCATATACCAACTGTACTTTTAAATCTCCACTAATTATGTCTCTTCATACTCATAAAAATACATTTTAATTTATACGCTAACACGTGCTAAGAGGGAGAGATTCAGATAATAAAAGGTCCAAAATATCCTTGTATACAATTTTAAAAGGGTCGAGCTAAATGCACCCAACAATTTCTTGGGGCACCCACCTTTTTTTTTTTAAAAAAAAGAAACCAATATACCCTTCTTTTTATTTTTTATTATGGTTGCTGTAAACACAGTGAATAACCTTTTACTTATTCGTTGTGTTCACAGCGAACAAGCTCAATTTGTTGCATTCACAGCAAATATCATTTTGCTTGTTCGCTATGAATGTAGGGAATAAGAGTAAATTTTTATCTGATGTTTCATTCGTGGATGCAATTTCTATTATAATTTTTTTTCAAATTTTTTGTAACCACTTTGACAAGTACAGAAATTTTAAGTTCCCATCGAGCATTCCTAAATTTAAAGGCATGAGCCATTTTGAAAGTCGATTAGGCCAGTTTTAAAAATCAGGGACGGATCTGGAATCAACACGGCGAGGGGGAGTGTCAGGAATTTTCCGAATTTTTTCCGGCGATACCGTAGCCGCCGTGACCACCGGTCAAAGTTTTGGTGATGTTTTTGGGCCTGGTGATTTTTTTGGGCCCAAAAACATCACCAAAACTTTGACCGGTGGTCACAAAGATACGTGTGTCGCCGAAAATTCGAAATTCTCAACCTCCTCGTGTTGATTCCAGATCTGATCCCGGATTTCAAAACGGGGGTCGAATGGGCTGTCAAAAATGGCCCGGTGGTTTTTATTTTTAAAAACCACCGGTGGGAACGGAATATTCCTGTTGACAAGTAATTTCGAAATTTCTTTAAATTTTTTGCAACCATTTTGACGATGAATTTCAAAATTTTTTTAATGATAAAGTAATTGGCTTTATCCGGTTAGTATTGAATACAATTATTAAAAAATTTAAAATTTTTGCTATTACTTTGACGACTAATTTTGAAATTTTTTTAATGATAAAATAATCGGCTTTACCTAATTAGTATTGAATACAATTATTAGAAAATTCTAATTTTTTGCTACTACTTTGATGACTAATTTCGAAATTTTTTAAAATTTTTTGCAATCACTTTGACAATGAATGTCAAAATTTTTTTGATAATATAGTAATTAGCTTTATTCGGTTAGTGTTGAATACAATTATTTAAAAAAAAAAGTTTTGAGTGGTTGTAAAAAATTTGAACAAAAAATAATAGAAAAAATTTTTCATCTATAATTCTTCCTTTTTTGTCTTTTTTTAATTTTTTAATTATGTGCACCCAACTAGGTGGGCTATTCGCTCCAAGTGGAGCGAACAATTTTTTCTCTTTTTTGTTTAATGAGAAACAAGAGTGAGGGTATATTAATCTTTTTATTTTTTTATTATTATTTTTTTAATGAGTGCATAAAGTAAATGGCTGAATGCATTTAACCACAGCCATTTTAAAATGTCTATTTTATTTTGATCCTCTCTTCGTTCATAATGGACAACCATGCCTTAATTATTGAGAAAAATCATTCTTCACTATTTATCATGTATCTTAGAGGTGAATTTTGTCACTTCCAAAAAAATACTACTAAAAATTTTGTCGTCTCAATGAACAACACATATTTTCGACAAAAAAAACGGGGGTGGGGGGGGGGGGGTCGTGGGTTGTGGTAGATGAAAATAGATATTAACTTAAGAAGTTGAATATCTTTTGTGCAATTTATCCATAATTAAAATACTTTTATACAACGCTATATTTAATTTAATTCAGCACGAATGTCGTGCGAGTGATCTTTAGGCTTTGTTTGATCCACAATGTTTGTAGAGTGAATTTTATTTACTCGAATTGTGTGTAGATTATGCGATTGAAAATGATATATAAAATAATTATGCGTGTAGTTGAAAATAAGAAGAGAAAAATTCTTTTTCAATAATGTTGTCAATCAAACAAGGCCTTAATTTGTTTTAACACTTTTCCGTGCAGTTGTATTTCCTATGTCTGGATACGCCCTTTGTACTTGTATAGCACGATTTTGATCTGTATATATTTACATTTACGGGGGGGGGTTGTTATAGAAGACCTGATGAACAGGACGATTTCCAAATGGCAAATGCAGTGTTTTCAGATTCAAGAAGACAAAAAAAAAAGGTGCAACAAGATTATGATTGTTATGAATAATAATTGAAGAATAATTATTAGGTGTTATGAATAATTGAGAATAATGTGGTGGTTATGAATTATGAGGAATAATTTGGTGGAGGAATAATTTGGTAAAAGATGTAATTATTATATGTGAATTACTATTATACCCTTGATGAAATTATGTAATTACGATTGTGCCATTCGAAGTTTTCCTATAAATAGGGCTTCAGTTATTAATGAAATTCATTCCTGAGAATTCCTTAGAATTCATTCTCTCTAAATTCTCTCTATTGTTTCTATACTTTTATAACACGTTATCAGCACGAGTCTCTAGCCATTTGAGTAATATGAAGGGAGTATGCTCTACAGTTGCATCTTATAGATGATCTTCTGTATCAGAAACCGAATTATTATAAATAACCTAATCCATCTCCAATCAATACTTATCTTTCTTTTCTCTCTTATCTTTTTCCCACTTTCTCACGCCTCACTCTCTCTATCTTCCCAATCACTCACGTAAAACATTTATGCAGTAGACAAAGAGTTGTGGGCAATTCAAGAATTGGCAAATGGAGGAAATACGTGCATGTTCAATTGCTTCTCCCTAAGAAAAAGGAAAAGGTATATATATTATATTACTTTATAATATAATAATATATTAAACTATAATATTCGTTTTCTCGAGATATAAGGAGCATACATTATCAAAATCAAATTTTCTCGACTCCATTATACTCGATTTAACGAGAGCTTCGATTTGACACAAACATTGATAGGGTAATAACTCGTTTTGAAATATGTTATTATCAAACTTTCAAAATTTACAAATCAGTACACCAACTTTTGAAAAAGTTACAAAATAGTCCTTGAATATTTTGATATTGATAAATTGAAGTAGAAAGGAGATAATTTTCCAATCGTAAAACATTGATAAAATATTTTTGACAATTTTACCTTTGCGGATTGGAATGGACAATTTTACCTTTAGGGTAAAACCGACCTAATTTTGACGACAGTGAAAAATGGATAGAATATTCATGAAGAAATTCTAAATCCATTGATTATATAAAATGGCACAAGTCCATTTGAGTTAAAAGATCGAATATTATTTTAACTCCCGAAGAGTTCAATTACATAATGTACTTATTCTAAAAGGATAAATGTGCTCTTGTAGAAGTAATGAGTATTTGTTCTAGAAGAACAAATTTGCTCTAGAAGAACAAATTTGCTCCCGTAGAAGCAGTTCAATATTTAATTCTCGCACTTTATTTAGTGTAATTTAATTACTGCAATGCCTCCTACTTGATGATGGGTTCAACTGTCACTAAACTGAAGGTTTTATATATTTCTGCACTTTATATGCTAAGTGATGGGTAATACCTTCTACTAAGTAGATCCTACTCTGAAGAAGTAGTTAAACATTATGCAATTTAATTCTACGTAATTTAAATTAGTAAATTTATATTTATTGCAATAATTCCCATAAGGTAGGTTCGACCACCTATTGGAGGAAATTTAATTTCTGCAATTTAAATTCATGCACTTTATAGTTTGAGTATATTTCCAATGTGGTGGGTAATACCACACGATTGGTGTGCATATTTCCAATGTGGTGGGTTATACTACACGATTGGTTATATGAATCTACTCCCGGAAGAAGTAGTTGATCAAATATTCTAATCATACTCTCAAGTAGTAGGCGATGAGAATAAAATTACTTCCCCATATATACAGAATATTAATGGAGAAAATTGAGTAAGTGGTACTTGAAGTCACCATTGGATAAATAGATGAAAATAAAATTCTCAATAGATCCCATGTTGATAAATCAAAGATAATATATCGCATGGAGAAATTATATGAAATAATCTCATCGATGATATGAGATTGTATTAATATGAGAATAAAATGCTCTTGAAGAAGCATAATCACTAGATTTACGTATTTGAATAAAGCCAATATGATATTATTATTACTCCGGAAGAAGTACAAAGCAGTCGAAGTGGAACATATTGAGAATATCAAAGATGGCATTAAACACTTTCGAAAATATAGAAATGCAAAAGGAATATACATCTTGAATCCATAAATGAGGGATGCGTCTCGAGAGTATAAATACTCATTAACTCTGCCACCATCAACATTAGGATTCATAATGAAATATTTAAAGGATCCGAATTTTTAAGCTGACACCAAGTAGTGCAGTGATCGACGGACTGGGCTTCCCAATTCTTGAACATATGCATGAAATTTGATGAGTAGTTCATCAACAGTACTAGCGAAATAAGTATTTTTCTCATTGAATGAGAGATAAACTTATTATTTACACCCCGATCTAGAAACGCTAGTAAGCCATCAAAGAAATTATTAATATTCAACAAACCTATTGGTTTGACATGAAAGTTCAACATCGCAGCGATGCTATATTGAATATTTCCTCCGATGTGTTGTAGCGCCTGGAAGGACAATGAAAGCATCACTATTATTCATCATATACATCATGCGGTTGTGGATGGATTTGCGCTTGTAACCCAACCTGCTTTGGACCCATGGTAGAAGCGGCTCCAATTGAGTATTAGATCCAACTAGATGGAAAGGTATTACGCTCGAAACTCTTATTCCCCATGATTGTCTGCGGCCATTATAAGTCTAGCTAAAAGTTTGTTGTTGGTTCCTCCAGTATAGTATATTGATTTCTTGTCTCCTAACTCTTTTATAAGTCGGTTTGCCATATCCACATATTGGATATGGCCTACCGCTTAGATCCACCAAGAATACATACGGTTTTAATATGGCGAGGTAAAAGCTGACTTGTATGAGATTATTCTAAAATCTCCATATCCATCTCTACTCCTATCTCTCTTTTTGCACTATACTTTTAATGTATGAACATGAGAGATATATGAATCCCTCTATTTAAAGAAAAATTTTAAAACCAATAATTGAGTGCACTATTTACTTTTTATCAAATATGAAAGAGAAAAAAAAAATGCAGAAAATTTTTTTTTAAGTGAAAATGACATATATTTGTCGGTGATTGAAAAATAATATATATATACATATATATATCTTAAAATCGAAAAATAATATTTACAATTACAAGAAAAACATTGATCTTCGTTATTACAATCGAGCTTCCTTATATTAATATGAGAAAATTATTATACTAAAATTTTCTACTAAATTTACAAAGCAGGATCTTCTAAAGTAAGTTTTTCAAGAAGCATGTAATGCGTTTGTTGATCTTTGAATTTGGCCCATAAGGCCATTAGCTCACCTTATGCGTGTCCACTAGGATGTGTCTCAAGAGCACTGTTGAATATCATCCAAAGGCTCCTTACTCAATCCATCCTTAATGAATGCTATTTTATCTTCTCGATTTACGGACAAGTACCCCTGATTTACATCGAGTGTCACATGTCCATCGAGCACACTTGTAGCATCCTCCTAATCTTTTGCTCTCGTTTCTTTGAAAAACTACTTTTACCCATACCAGGGCATGTATTTAGAGGGAATTGAAACCTCACCGTGATAATCGAACCTTTGCTTCAATCAAGTATCGGATGTCTTGTGGGATACCCTTATTCATTAGCATCCTCAATCTTTCCACCTACATCGATAAATCCTTTTTAGGATTTTGATCGGATAGTGATGGATAGTATTTTCGAAGATTTGAGAGCATATGATCCATTATAATGTATAGACCCTTGTTAGGATGAATTTTGCAATAATTTTGATGATTTATTTATAGAATAATACGACGCGTATGAAATAAGACTCCAATTTTAAATAAATAATATGAAGCGTAAAACTACGATTTTAATTAAATAATATTTGGATGTGATGCGTATGAGTGTAGCTCCGTGTTTGAATAGTAGTAGACAATAATATCACCAAAAGATAATGGAATATGTCGGTGAATTGTTTCTATGATATCATGTTGAGCACTATACAGATACTAGTGAAATCGATATAAGAATTTACTGAACTAGAAGTTCAATAATACTCGTTTGCAAAACCGGATTGACCATCCGGTTTAAATAATTATTGAAATCAATATTTCAAGTGAAGAATTAAAGGAATTCTTCAATGATTGTTCTCGATAAATGATGAAATCATTCTTAGCCAATATTGGGAATAAATCCAAATATATACGGAATAAAGGATGAGAAATATGGGCCCACTCATCCTCCATGGACTACTAGATATTATGATATGGATCCACTAGATAGTCAGCATGTGTATATGATTAAGTAATTTGAAATTTCACGAAACATTTGCTCACTGATATGAGCATGATTTCAGATTTAATGATAAAGCTAGTAAATGTATATCCCAATGATTTGAATAAATCCTTGAAGGATTTGAGTATCTTGTATCAAGTGGGATATTATATGGCAAATTATTTAAAGTCCTCAAATAAATTGCCGATATCGAAATAGAATACAAGCGGTCTAAATTCCCATATTAAAAATTTGAATGATGAGAACATATATGATTAAAATCATACCAACTGTATGAGTTTTGGTGTTCTAAATTTTCTCGGCGTGAGGAGTATTAAAGGTTGAAAATAAATGCATCATGTTATATCCTCGAAATTGAAATACTGAACTTGAAGTTCAAAGATGCATGAAAGGCTATGAACAATCACATATATCATTCACGATGCTTTGATAAGTTAGCGCCTTGAAGCGTTGATATTTCCCCAAACATATATATCAAAGCAAATCATAAAGATGGTGCTTAATAACGGAGGCATATGCTCTTGAAGAATATATAGACATAACTATATTGTGTAATCCTACAAGAGGATTGATAATGAGATATCTCGATAAGTTATGTCGATATGGGGAAAGAAATGAAATTGAAATGTGTCGACACGATATGAAAATGTAGCGCTACATATGATCAATGATAATGAAAATATTGAGATATATTGAAGATGATAAATGGTGAATGTGAAATCCTTAACTTACGAGATGATGAGATGATGATGACTAGTGCTCAAGTTTAAAGATAAGCGTGGTGGTCATTATATGTTCAAATGCTCATGAAAGTTAAATTAGATCGTGTGTGTAGTGCAGAAAAGGAAATTAAAGGATCGGGTGAGCTAAGCCCGTGTTTATGAGTACCCTAAAGGGTGAGCTAAGCGCAGGAATGAAATAACCTATTAAGTGAGTATTAAATGTTAAATGATATATTTTAAGTGTTAGTTAGTTATGAAGGTTTACTTATATGTTTACATGTTTTTACTATGAATTTATATGCTTTAAATTGTGTGTTTGGAGACATGTGTTAAGTGGTGTTGAATGTTTTGTAGTTGTGTAAGAAAATTGATGCAGCTCTAAATGAGCAGAAGAGTATAAAACCAATGTATATGATACTCATACAAATGTATGAAAGATTTTGAAATCTTTGCGGCATACTTGTATAAAATCTGGCGTTGCACTCTTTTTCTTTCCTTAAGCGGCGCTTTTTATCGCGTGGGTTTCACCAGTAAGGTTTTTAATGAAGGCAACTTTAAAGGCGTATTCACATGAATAATGTACTCTTTTTCGCCATTAGGGTTTTTTCCTTGGGTTTTTCACAATAAGGTTTTAGCAGGCGTATTAATGGTATATTGATAACGATAGGAGAAATTGATACAAACAGATCTATTGGATCGTTATAATGGAGCTAATGCTTTAGATCCAAACGATGATGATATTGAAATCATTTACTGAGAAGTAAAGATATCGATTACCGAGATATGAAATCAAGCGGAGCGGTATCTTTCTTTTCGCCGATCGAGTTTTTTTAAATTAGGTTTTTCTTGATAAGGTTTTAACGGCGTCACGCGTGAATCTTCGTATCTGCGTGATAGGCATCGGGGAAGCTTGATGTTTTGATGAAGCGATATAACCACCTGCTATCCCGCACCTGATCGGTTTGGAAGTTTTTCCACCGCTTTTCTCCAAACGGTCAGGAAGGCATTTGTATTAATAATATTCAAGTGTTATGAATAATAATTGAAGAATAATTATTAGGTGTTATGAATAATTGAGAATAATATGGTGGTTATGAATTATGAGGAATAATTTGGTGGAGGAATAATTTGGTAAAAGATATAATTATTATATGTGAATGACTATTATACCCTTGATGAAATTATGTAATTACGATTGTCTTGAATTCGAAGTTTCACATAAATAGAGCTCAGTTATTAATGAAATTCATTCCTGAGAATTCCTTAGAATTCATTCTCTCTAAATTCTCTCTATTGTTTCTATCTTTTATAACAATGATTAGATTATAAATACACTAAAATCCTTATTCCAGGTCTCATCTCTTATTTGCTGCCTAATCATCTTATTACATAAAGTTCCATAAATTACAGCAAGGAAAACCGCGTCAACACTACACGACGCCCGGAATTATGCGTATGGTACACGCACGTCTCATTTCGTCTGAAGCTGGGTTTTGAAGATGTCATATCCCGAGTTGGTTGCAATTAGCGGAGACAATCTGATAGAGAAAGAATAAGGTACAGCAGGCACGAGGTACTTGTCGTGCACACTCGGCGACCAGCTATCATCTCCTCCTATGCCCATGTGCTTGTGGTCGAGATGCACCTATATCACAATATAACACAACTGACATGTCACAAATTCATGAAGTGAGATATCTCCATCATTATTTATTATCTCAAGCAGTGTTATGATGTTTACATGTACACCAGGGTGTTCATATCCTCTTTGACTAACGAGTGATGCTGTGTGTACACGCACATTTGCTTCCACACAACTTTCACATACTAACAGGGGTGTGAGCCCCCAACCATAGGAGGTAGAATGGTAATTTCACCACATTCTGCAAATTTACGTACAAAAAGAGACAAGTGAGTCATACCTCAATATTTTCTCCCTTAACAAGCTTCTCGTTATGAGTAGCGCGTTCAAGCTCGGAAGTGCTATAGTAACTTGCATTCATTTGCATGGATGGAGAATTTCCATACACCGAAGCATAGATTCCATGTCCGTCCTTGTTTTGAAATGTCACCCACCGTACATCTGATCTGCCCGAGCATTCCCCGGGCACAATATACTGCACGTGCATGTCGCCCACATTCTGCTCATAGACCCCAACTCGGGCAGCCTCTTGTCGATCCGGGTAGCATTCAAACGGGCCCCTCCCATACCACTTTATCGCGTCCATCGATTTATCCAACTGAAATTCAACCCCCACTCTGGGCAAAGGCGGCAAATCGGGTCTCGGGATTACGCTACATTCTAGTATAACATCACCAGAACCGTAAATTGAGTAAACCATATCAACGTGAAAGAGGATGTTAGATTTTTCCGATGGGGAAGAACCTTCCGGAATCCCGAGATATGTAACTGCAATTTTCACTTGATTGTCAGTCACATTTAGGACAGAACAGGTTTCAGTAATGAAATTAAGGTTGTTCATATTTGCCGCTTTCCATTTGGAAAGATAACTTTGAGCTTCTCCTCCTTTGTCATTGTCTGTTGGTGCTCTCCAAAAGCACGGGGATATACCGTTGTGCATCACTGGTACTCCTTCCACCTAGTATTTGCCACGTCATTGGATTATTTGTTCAACCAAAAGACAACATTATTTATTGGAAACCTAAGATCAAAAGTTACCTTCCAACACTCGATGGCCCCGGTTTGTTTCTTAAATTTGATCTCCCACATGTTCTTCTGACCAAGTTTTATAATATCATCCAGAACTTCGGTTGAAAAGGCAGTATTTGTCGCTTGTATGCTCTGAAACCGTGCATTTGCCAAGAATGTAAATCTTGGGGCAAACACAAATAAAAAACCAAGACATTGACTTCGACGATGGTGAAAATACATACATAAGAAACAGATTTATGTTTGGCAGGCAACTGGAGTTGTGCACATGAAACTACATGACCAGATTCAGCCCAACGAGTTGAGTACGAGAGCTTGACAGTAATTGTCAAAAAGATTTCCGTGTGGTCCGATGTGGTCCAGAGAGAGTACCATGGACCGGATTCCCATTTTATGTCATAACTTTTCTGAGGTTCCAATGTTGGTAGGTCGAGGTTTCCAGAACCTAGTTCATGTCCGTCACCATGTACCTCCCAGTCAAACTTTAATGTTTCTGTTGTTAGAAAGAAGTGCGTGTTTGTAATCTGCAAAGGTAAGTCCATCTCTTAATACATAGAGGATATGGAAAGCGAAGCTGAAAGCAGTTGAAATTTACCTTGACTATGCCTTCTTTGAGCGAGATTTTGATTGGTTGGTAGACGAACTTCACCTCTGCAAAGTACGTTTGGTAGAATTAACAATAATCATTTGTCCCATTATATTCTATACAGACGAAAAGATTAAAGTTCATCTTACCTTGTAGAGCAGGATGAGGAGTTCGATCGGGCCATGTGACACCATTGAGGCAAAAGTTGAGATCATTAGGGGTATCCCCAAAATCACCTCCATATGCCCAATATTTCTCACCATTAGCACCTTCCTTCAATAAAGCCTGTATAGAGTGCAAAATCTTTAATCTTCTTAATGACATGCAAGATTATTTGTGTTTGGGTAGACTTTTATGTAGCTAAGAACTTAAAATTTATAGGTTGAGCAGTATAAAATGCCATCAGATGTGCAAATAATAAGGAGCAGTAGCGATTAGAGATGTATGGTTAATACTGAATATAACTGAGGGCTTGTTCTATACACATTATTTTTTATTTACTCAAACGATGTGTTAGATGTGTGATTGAAAATTAGAAAAAATATATTAAAAAATATAAAGTAATTGTATGAGCAGTTAAAAATGATGAGAGAGAAAAAGTTAGTGGAAATTTACTGTATATAAGACAAGTCCTGAAATTCAAACCTGATCAACCCACTCCCAGATAAATCCTCCTTGGAGACCGAATATGCTATCAATTGCTTCCCAGTACTCGTGGATATTTCCATTGCTGTTTCCCATGGCATGCGAGTACCTGGAAATTTTCAGCCAATCATTCTTCAGTTGCTCGAAATGCAAAATTAAAATGATTAGGGACGAGAATTAACGGAATTTCATATTTCCACCGATGATAAAATACGATAATAGAATCACGTACTCGCATAGTATCAATGGCCGTAATTCAGTAGGATCTTGAGCTATCTTAACTATATCCCAAACGCGCATGTACATAGGACAGACAATGTCTGTCGAGGATGTCCTAGACCCCCCACCTTCATAGTGTATAAACCTTGATGAGTCCTTCCCTCGTATCCATCCTGAAAGAAAATAAAGTGATCAAACTTATGAACATATAAAATAAGGGTAAATTACGCTAAACGTCCCCAAGTTTTGGATTCATTTGCACTTTCATCCTGAAAATATTTTTTATTTTATTTTTTTAGGGTCCCCGATATTTGAAAATATAACATATACATACCGGAAAGTGCAGCATGATTAGGTCCATAGCTTGCTTCATTTCCCAAGGACCACGCAATGATGCATGCATGATTTTTGTCCCTATCGACCATCCCTATGACACGATGGAGCATAGAAGAAGCCCAACTTGGATCAAGGGTAGGATGTTTAACATTACGTGAAAGATGAAAACCATGTGTCTCAATATTGGCTTCATCAATCATGTACATGCCAAACAGATCACATAACTCGTACCATCGCTGATGTTGAGGGTAATGGCTGTTTCTAACAGCATTTATATTGTGTTGCTTCATTACAACCAAATCCTACAAGAATAACAACAAAACACACAAACAAAAATTACAAAAATGCACGAACCTGAAAAAGAGAAGAAACTAGACCTCGTTCCTACCAAAGATTTAATTTCTACTCATTTTAAATTGAAACTTTGTTGTTACCTACAACTTTAGAACTACTCAATATTAACCATACATTTCATGGACTCACTACTCTTCAACTTGAAAAGCTAATTTTTAACAAAATAAAAGTTTACCCGAGAACACGCCAAGTCAGTGTTCGTACCTTTTTTTTTTAATAAACCTAAAATTAACTTATGCTGCTAAGTCAAAGACAAACGTCAATATTAACCATATACTCAAATCAACTACCCATTATTATCCGCACTTTTTGTCCACCGCTGTTCAACCTGAAAAATTAATTTTTAGCAAAATAAAAGTTTACCCAAGGAGACACTAAGACTCGCAACTCTCACCTGAACCATACATGACTCCAAGTTCGTCTTGCCAAGGCGTGGATGGTGCTCATGCCTGTTCACTCCTCTTATCATAACTGGTTTTCCGTTTACAAGCAGCTGTTTTGGGGCTTTGGATATTTGTCGAAGACCTACTTGGCATGACTCACAATCAATTACATGGCCCGATGCATCTTTTAGTGTGATAACAAGAGTATAGAGATTTGGCTGGAAAAAAAATAATAAAAAATAAAAGTAACTACATGTCGACCAAGAGCAACTGAAGCTAATATATTATCTGTGGAAAAAGTTATTACTTGCTCAGCAGACCAAAGCTTGGGCATTTGCACTTTCCCTGCAAGATGATACCCTATGAATCCAAGAATGTAGTCAACAGATTGAATCTGTTGTAATTGAGTGACTTTGGTTGATAGAAGATCCACATGTCCATTGCCTGCATACCAACTTCCTGTGTCAAAAATTTCAGCTTCAATGGTGAAGTTCGCAGAAAATTGATCTTCAGCTGTTTCATTTGGTTTGTCAATTTTAACCTCAACCTACAAGGAAAATTTCAAAAAGAATTAAACATTGAAATTTCAAAAAGAATTAAACATCGAATATCTTCGGGTTGCAGAGTCAAGAAAGATAACTTTGTTATACTATTTATCATTACCTGTATGTCAGCATAAGAAAAATCTTCAGCTAAGTTGGATCTGAAGAAATAATCTGTAATAAAAACCTGCAAATCCATTTTCATAGTTGGATCACACAATTTCCGTAGATACCATTAGTAAACAAGATTAAACAGAAAAAAGAAAAGGAGCAAAGTCGAGAAAGTAACATTCACATTTTTTGTGAATGAATATTATTTTATTACAACATTTTTCACCATCAATGTAGTTGAAGGAATTACATAGTTTTCTGTCAGAGAAAAAGACAATAAAAACCTCAGGTTTCGCATAAAGGACGACATCACGGTGAATGCCCGACAGCCACCAGTGGTCCTGATCTTCGAGGTACGAACCATCACTCCATCGCATAACTTGAACGGCAAGACAATTCTTCTTGTCAGATCCACAAATGTCTGTGATCTCAAATTCAGCTGGTAGTCTGCTATCCTGACTGAAATGACAAGAAAGAAAAAGTCAGTCAAAAAAGGAAGATAAAAGGTAAATTTTATGGAATAATAAATGTAAACACAGATTGAAACCATAAATTTACAAGAAGATAAAGAAATATTTCAAAATATGCATAACAAACCTATATCCAACAGGGTGTCCATTTACCCACAAGAAGAAAGCGGAATCAACTGCTTCAAAATGTAAAAATATCCTACGACCTGCAAAACACCGTCGAAATACATGGTTGAAATCCAAATAAATTTTGTAAACACTATTCTTCTGTTGAAAGATATGGCTAAATTAAAACTTACCATCCCATTCTTTAGGAATGTGAAAATATGTCCTGTAGCAACCAGTGGGGTTGTTATCTTCGGGAACTCTAGGTGGATCCAGTGGAAATGGATAAACGACATTTGTATATATCGGAATGTCAAATCCATGCATCTGCCAATTGGATGGAACTGTTTGAATCACAAAGAAATGATTTTGCATTAGAACATATGAGCACTTGAAGAAAAAGTATTGTAGCTAAAAAAAAAAAAAAAAAAAAAAAAAAATTCACGACCTGGTAAAGAATCCCATGACGAATCTTGAAATGAGACATCGTAAAAATTACTAGGTGTGCTACTGGGAGAAGATGCAAGAAAGAACTTCCAATAGCCAGATAAAGATTTGACGTAAGGCAAGTCTTTAACCCAGTATGCAGCACAATCAAGGGCCTTAGCAACGGAAGAATCGTCCCAAACAGCTGATTTTGACACCATTAAATCCACTTTGCTTCGCTCATACCAGTATTTTAGAGAGCCTGATATCAAAATTTACAGTTCTGAGGTAAAATATTATGGGGTTATTCATTAAAAAAAGGGAAAAGAAAACAAGGGTATAGAAACTGTCGTCTATAAATGGCATGTAATCTTTTACCATTAAGGAGTACTTTGTGTGATGTGCGAGTGCTATATGTTTATGTGGGTGTTCTCCTATATATTTTTACACATTTTTACACACTTTTTTCAACTCCACTTATTCTCTCTCCTAGTTCACATCCACATATTTCGTGGGACCTACCTGTTCTATACAAATCTCCACCATTCAATTCTACTCATTCTTTCACATAAAAACACATAAAAACTTGTTGTTATACGCATCCTAACACACGCTTATCTACACCCTAACTTGGTACTAGTTTAACAAAAATACTTTCAAAATTCCTTATACTTGTTTCCAACCAAACAGAGTACATAAAAATATCATTATTGATGTTTCTCTTTTTCACCAAGAATCACTTTTTCTTTCAAATAGCTCAGTCAAACAAGCTCTAAGGGCAGATCAATGCATGGAGATCTAAAGATACCCAAGAAACGAAAATATTATAAACCAACTTAGTTTGAAATTAAACAAGATAAGTATCCTCTTTAAGAGAGAATTTAAACCATGTGGTGCATATGAAGATAAGAAAATATGGATCACCTTCAACAGATTCATGGCAGCGTAAGAGGAAGTGGGCATCTCTCTTATTCCACTTGATGAAAGATGGATCTTCCCATACTTTATAACCATTATTATTTGGAGGTAAAATAAGTTGACTAACTACTGAAGCCATCCCTGTAAACTAAAAATTACTGCTCAGTAATATCATTCAAACTGAAACGGCAAGATAACAAAAGAGAGTCCACTTTCTTGGCAATTCGTTTATAACACATTTTTGGTAAGCTTATTACAACTTCTCAATTAGGCAGTCGCATTACTCAATTCACCGTAAGTTTCATATACGATTAAAAACTGACTTAATCCTCAAAAATTTAAGGACCCCTTTTTATCAAGACCGAAGGGAGTTCCTCCACGACATAAAACCTTCATATGACCGCCCATTTTCAAAACTCACTGTCTGCAGTGTTTTGCAATTTGTTTTCAAAATCTCCCATTAATCTACAAAAATTATTCATATCTTCATCTTTTTGTTCTGCCCAGATCAATCCACCGCAATAAAGCGGTATACTAGTTCAATTACGTTGACTGGTTAGAAATTTGTGAATTTGTGATCGTAAAACACTGTATGTCTCTCAGATTGTGTTTGGATATATAGATATATGGTGATATAAGCACTCAAAATAAATACAGAACCTTAGGAATAACTTGATATTCAACACAAAAATAACGTGAAGTGCACAATTTTGATGTTTTCAAGTTCCATACATACGATAGTACTACATTAGTTACTGGATTCATCTCTAAATATGTATTAGATGCATTCACAAGACACAATTTCATCTGGGCATCAACAGGATCTAAAAACACAACCAGACACAGATGAGAGAGAGAGCACTTACCAGAGAGTTGAGTTCAGTTTAGGAGAGTCGAGTGGATCAATTACACGTTGCACCAGAATGCAGATAAGTGTAAAGTTCGAGATTATCCGATTCTTATTTTTCTGAGCCATCTAACTTCGTGTAGTGATTTGTGCAGTACGAGTCCTCTAGCCTCTAGGGGTTCATTCAAAGTAAATAAATAAAAGAGAGGTGATATTCACACCCACTTTTTTAATCCCTCACATTAATTTTTTCCAATACCAATTCTATCCTTTCTCTTATGCGGTGTGGGTGTAAACGGCAAAAAAAAGGGCATTTTGGATGCTCGGCCGAGCATCCTAAATGCCCTTTTTTTTTTAAATTCACAATGTAATTAGTTTATATTTAATAATAATGACGTGTTAATAATATTAATTATTTATTTATGATAATAATTATTTATATTTAGTAGTAATAATTATTAATCCATGACCGGGCATCCATATTGAATGCTTGGCCATCCTTGGCTATCCTTCTTTTCTTTTTTTTTTAAATTCATAATATAATATAATTAATATTTTTTGATATTATTTTTAATTTGGGAAGAAATATGTGATGTATGAATTGTATCGAAAGGGACGAAATTGCACTATATAGATTTGGTGTCCACCGTTTTGGATAAGTAATGTACCGATTTAGGGTAGCTCAATGCCACGAGTCGAATTCCTGCTTGGCGGTTACGTACGATGGATTTTGGGCATCTGAGCGCGTTTAGGCAGCGAAATCAGCGTTTTTCTATTTTTGGAGTAATTTTCTTTTATTTGTTTTTAATTTTATTTTATCTAATTTTATTTTATTTATGCCTAGGGTGATTTAATTTGGTTAAAAATTAGTTTTCTTTATTTGTTAGTTGTTTTAATTAATTTATCAATTAATTTTCTTATTTTACATGTTTTTAACACATGATTATTATTAGTCATGTGTTATTAATTAATCATGTGTTATTAACAATTATTAATCAAATCACATTATGAATTAATAAAGAGAATGACATGCTCGGTCAGGGAAGGCCGAGTGTGCAATGGCCATGCTCGGCCTTGTTGACCATAGAGGCCATGCTTGTTCGGCCATCTATGGCCAAACAAGCATGGCCATGCTCGACCATCCTTGGTCGAACATGGCAATTGCACCCTCGACCATCCTCGGTCTAGCATCCAAAAAGGTGGGTGTAAAAATCACTTCTCTAAATAAAAATGTTCTGATAGAGACTTGGAGTTATGGAAGTTTATTGGCACATGGAAAGTACGTAGAAAGTGTACCAACTTTTATTTAACACAAAATTAACTTTGTTGAATAGTGATGACACACAATATGTGTAGATGATAATTAGTGACTATTTGTTTTTGTGTGATTGAGAATTGAAAAATAAGTATTAAAAAGTTTTTTAAAAAAATTGTCAATCAATGTGTGAGTGGTTGAAAATAATGAGAGAGAAAAATAAATTTAATGTGAATCAAATAAATGCATAATTAATATTGATATTCGATATTGCTAATAGATTTTGATGGATTTTATTAAAGGGTAGGTTTCTATGGATTTTAAAGTTGGAAAATACATTTACAATTTTCTTGTCAAAATCTAATCTCCTACTCTTGCATTCTTATAAATTTTAAGAATTTTCTTTTTTCTTTTTTTTTTAAATCATGTCATTTTTTAAACCTAAATAGTGAATGAAAATTTATAATCATAAATGGAGGAAACAAGTTTCTTTTTATCACACTACAAACAAATATTATATCACATTCAACTTATGCCATCTAAGCGGTCAACATACAAAATATATATTGTCACAAAGACACCTAATGATTTATTCTTCATTTCTCTAATTCTGTAAAAACACATTATATTCAATATATGCCAAAGAAATTCTAATTGATGAAGTAAGAGACTATTATTATTATTATTATTATTATTATTATTATTATTATTATTATTATTATTATTATTAGTAGTAGTAGTAGTAGTAGTAAATTCAAAATAATTTATTAGTAATAACAAATCGGCGGAAATTCACGATTTTTTCTTCATCGCTCATTATTGTTATTTTTTTTTCCAAAAAACAACATAACATTCAACATGTACAAAATAAATGATCAAATATCTGAAATGAGATATTATTATCACAATATTTTGGAAAGTCATAATATCATTTTATAAATTTATATTTGTACAAAAATTAGAAACATCAACTTCAAATATGTTATAAAAGTATAGAAACAATAGAGAGAATTTAGAGAGAATGAATTCCAATGAATTCTCAGGAATGAATTTCATTAATAACTGAAGCCCTATTTATAGGAAAACTTCGAATGGCACAATCGTAATTACATAATTTCATCAAGGGTATAATAGTCATTCACATATAATAATTACATCTTTTACCAAATTATTCTTCCACCAAATTATTCCTCCACCAAATTATTCCTCATAATTCATAACCACCAAATTATTCTCAATTATTCATAACACCTAATAATTATTCTTCAATTATTATTCATAACACTCTCCCTTGAATGACTATTAATACAAATGTCTTCTGGACCTGTTTGGAGAAAAACCCAGTGGGAAAAAACTTCCAAACCGATTGCAGGATAGCTTGGAGTGGTTATATACTGCTTCATCAAAACATTGCTCCCCCTGATGTCTATCAGCGGCATATGAGTATTCACGTGCTGCCTCGTTAAAACCTTGTCAAGAAAACCCAGTGGGAAAAACTTGATCGAAGGAAAAAGAGTACAGCTGCTCCGTTTGATTTCATATCTTGAGAACTGATATCTTTACTTCTGGTAAATGATTTCAATATCATCATCGTTTGGATCTAAAGCATTAGCTCCATTATAACTTGATCCAATAGATACACTGTATCAATTTCTCATATCGTTCTCAATATACCATGAATATGCCTCGTTAAAACCTTATTAGGAAAAACCCAAAGGGGAAAAACCCTAATGAAGGAAAAAGAGTACATTATTCATGTGAATACGCCTTTAAAGTTGCCTCATTAAAAACCTTGCTAGGAAAACCCAATGGGATAAAACCTCACTAAGGGAAAAAGAGTGCAACGCTGTATTTTATACAAGTATGTCATAAGCATTTCAAAATATTTCATACATTTGTATGAGTATCATATACATTGGTTTTATACTCTTCGTTCATTTAGAGTGCATCAATTTTCGTACACAATTACAAAACATTCACCATGAACACATGTCTCCAAACACACAATTTAAAGCATATAAATTCATAGTAAAAACATGTAAACATATAAGTAAACCTTCATAACTAACTAACACTTAAAATATATCATTTAACATTTAATACTCACTTAATAGGTTATTTCATTCCCAGAGGCTTAGCTCACCCTTTAGGGTACTCATAAACACGGGTTTAGCTCATCCGATCCTTTAATTTCCTTTTCGGTACTACACACACGATCGGTAATTTAATTTTCATGAGCATGCAACATATAATGACCACCATGCTTATCTTTAAACTTGAGCACTAGTCATCATCATCTCATCATCTCATAAGTTAAGGATTTCACATTTACCATTTATCATCTTCAATATATCTCAATATTTTCATTATCATTGATCATATGTAGCGCTACATTTTCATATCATGTCGACACATTTCAATTTCATTTCTTTCCCCATATTGACATAACTTATCGAGATATCTCATTATCAATCCTCTTGTAGGATTACACAATATAGTTATGTCTATATACTCTTCAAGGGCATATGCCTCCGTTATTAAGACCATCTTTTATAATTTGCTTTGATATATATGATTGGGGAAATATCAAGGCTTCTGGCGTGCTAACTTATCAAAGCATCGTAGCTGATATATGTGATTGTTCATAGCCTTTCATGCATCTTTGAACTTCAAGTTCGTATTTCAATTTCGAGGATATAACATGATGCATTTCACATATTATTTTCAACCTTTAATACTCCCCCTCATGCTGAGAAAATTTAGAACACCAAAACTCATACAGTTGGTATGATTTTAATCATATATGTTCTCATCATTCAAAGATTAATATGGGAATTTAGACCGCTTGCATTCTATTCTCGATATTGGCAATTTATTTGAGGACTTTAAATAATTTGCCATATAATATCCCACTTGTATGCGCATACTCAAATCCTTCGTGATTTATTCAAGTATTGGGATATACATTTACTAGCTTTATCATTAAATCAAAATCATGCTCATACTAGTGAGCAAATATTTCGTGAAATTTCAAATTTCGAATCATATACACATGTGACTATCTAGTGGATCCATATCATAATATCTAGTAGTCCACATGGAGGATGAGTGGGCCCATACTTCTCATCCTTTATTCCAGATATATTTGGGATTTATTCCCAATATTGGCTAGTAATGATTTCATCATTTATCGAGAACAATCATTGAAGAATTCTTTTAATTCTTCACTTGAAATATTGATTTCAATAATTATTTAAAGCTGGGATGGTCATCCGGTTTTAAACGAGTATTATTGAACTTCTAATTCAATAAATTCTTATATCGATTTCACTAGTATCAGATAGTGCTCAATATGATTTATCATAGAAACAATTCACCGACATATTCCATCATCTTTTAGTGACATTATTGTCTACTAATGCTCGAACACTGAAAGTTCTGACTCATACGCATCACATCCGGCTATTATTTAATTCAAATCGTAGCTCTTACGCTTCATATTATTTATTTAAAATCGAGTCTTATTTCATACGCGTCGTATTATTCTATAAATAAATCATCAAAATTATTGCAAAATTCATCCTAACAAGGGTCTATACATTATAATGGATCATATGCTCTCAAATCTTGAAAATACTATCCATCACTACCGATTAAAATCCTAAAAAGGATTTATCGAGGTAGGTCGGAAAGATTAAGGATGCTAATGAATAAGGGTATCCCAGAAGATATCCGATGCTTGATTGAAGCAAAGGTTCGATTATCCGTGAGGTTTCAATTCCTTCTAAATACATGCCTGGTATGGGTAAAAGTAGTTTTTCAAAGAAACGGAGAGCAAAAAGATTAGGAGGATGCTACAAGTGTGCTCGATGGACATGTGACACTCGATGTAAATCAGGGGTACTTGTCCGTAAATCGAGAAGATAAAATAGCGTTCATTAAGGATGGATTGAGTAAGGAGCCTTTGGATGATATTCAACAGGCTCTTGAGACACATCCTAGTGGACACGCATAAGGTGAGCTAATGGCCTTATGGGCCAAATTCAAAGATCAACAAACGTTACAATCTTGAAAACTTACTTTAGAAGATCATGTTTGTAAATTTAGTAGAAAATTTTAGTATAATAATTTTCTCATATTAATATAAGGAAGCTCGGTGTAATAACGAAGATCAATGTTTTTCTTGTAATTGTAAATATTGTTTTTCGATTTTAAGATATATATATGTATATATATATTATTTTTCAATCAAAACGAGATATATGTCATTTTCACTTAAAATTTTTTTCTGCATTTTTTCTCTTTCATATTTGTCAAAAAGTAAATAGTGCACTCAATTATTGGTTTGAAAATTTTTCTTTAAATAGAGGGATTCATATATCTCTCATGTTCATACATTAAAAGTATAGTGTAAAAGAGAGATAGGAGTAGAGATGGATATGGAGATTTTAGAATCATCTCATACAAGTCACCTTTACCTCATGATTAAAACCGTATGTATTCTTGGTAGATCTAAGCGGTAGGCCATATCCAATATGTGGATATGGCAAACCGACTCGTAAAAGAGTTAGGGAGACAAGAAATCAATATACTATATGGAGGAACCAACAACAAACTTTTAGCTAGACTTATAATGGCTGCACCATCATGGGGAATAAGAGTTTGAGTGTAATACC
The DNA here is from genome assembly GCA_018223645.1 of Jasminum sambac. NCBI lineage: Eukaryota > Viridiplantae > Streptophyta > Magnoliopsida > Lamiales > Oleaceae > Jasminum > Jasminum sambac. The sequence goes on along the minus strand of CP073648.1, from coordinate 29,417,705 downwards.
TTTTCATCTAGTTGGATCTAATACTCAATTGGAGCCAGTTCTACCATGGGTCCAAATAGGTTGGGGCTACAAGCGCAATCCATCCACAATCGCATGATGTATATGATGAATAATAGTGATGCTTTCATTGTCCTTCCAGCGCTACAACACCTTGGAGGAAATATTCAATATAGCATCGTTGCGCAGTGGAACTTTCATGTCAAACCAATAGGTTTGTTGAATATTAATAATTTCTTTGATGGCTTACTAGCGTTTCTAGATCGTGTAAATAATAAGTTTATCTCTCATTCAATGAGAGAAAAATACTTATCTCTGCTAATCTGTTGATGAACTACTCATCAAATTTCATGCATATGTTCAAGAATCTTGAAGCCCAGTCCGTCGATCCACAGACCACTTCAGTGTCAAGCGAAAAAAGAAATTCGGATCCTTTAAATATTTCATTATGAATCCTAATATTGATGGTGGCGAGTTACTTGAGTATTTATACTCTCGAGACGCATCCCTCATTTATGGATTCAGTATGTATTTTCTTTTTGTATTTCTATATTTTCGAGTGTTTAATGCCATCTTTTGATATTCTCAATATGTTCCACTTCGACTGTTTTGTACTTCTTCTGGAGTAATAATAATAATATCATATTGACTTTATTCAAATACAGAAATCTAGTGATTTTGCTTCTTCAAGAGCATTTTATTCTCATATTAATACAATCTCATATCATCGATGAGATTACTTCATATAATCTCTCCATGCGATATATTTTCTTTGATTTATCAACATGGGATCTATTGAGCATTTTATTTTCATCTATTTATACAATGGTGACTTCAAGTACCACTTGTTCAATTTTCTCCATTAATATTCGGTATATATGGGGAAGTAATTTTATTTTCATCGTCTACTACTTCGAGAGTATGATTAGAATATTTGATCAACTACTTCTTCTGGAGTAGGATTTGTTATAACCAATCGTGTAGTATAACCCACCACATTGAAAATATGCACACCAATCGTGTGGTATTACCCACCACATTGGAAATATACTCAAACTATAAAGTGCATAAATTTAAATTGCAGAAATTAAATTTCCTCCAATAGGTGGTCGAACCTACCTTATGGGAATTATTGCAATAAATATAAATTTACGGAATTTAAATAGCAACAATTAAATTGCATAATGTTTAACTACTTCTTCAGGAGTAGGATCTGCTTAGTAGAAGGTATTACCCATCACTTAGCATATAAAGTGTGAAATATATAAAACCTTCCGCTTAGTGACTGCTGAACCCATCATCAAGTAGGAGGTATTGCGAGAATTAAATTGCAGTAAATAAAGTCTGAAAATTAAATATTGAATTGCTTCTACAGACATTTGTTCTTCTAGAACAAATACTCATTCGCTTCTACAAGAGCACACTTATCCTTCTAGAATAAGTACATTATGTAATTGAACTCTTCGGAGTTAAAATAATATTCGATCTTTTAACTCAAATGGACTTCAAGCCATTTTATATAATCAATGGATTTAGAATTTCTTCATGAATATTCTATCCATTTTTCAATTGTCGTCAAAATTAGGCTCGGTTTACCCTAAGGGTAAAATTGTTCATTCCAATTCGTAAAGGTAAAATTGTCAAAAATATTTTATCAATGTTTTACGATTGGAAAATTATCTCCTTTCTATTTCAATTTATCAATATCAAAATGGTCAAGGACTATTTTGTAACTTTTTCAAAAGTTGGTATACTGATTTGTAAATTTTGAAAGCTTGATAATAACATATTTCAAAACGAGTTATTACCCTATCAATGTTGGTGTCAAATCGAAGCTCTCGTTAAATCGAATATAATGGAGTCGAGAAAATTTGATTTTGATAATGTATACTCCTTATATCTCTATAAAACGAATGTTATAGTTTAATATATTATTATATTATAAAATCATATGATTTACCTTTTTCCCTTTCTCTAATTATTCCATGGATGAGATTTACTTGCAATCCATTTACGTGATCGAAAAATTCTTTGGACTCCATTCTTCCAATTTTGGGATTTCAGACATCTCCAAGCAGGTTGTGTAGAATGAGGAATTGTGGGAGAAGAATATGAACAAAAGGGAATTTTCAATGATGTATTTGCAAAGAGAGAGTTATTTAGGATTGATGAGGATGAATTAATTCATTGGTAATAATCCAGTTTCTGATACAGAAGATCATCTATAAGATGCAACTGTAGAGCATACTTCTTTCATATTACTCAAAGGGTCGAGACTCAGGCCGATAACGTGTTATAAAAGTATAGAAACAATAGAGAGAATTTAGAGAGAATGAATTCCAATGAATTCTCAGGAATGAATTTCATTAATAACTGAAGCCCTATTTATAGGAAAACTTCGAATGGCACAATCGTAATTACATAATTTCATCAAGGGTATAATAGTCATTCACATATAATAATTACATCTTTTACCAAATTATTCTTCCACCAAATTATTCCTCCACCAAATTATTCCTCATAATTCATAACCACCAAATTATTCTCAATTATTCATAACATCTAATAATTATTCTTCAATTATTATTCATAACAATATATATATATATATATATATATATATATATATATATATCTCCGTGTGTGTGTGTGAGTGATCAACTTTGCCCATTTAGTGGGATCAAGGGGTTGGCCTAATAATTAAGGGTTCAACTTCTTACTAAGAAGGTCCCCGAGTTTGAATCACATCTCCACCCTCTCTAGGTTAAAAAATAAAAATAAAAAAACCTTTGCCCATTTAATTAAAAAAATATGAATCCACATTTTTTGGGATTTTTAGCATAAATAGTCATAAGTAGTATTCTTGATTTAGTCAAATAATAAATAAAAGTCCCAAATGACAAAAAACTTTGGTGCATAAATGATAATTTGGGAATTCTTTGCCTTTCCGTCAATTTTCTTTATTTTGTCATTTTGTCTGAGGATATTTTGGTCAAAAACATTAGAAAAATTACACAAATGGTCCTCACCTTTCTGGGTTATTAAAATCAGTCCTAAAGTTTTAATTTTGTTGCATTAGTCCAAATTTTAATTAAATTATATAATTTTATATTTTACCTTTTTAAGTAGATCAATTTGGTCCACAAAATAATTTTATCGAATTAATTTGACACTAATTAGATAATTTTGAAAATCTTCAACGTAATAACATTTATTTATGTTTTCTTTTGCATTAGATATGCGTATATTTTGATTTTAATCAATCGTTAACAAGAAATATAATTATTGTATCTTCTTAAAATTTTAGTATCGTGTACTCTTTGTAAAAATAAAAATATAACTTGAATATAAAAATAAAATAAAATACGTGCACATTTTGATTTTCAAAACAGATATAAATGAATTGTTGTACCTAAATAAAATTTTATTAGAAATATATCTATGTAAGAAAAATATACCTGATACAAATAATTAATTAAATCAAATAAAAATAAAAAACCCAAATCCATCCACCCCACAGCTTCAACCCCACCCCCATCCCAAACCACCACCACCATCGGTGGTGGTGGTGGTGCCACCACCGCCTTGGTGTTGGTGCCACACCAATCGGTGGTTGAGCCACCACAACTGGTGGTGGCTTCCCACCACCGCATTTGGTGGTGGCGGCCACCACCAACTGGTGGTGGCACCACCACCACCACCACCGATGGTGGTGGTGGTTTTGGGATGGGGTGGGGTTGGGGTTGGGGGTGTGGGGGGTGGGATTTGGGTTTTTTATTTTTTTATTTTTATTTGATTTAATTAATTGTTTGTATCCAAGATATTTTTCTTACATGTATATATTTCTAATAAAATTTTATTTATACAACAATTCATTTATATCTGCTTTTAAATCAAAATGTGCACGTATGTATTTTATTTTATTTTTTATATTCGTTATATTTTTATTTTTACAAGAATACACGATACTAAAATTTTAAGAAGATACAATAATTATATTTATCAAGTTAACTTATTGATTAAAATCAAAATATACGCATATCTAATGCAAAAGAAAACATAAATAAATGTTATTACGTTGAAGATTTTCAGTAAAATTATCTAATTAGTGTCAAATTAATTCGATAAAATTATTTGTGGACCAAATTGTGATCTACTTAAAAAGGTAAAATATAAAATTATATAATTTAATTAAAATTTGGATTAATGCAACAAAATTAAAAACTTTAGGACTGATTTTAATAACCCGCAAAGGTGAGGACCATTTGTGTAATTTTTTCTAATGTTTTTGACCAAAATATCCTCAAGCACAAAAGGACAAAATAGCAAAATTGACGGAAGGAAAGAAATCATCTAAATGGACCATTTATGCACCAAAATTTTTTTTAATTACCATTTGCGCTACCTTTATTATTCGTAACTAAATCAAGAATACTACTGGGCTTTTTTTTTATATTTCACACTAAAATCCCTTTTTTTTTTCAAAAGAAAGAAGAGGTTATAGATTTTATTGCCTAAGGATATATTATTATTATTATTATTATTATTATTATTATTATTATTATTTGATGATCAAATAAGAATTCATATGGTTTGGTGACATGCAAGTGGACTTCCGATACTATTGATTATCCATTTATAGCGATAAAATATATATATATATATATATATATATATATATATATATATATATATGAAGCTATGTATTTTTTCACTTTTACATCAACTTCACCTTCAACTTTGCACATAATAATAATAATAATAATAATAATAATGGAAAAAATTGCTCAAGATTTGAAATCAAAGATCAACACAATATTAGGAAATTCTCAAATGGTTTTATAATAAATAAATGATTTACTTGGACAAAAGGTAAAATATAGATTATGCATTCTTTTTTTCTTCTACAGGCAAATTTATTTTGAATTGTACGACTATAATAACAAACTCAATTGAGGAAATATGGAAGGTTACGAAATTTTAAAATCCATTAAATTTCATAATGGGAGTACTCTTTAAAAATTTAATCTATTGAAATCCGCCAAATCTCATACAATAGAATACCATTAGAATCCGAGAGACTTTGTGGAATTTTAATAAAATTTGTGAAATCTATAAAAATTCATAAATTCTAAAAAATCCATACAATTCCATATTTGTGGCACCCCCTTAAGTAAAATTTTAGATTATCATTACAACCAAAGTTACTCGTGCATAATAATGCTATTTGAGTTTTTTGTTTAATAAATTATTTTATTTTTCGTCATTCAACAATTATTTCAAAATAAATATACATATTGCAGAAGGATTATATTTACAGAAGGCGATTGTTTCATGCCAATTACATTCATGTTCCGGCTAAAAAAAATAATAATAAGTACAAGTGAGTTTCAAAATTCAAAACAAATTTTCAACAAATTCAAAACTCAAGCAAAAAAAAAAAAAAAAAACCCACCAAATGCAAAAAATTTACGTACTTGAAAATTGAAATTAACAGTTGGCTGATACATTACGCTCTGACCGTAAAGCTATGATCCACAATTTATAAACAAGAAAAAGAAAACTATTTTAAAGTATCGAAAAGAAAATATTACTTCAAAAAGTTGAATTTGATAAACTCTTTTGACATAAAATAACAACGTGATATTTCAAACTCAACTCATAAATCATTTTCGTTTTTCTTAAACCATCCAACCAATCATAGAACTTAGAATAGGAGAATAGGATGGTCACTAAGGAGCAACCAATGGTGCCCCGTGCCCCTACCAGCTCACATACGGAGGAAAGCATTTCTAGTACAATTTGAATGCGCCCTACTCATAAAATTGTCCACTACTTTAATCAATTTCTAGTACAATTTGAATGCGCTCCTACTCAAACATGTCCATTAAAATTGTCCACTACTTTAATCACTGAATTGTGATCCTTGTACATGAGTAACAAATTTTATTAGTAAAAATACTGATACTAATATACTACTTTGTCGCGTAAATTCAATCATAAAAATCCGGAAAATAAGGAAATGAAGAGAATATTGGTAGATTACACAGGAGAATTTGAAGGAATTTTACATATTTTGGAGGAATTTTTTGACTCCGAGTTTTGTTAAAAATGGGCAGACGTTTTATATTTTGATGTCATAGAGACTCCCTAAGGTCGTGACTGAATTTTTTCCATACGAAGAAAGCAAATATCATTTCAAGGGTGTTAGGCAACCCTTTAAAAAAAAATTTATCACTTTTTATCCATTCTTTCTTTATTCCAAATCAATCATATCCGCATATCACATCACATTCATAAATATCTACCATTCAACTTCACTCATTCTCTCTCTTCCTTTACATTAAAAACATTTAAAAACTAACCCCTATAACCCTATTCATCAATCAATGACTAGATGTGCAAACAGGCAACCATACAACGAAAAGAAAAGGGGAAAAATGGTGCTTCTAAGCTCAGGCAAACAAAACACATGGTAAATTCCCAACATCACAATTCCCACGGCACAGTTAAATAAAACACTAGTCGTCGCAACAAATAAGCTGATCTGCCGAAAGTTATGTATGTATCCAAGACGAGAAGAAAACATAATGACATCCAATTTGCTACCTAAACATTAGGAGTGCAAACTACCATCTAGTATCTACAGCCAATTTTCTCTCATGGCCTGCCTCCCTTTCTTTCTCCCTACTGCCATCCAGGTGTCCCACCATCATCTCCAGCAGAAGTAGGACCTGCATTCCAGCCTGAACCTCCAGCCTCATCTGCAGTCGGAGTGGAACCCGCATTCCAGCCTGAACCTCCAGCCTTGTCTGCAGCAGGAGTAGAACCTGCATTCCAGCCTGAAACTCCAGCCTCATCTGCAGCCAGAGTGGAACCCGCATTCCAGCCTGAACCTCCAGCCTCGCCCGCAGCAGGATTGGGACCAGCATTCCATCCAGATGCTCCACCCTCGCCTGCAGCTGGAGTTGGCTCTGTTTTCCAGCTTGGAGTTGCAGCTTCATCCCGAGCTGGAGTACTGCGGCTTGCATTTGTGTTCCAGCCTTGAGTTCCCGAGTCATCAGCAGGCTGGCTCCAGCCGGGAGTTGCAGCTTCTTCTCGGTCCTGGCCCCACCGTGGAGTTGCAGCTTCATCTTTTTTCCAGCCACCACTTCTGGCTTCAGCTGAGCCAGAGCCGCGCTCTTTGTTCCAGCCAGATCGAGCTTGCTGCTTTCTGTAGTACTTCGGAACAAAAGCTTCAGCTTTATCCGGATACTTCTCCTTCAAGAAATTTTCCAGGCATTTACGGTATGAAAAGTCTTGTTTCGCACCATCAGTCGAAACAGCATAGAAGCACCTGCTGTCCTGGAAATCCTGGTGCTTGCTAACCTGTAACATCACATCAGATAAAGAAACCATCTCAAACTCAAATATGTTAATGTATGCACCAAATTTGTTCAAATCAGAGCACAACAAAATAATTTGCTAGCAAACACTTAACCAGTTAATGCAGAGCAATTTTGCATACCATGATGAAATTCAAGCCAGATCCCATCTTTGAAGCTTTATCAGGGTGATAATTCAACACATTATCCACCATGAATGATTGATCATCCGCAGATATAGGATCACCATCATTGTACCTTCACACAAAAGTTCCGTTATTAGAAAGAGTCAGATTCATAGCTTATGGTAAAAATTGATCAACTGAGTTCTAGTATAGATATGCATCCTGTCCAAGAGAGTAACATTGTAGAAGAAACTGATCCATAAAATTGATAAAATCAGGTCATATATCGAAGATGCAAATGTGTTTCCCATTGCACAGGCATTATTTCTACGTCATGACAGAATTGTAATAATTTATATCAATGGAAATGGATTTGTAGGAATTTCCCTGCCTATATTAATGATACTTTGAATAATGAAACCATAGCAAAAGCAAAAGGGCTTGCCCGATCTAGATTTTAACGAAATCTAACTTAAATCCTAACTCAGTTTCAACCATAAATATTATGGGAACCATAACGTTCTCAACCCTTTGATCAGCAGTCACACAATCTCTTTGAAAAACAACTCTTAAACTCCAGAAATCCATACGAAATTACAATGTCAACAAATTTTAGGACGGTAAATAACTTTTCTTCTCTACTTCATTGGATCTGTCACTACATCTACTAATCTCATTAATCATGAAAAACAAGATAATATAGGTGTTTTAATGTTTCTTTGTTCTTGCTCCATTAATGCACATAATATTATCTCCAGAAGATCCAAAGAGTAAATAATACCATATTATAATTTGAAGACTGAGAATCAAGAAAACAAGTTACCCGGATTGGTTCATAATTCTTCTGATGTTCTTCATAATTGCTTCAACATCTGACAGAATGTCTTGTTCCTCTGCTGTAAACAAATCCATACGCTGCCTCGTCACTGTGAAAGTTCCAAGTGCATTGAAATCGTCAGAAGAATCTCCTCTTCCACCGGAGCGACCCCTACCTCTACCCTCACCAAACCGACCCCTACCTCGACCCTCACCTGAGCGTCCCCTACCTCGACCTCTGGAATCTCCTCTACCAGCAAAAGGTCTACGTTGCGCAAAACCAGAGTCATTTGACTCTTTTGGACTGGGGTTCCAGTCAGAATCTTTCTTTAACTCCCCAGCAGATTGTGAATCTACCTTACCCCATTCCTTTGAGGAACCCCAAGCATTAGAAGGCTTCGACTGACTCCCTTGGTCAGCTTCTTTAGCTTCCCATAGATTTTCATTTGACTCTTTACAGGTTTCATCGGGTTTTTCAAGTTTCTTCCCCCAAGAAACTGATTCAGCTTTTCCACGACCAGAACCCAATGTGTCCCAACCTGTAGCCTCTGAAGAATCGCCCTGAGCTGTTGCAGGGATAACATTGTCCGTCTGACCAGCATCTCGGCCCCAGCTGGACTGGGTAGTATCCTTTTGGGTACTCGGGATGGCCCAACTATTTACGTCGTTATTCCACCCAGTTTCTTCTGACTCTTTGCCACCAGTGCCAGTATTAGCCGATGTAATTTGATCCTTCTTTCCACTCCAATCCTTCTTGCCAGACGATCTGCCCCAGTTGGACTGCTTAGTATCTTTTGGAGTACTGGCCCAACTATTTTGATCTTTCTTGTTCCAACTTGTTTCTTCTGATTCCCTGCCACTTTGATCATCCTTCCCATTCCAATCCTTCTTGCTAGAAGATCTGCCCCAGTTGGATTGATTAGTGTCCTTTGGTGTAGTTGGAGTGGCCCAACTATTTCCATCATTCTTATTCCAACCCGTTTCTTGAGACTCTCTGCCACCTTTGCCAGCATTAGCCAATGTACTTAGATCATCGTTTCCTCTCCAATCCTTGTTGCCAGACGATCTGCCCCAGTTCGACTGATTAGAATCTTTTGGTGTGCTCGCAGTGGACCAACTATTTTGATCTTTCTTCTTATTCCAACCCGTTTCTTCTGACTCATTGCCACCTATGCCAGCATTAACCAATGTACTTTGATCATTCTTTCCGCTCCAATCCTTCTCACCAGAAGATCTGCCCCAGTTGGACTGATCTTTTTGCTTTGGTGTACTTGCACTTGACCATGTATTCTGATCATCTTTCTCCATCCAACTTTTTTCTTCAGAATTTTTCTTTCCACCCCAAGCAGATAAAGATACTGACTTAGCTTCGGGAGTCTGCTGTGCGAAATTATCTTCCCTATGAGTATCCTTGCCCCAGTCGGACTGACCATTAGAATTTGATACATTTTCACTGCCCCAAGTACTTCGTCCAGCCTTTTCAGTATGACCTTCTTCAGCAGAATTGAGATTTTTCCTCCAAGCAGACCAACCACTCTTTGAAGAATCTTCGGGTGCCTTATTATCCTTCTCACTTTTATCAACACTCCACCCAGGAGTTGGGCTTTGGACTTTCTCAACTCTCTGTCCCCAACTGCCCTCCAATTTATCCTTCCCATCTTTCTCAACCCCCCAGCCAGAATGAGGATTTTCAGCTTTATTTACCTGCTCCCAACCACCATTAGATTTTTCTGTTGTCTGTGCCCAGTCATTCTCAGCAGCTGCAAAATTATCTCCATCTTCAAAACAAGGTTTCTCATTACCAGAATCTCGCACTGGAGACTGGTCAAATTCCATATATTCATCTTCCTCATCCAGATAGTCGATATCTGCACCAAGGCAACTTGTCCCCATATTTTCCTGCTTGGAGCTGCTGCTTACCAAATGAAGAAAATCATAGACATTCATTCCATTTTGTTGGTTCAACTCAGCCTAGCAACAAATGGGATTCAGACATTAGGCTTGTTGATTATTTCTAGAGCAAACGACCAAAGAACATATTCCATACATTACCACACAAATAATAATGTCAAAGTAATACCAAATAGCGAAAATGATGATATCAGGAACAGATAAAAATCAGTCCTCACCTTTCTAGTATCCCAAAGAATTTCAAATGGTGATCCCGTGCCAACAGCCGCATGTTTGCCCCAGGAACAAGAGGCCACAATGCTTGTCAAAGCATCAACATGGCACTTCTCGGCAGCTCTTTCGAAGCATTTTCTTGGTGTCTGAAGTAGAAGAGAGAAGATACATGAGAAAGACAGATAACAAATAATAGGAATGACATAATCCATATCAAGAACAGAAAATGGTCTTACAAAGAGTGTCGCCTCCGTGAATGGTACTTGCAGATTAAGTGATCTTGACAGTGATTTAATACCACCAGCATTAAAACCAATCAGATTGCCACCACATGTCATGCTATTGGCCAACAAAAGGAGATGATCTTTCAACACGCCTTTCGTAACCATCGTGACTGATGCAGACAGGCGCTATAAAATAAGACACCAAAGGTTAACCTTCTCTAAAGATGAACAAAAAAATTTAAACTGACAACAATCAATCAATTACAACTAAAATTTAGCAGCCTGGCCAAAAATTTCACACAGATTATATTATTGCTACATAACTCTGCAAAGCACTTTAACCACAAAAGGAACTACACAATTATGAGTACAAGGCTATTGCGATAACAGCATAATAATATGAACCTGGTGAGAGACAAAAATACATATTCACAAGTTGGATAAATTTAACAAACACACCGAATTTTAAAGTTGTAACTACTTCTAAACACGCCTAAACATAGAAACATCCAACAGTTCCCAAAAGGGCCTCTCCCATTCATGTGAGCTCAATCAATATTTATCCTTCACTTCCCTTCTGCATAAATACTGCTGCTCCACAGGAAATCTCTAACACCATTTTGTTGCAACTTGAGATTACCCACTCCTAACCCTTCTCTGCTATTCCTTCTAGAAGCTAATTTAAGCTATACCCAGCTTAAGCTAATTAGCTTAAATTAACTAATTTAAGCTAACACCATTTTGCTGCAACTTGAGATTACCAACTCCTAACCCTTCTCTGCTGTTTCTTCTAGAAGCTAATTTAAGCTATACCAGCAGGGCAGCTACCCAACCTTTCAGCAAAAAATGTCTCATAAACCTTTGAATTCATGGAACAACCTCTACTGGCTTCTTAAACCTTCAAATGTAACACATTAGAATGCTATAGCTCTTGCCTCTTAAGCACCCTCTAAAGAAGGGATATCTCTTCCACATGCAGTTTTTCCATTACTCTCTCAATCATTATGAGTAGAAGTCATAAAAGAAAGTATTGCCTCCCAAGGAAAGGATGACATTTTAGAATTAACTAAGTAACAAATCCTAGATGGAAAACTTTTGAATAGCACAATAAACAATGTTTATCCATGGTATCATCGTTCTACTCAAGACACAATAAGAATGTGAAATATCTACAGTTATAAGGTACAAAAAGGAGCATTCGGTGATTCATACGAAAATCGTAAATGCGAGGATGATGCCCCATTTGTTTGCCCCCTATATCCTTTCAACAAAGAAGCATCATTGCCTTCTCACTAACCGGACTCACGAGATCTTCCACTAACATAAACCGAAAAGGTGAAAGGGGATCACCTTATCTCAATCCTCCCAATATAACAGTCAGGAAATGAGACCATTCTACTACATCAATCAATCTATTTCCTCGTACGATGATACTTTTCTCTATCGAAGAATCTAAAAGAATGCCCGTTCTCACAATCATATTCCTCTGAAATAATCATAACTAGCACCTTTCTGTGTCCATATTCCTCATTCATTATCTACCAACAACACATAAATTTGGCCTTTGCTTCACAAAGGTGTCAAGAATTGATACCAAGATCCTTTTCATTGATATTTGCTTGTCAATAAATAGAGAATAGAGTTGCAACCCTAATTTACAATGGGCCCTAATTACATAAGATATCTCATCGACTATGGGCTCTAATACAACTAGGTTAAAATACAACTAAATATACAATAAAATATACAGTAACATCCCCCCTCAAATTGATGCGGGAGGATCCGAGAGCATCAATTTGCCCACGAGAAACTGATGACGTTGACGAGATAATGCCTTGGTGAACACATCAGCTGTTTGGAGCTCAGTGGCAACGTGAGGAAGATCGATCATGCGTTGGTCAAATGCTGCACGAATAGAATGACAATCAACTTCAATATGCTTGGTACGTTCGTGGAAAAGCAGGTTCGCGGCAATTTGAATTGCACTAGTGTTATCGGCATGCGTGTGGGAGAAAATTGGGGAATACCAAGTTAGCCTAACAAACCACGAAGCCACACAATCTCGAAGCAGTGAGGACATAGCATACTCGATTCGATTGGAGGATTTAGAAATCCGATCTTGTTTCTTGCTTTTCCAAGAGATAAGGGCATCACCAGAAACATACACCAGCCCGTAACGATCGCCACAGATCGAAACGACAGCCCAATCTGCATCACTATACCCCACCAATTGTAGAGGATTCTTCTTAGCGAAAAATAATCCCCGACCAGAAGTACCCTTAAGATAACGAAGAATACGGCGAACTGCTGCGAAATGAGTATGGCGAGGGGCCTTCATAAACTGACTGACTTGCTGAACGGCAAAAGAAATATCCGGGCGTGTAATCGTCAAATAATTCAGACTCCCAACAATTTGCCGATATAACAACGCATCAGACAACAATTCACCATCCTCTTGGCTAAGCTTTAAATTAACCTCCATGGGAGTAAGAACGAATTCGCGGACTGAGACCAGCCAAGGTGAGAATATCTTGAGTGTATTTGTGATGCGTAAGAGTACTGATGGAAGAGGAATGAACCTCAAGACCAAGAAAATAACGGTGGCCCAAGATCCTTCATGTGAAAAGAAGATCGAAGATCTTTGTTGGAGGGACCTAATCGACTGAGCATTAGATCCAGTAATAACAATGTCATCCACATAGACCAAGAGAATCACAAGCCCAGTAGCAGTCTGCTTAAGAAAAACAGACGAATCATATTGGCTCTGAGTGAAGTGGAAATCGAGAAGTGTGGCACGAAATTTCTCAAACCAGGCACTGGTGCCTGTTTAACTCCCGTGAGAAGCGCTGCGACAAACTTGATAGATGGGGTAAGAAATAACCGGAGGTGGGGCCATATAGATCTCTTCTTTCAAATCCCCATGCAAAAGGCATTCTTTACATCCATCCGTGCAAAGCCCAGCCTCGAGAAGCAGAGATGGCCAAGACAGCCCGAAAAGTAGTCATTTTGGCAACAGGGGCGAAAGTCTCTTCATAATCAAGCCCATATTCTTGACAATTCCCAAGAGCAACCAAACGAGCTTTGTATACATCCAATAGTGCCATCGAGCGGAGTTTAACCGCATATACCCACTTACAACCAATAAGTTTGACTCCATCAGACAGGACCAAATCTAAGTGTGATTCTCCATAAGTGCCTGAAGTTCTTCTTCCATCGCTTGCCGCCAACAAGCCTGACTAGCAGCCTGTGAATATGATCGAGGAATAACAGGAGCATCCACAATAGCCGAATGAGCATTATGAGAGAATCCGTATCTATCTGGTGGCCGGATAGACGAGAAGTCCTTCGGGGTGCAGTTGGAGGAGAATCAGGCATCGGTTCAGGGTCGGGAAGGGGCGTTGGTAAGCGAGGAGGACGTCTTTGATACACGATTCCCTTCCAACGATCCACTGTAGAGGTGTCAGGATCAAACGTAGGAAGGGAAGTAGTCTCGGACGATGGAGGAACATGGGACTGGAAAAAATATTGCTGCTCAAAGAAAACAACATTTCGAGAGACACGAAGTTTATTGGAAACAGAATCATAACACACATAACCCTTATGAGAGGCACTGTACCCCAAAAACGCACACCGGGTCGCTTGAGCACTGAGTTTGTTCCGTTCGATAGGAGGTAAATGAACAAAACACACGCAGCCAAACGTACGAAGAGAATTATAGTCGGGCACAACACCAAAGAGACGATAATATGGGGAGTCAAACTGAAGTGTTTGAGAAGGCAACCGATTAATTAGATAGACCGATGTAGACAATGCTTCTACCCAGAAACGAGGTGGGACAGATGATTCAAGCAATAAAGTACGAACTACATCTAAAAGGTGACGATTCTTAAGTTCTGCTATTCCATTTTGTTGTGGAGAATATGGGCAAGATCGTTGGGACAAAATACCCATAGATTTGAGGAAAGTTTGAAACTCACTAGACATGTATTCACCCCCTGAATCAGAGCGTAATATCTTAACTTGAGCAGAAAATTGAGTCCGAACAAGGGCAAGAAAGTCTTGGAATTTGGAGAATACTTCAGATTTGGAGCGAAGAAAATATATCCAAGTGAAACGACTGTAATCATCAATAAAGGTGACAAAGTACTTATATTGAGCATGTGAAATAACAGGGCTAATACCCCAAACATCGGTATGCACAATCTCAAAACATACAGAAGCACGACTCCCATGAGAAGGAAATGGTAAACATTTACTCTTACCCAATTTACAAGTGGCGCAATCAAAAGATATATCAGAAAATGAAATTTTATTGCCCAAACAACCAGTTTTGACAAGATGAGATAAAACAACTTTATTTGGATGGCCTAATTTCTTATGCCAAACATCACTATCGCTAACAATAGCTGAACAACCTATTGACTGGAAACTAGAATTAGAAATGGAGAATTGAAGCGGAAATAGACGCCCAACTTTAGGCCCCTTCGCGATCACCTTCCCCGATGCTTGATCCTGCACACAACAGCCATTATGATCAAAGTGAATCTCACAATTATTGTCCACCAATTGTCCAACAGAAATTAAATTCGAAGATAACTTTGGAGAAACAAGAACATGATCAAAGGAGGCCCCAAGAGATCCAACAGCAGTAATAGGTAGAGTATTACCATTAGCTATCTGAATAAGTTGATTACCCGAATACTTACGAACATCATGTAAAATTGTGGGATTCCCTGTCATATGATTTGAGGCCGCCGAATCAACCAACCAAGGAGAAGTAAGGGAATGATTCGTACCTTGCATATTCAAGGCAGATAGGGCTGAGACAATCATCTGTTGGACCATTTCTTGCGTCAAAGTGGATGATGAGCTGGGTGGAACAGACTGGTGTGGTGAATGCTCAGAAGTAACATCGGCGAGATTAGACTGGATGACAGAATTAGAACTTTGCCCCTGTCTATTTTGAGGTCGTATGCGACAATCTTTGATAAGATGCCCCTCTTTCTTACAGTAATTACAGAACTTCTTAGCGCATTTCTTTGCAATGTGCCCAAACTCCTTACAACGATAGCATTGGATCTGTGCATGGGTTCTTCCTTTTGTTTGAGCCGCATAAGCAACATTCATCACCGTGACGATATCTTGATTAAGACTTATCTGAGTCGCCAGACGTTGTTCTTCACGTAATAACTCACTCAAGCATGTGTCTAAGGACGGAATAGGATGTCGGTTGATTAATCCACCACGTGCGCCTCAAACTCGCTAAGCTTCATCAAAAATTGATCACGGTGTCGGCCATGGATTTTTCAGAAAGAGGCTAAAGCTTCTTGTGGAACTGCAGAAAACACAATTCCAGAATATTCACTCCAAAGATTTCGAAATCCAGAATAAAACTGTTGAATAGTGAGATTTCCTGTTTGTAATTAGAAATATCCAACTCAATTGATATTTCCGAGCGTTGTTATCACGATAATAGACTCTACGAATGTAGTCCCACATATCTTTGGCAGTTCAAATGGTCGAAGATCAGTTATCATAAATGGTTCAATTGAACCAAGTAACCAGGTTATTATATGTGCGTCTTTGGTCACCCACTGACTATGCTCCTTTGGATCAGTAGGAGCCTTAGTAGAACCATCTAAATGACCCCATAAATCCTTTCCCTTAACATACATTGAGAATTGAAATTCCCAAACTCCGTAATTCTTCCCATCAAAACGAACCATAGAAATCTTGTCGTCACCCATCATATAATCACCAAGCAAAGCACAATAACAAATCTGAATTTCAACTTTCCACACCAAAAATAAACCAAAAACAACCCTCCACACCAAAATAAACCAAAAACAACTCCTTGAGCGGAAGAAACGGTACAAACCGAGACTAAAACAGCCTTTACGTCACAAACAGATCACAAATGGGCTAACCTAGTACCAGCCGAAGGTCAAGCAGGTCTGGACGATCAGCTGGATGTTTGCCGATGTGTCGCCGGAGGTTACACGCTACCGCCACGCCGCCGACGGATCGGAACCGGGCGAGAGATGGACACGCCGCGTGTGGGCGTGGGTCGGACTGCCGGTGAAATTCGGCGACGGGAGGCGCGAGGTGGTGAGTCTACGGTGGTACCGGATCCTTGATCGGATACCGGATGTGGCTCAATGTGATTTTCGACTGCGGCTAGGGTTGAGTCCTTTGTGACTTTCAAAGACTTGCGGCTAGGGTTCGTGAAGACAAGAGTCGATCGTCAAACTCGATCAAACAAGAAGAATTGACTCTGATACCATGTCAAGAATTGATACCAAGATCCTTTTCATTGATATTTGCTTGTCAATAAATAGAGAATAGAGTTGCAACCCTAATTTACAATGGGCCCTAATTACATAAGATATCTCATCGACTATGGGCTCTAATACAACTAGGTTAAAATACAACTAAATATACAATAAAGTATACAGTAAACAAAGGTCCCTATGGCAGAGCTCTGCCTTATAACTTCACAAAGCTTGCCACATTTAATAACAATCTCAAACAAGGCCATGACAAAATTAATCAGAACAAAATCACCAATTTTTAAATCTGAATTTTTGGATTGACGAACCAAAAAAAATGATTAATTTTAGCATTGACTGCAGTCATGATATAACACCTAGAAAGCCTTATTGGGATTCCTTTTAATAATATTCCAACAATCCTAGAACAATGTCATTCTTAAAATTGAGTACAGGTATACGGTCGGGGTTGTGCAGAAGTGGAAGCATGGCATGATATAACACCTAGAAAGCCTTATTGGGATTCCTTTTAATAATATTCCAACAATCCTAGAACAGTGTCATTCTTAAAATTGAGTACAGGTGTACGGTCGGGGTTGTGCAGAAGTGAAAGCATGGCATTGGCCTACGAAGTGTCGTCGGCAATGGCGTCTGAAGTGTTGTCTCTGAAAGTTTAATGGCACTCATTTGTAATAAAGCATTACTCAACTCCTAATATCCTCCAACAGAATTTTCTGGACATTGAGAGGCTCAACTTTATCATGATAAAATTGACTGGTTTCATTCCTCTAGCACAGAGGCTCTTTCCCGGTTTGCCTTTTTCTACCCCTGTAAGGGAGCACAACCTGAACACCTCACTCCCCCCAAATAAACAAGGGAAACAAGAGATCTTAACATAAACAACGATGCAGATAGACATGCAAGTTCTTTGAATGTGTCCACATCTCCCTGAAAATGTGTGGATGTGCTTTGAGAGGATGTCAAGATACCTGAACGGCCTGCTCGAACGCACAAGAAATGCCAAGCAACTCCTGCACTTGTTTTATGGCATGCAGGATAGAACGCTTGGTGTCAATCAAATGGATAATTGGCAAGCAGGAGTCCATGACAACCCTCCAAGCATCGCCACTCTTTTTAACAGCCTTCTTTTCAAGAATTACATCTAGAGCTAACTCACCCTTTTGGCTCTTAGAAGGACTCCTGGCCGAAGTAGCATCAGAATTAATCCAAACTATGTTTGCTGCAGACACCATAGGATCACCTGCCAATTTATGATTAAATTAAATATACTTCCAAAGTACGTAAAGCATCTTACCAAAAGCAGAGGGTTCATCAAAATCAACTTCCTTTCAACAATAATATACACTATGCAGAGGAAAAGAAACTAAAAAGTTTGAGAACTTTTATTACAGGTACTGACACTTACATTCGGCAATGTATTTTGAACTGTTTCTATAACGTTTCTGCCTCTGCATAATTTTCCAAATTAATTCTCACCACACATTTCTCAAAACAGCCTTTTTACCACTCATTTCCTACTTTTCAGTTTTTTTTCTTCGAAACACCTCATATACTGCATATTACATCCCACGTCAAACATGATGATATTGTACAGCACAAATCGAATCCTTTAGTTATGTTCAAATAATAAGACTAGAAAAATCATATGAATACCTTTAATAATTGTCTCTAACAGGACTGGGCATACTGTATCAGCAAGAATATGCGTACTCCTCTCCAAATAAACATCATTTCCCCCAGTCCAAATGAACTGCAAGCAGGGGACATCGGTCCACTTGCTTTGGGCAGTGGGGTTGAAAGAACAACAATTGCTGCAGACAAGTAAGATATGTGTCAACAAATAATATGCGCGTGTTTGAACCAATTCGAAAACAATGAATTGCAAGCCTGATTATCTACAGTGGAAGGTGCAAAAGATCACATCAATCTCACCAATTATTAGTATATAATTTATCATCTCTTGCAAAATATCAAAACTTTTGGTTACATCCACCAATGCATTATACTAGTACAGTTCGAAATGTAAGGGACATCGATTTTATGACAAAGATCTGCATCACAACCGAAATAAGTCGGCAACTCAAACTGACAATTTCAAGCTTCCTTTATTTTTTATTTTTTATTATTTATTTTTTTTTTCAGGAAAACCAACGGGGCAGATTGCAATATGTAAATAGAAACGCTGAATAAACCAAGATGCATCTATGGAAACTATAATAGCACGCCCAGTCACCCAGCAATCAAAACCAACCTGAACAATAGATCTATTTTTCTAAACAGATTGCCAACTTTTTTCTTCTTCTGATATAAATTGATGCTGTCTTGACATTTTTCCAGAATATCATTCATGCTGATATTTGACTGTAGCAGCTGTGCCTGCTCAATCAAGTTGAGAGAACAAGGAATATCAACCACAAAATTCTGAATAAAATAAGAAAACAACAATATCCACAACATTATTGGAAAACCTTGTCTAGATGCAGATGGCCAACAAGACCAGCACCAATCTCAGAACTATCACCTGCTGTTTCAGATCGTTTGTACCTGCACAAAGGAAGCAACAAGAACAAATAATACCCTCCTTAGTCCTTCCCCATCTAAGAGTTGAAGCAGTCCAACAATCAGAATAACAAGAACAGAACATCCAATGAAATATGTGTCACAAGTGAAAAGTTTGTGAAAAGTCAAGACCATCAAACATCAAGCTACTAACATGGCAAAACATCATTATCTTGATGGGAATATAACCATCTAGTCATCCATCCATGTGTCGGTCTGAGCTGTCAGAGCCACGGAAACATGCATAAGACTGCATGTACTTTGACAGCAACAAAATTAAAATGTAGTAATGATGAAACATTGGATTTATATGCATAAAAATAAGCATAAACAAGACTAATATCATCAGTAATAAGGGCATTTGGTGCCATTTCCTTTTTGTCAATTTACGTTTGAATTCATTTGCAGTTGCCATTTTTGCTGTTTTTCTGTTTTTGCGATGGAGCGAAGACAACGGTGTATATCTGCATTTTCAATAGTTTGAATGCTTTTGCTCAAAACACTAGATGTCAAAAAGCTGTTTCGAGTTTCCTTCACAAAATTTTTCCTTGTTCTGAATAATGCATTTCCAAATATATATATATATTTGAGATAGGAACTGAACATACTCTATCAAGAAATCGACTGATGCATCCTTCAGACTGACTTTCGTCAAGTGATCCTTGACCACACATGCAGCGTTTTCTTTGCAATGCTTTCTTCCACAATCACAATCATTTAGATAGAGCATTACTCGTCGGTCAGAAATATCATTTTTGAAATTGACCCCACAAAGTAGTATTTCCTGCAGATAGAAACAGGAGGAATATGTCTCACCAAGTTGTCACAACATAAATTACAGAAATTTTAAATTAATGCATTTTAAGATTCTGAAAAGGCTAATTACCTTCATCATCTCCCAAGAAGAATTACTACTCGGGGAAGAATCAAGAACTGCCTTGTATGCAGGATTCGACATGGCAGTTGCGGCTAACACTCCAACAGGGTCACCAGCAGCAAACTCGCTTGCAACATTGGCACTGTTAACCCCATATTCAAATTGAATGATTGAGTTACTGCTCATATTTCTCACTGTTCCATCATGGCAAATCATAACGTCTCGAAGGACGGCCATCAGATTCTTGAATAACGTTCCCGGTTCTGTCAATCCTCTAGAGGAGCGAACAATTACTTCTCTACTGGAGATTGAATGAACCATTTCCTGGTATGGATCCAATCCTCGAAACAGGGGTCTACCAACCAACCCATACTTTTCAGTAGGATGTTTAGCACTGGAAGGATACTTGTTTTGGAATAGTGATGACATTGCATTCACCAAATTCCAAGTATAGAACTTTCCCTTCTCTGCCAACTGCAATCCCAAGAATCCAATTTGCTGAACCACCTTGGTGAGAGCAGATTCACTTTTTGAATCTATGAGATGGCCTATTGCAGAAGATTTCACTATGAAGTTTGTAATTGGTATTTTCATACTCCGCAAGTAATTCTCCAACTGCAAAGCGATAGATTCACTATAACACTTGCGCAAATCATCTAGCAATGGAGAGATCTTCTGAATATCTGCTTCAATGTTACTTAAAATGTCCCCGGGTATGAAAAGATCTCTTAAACTAACACTGAACCCTTCTGCGTAGAGATTTTCCATTAACAGAGGTTGTAGAGAGTTGAAGAACCCCAAAACCTCCTTAGGCCCCTTCAAAAAGAAAATTGATGTGACTATGTCATTCACAATCGACTGCATCACATCCCTACTAAATTCAACTCTCACTACCTCACTTTTACAAATTGTATGCCTCTCTCCCGAACAGTCAAAGGCAAGAGGTAAAGTGATCTGCAAAATTTGTGCAGCAGTCCAAAGAGGACCAGATTTACAAGATTTCAACACTGCAGGTCCAGGTAAAGAGTTGGGGGAATACATCGCCAACTGCTGTGCTGCTGCTCTGCTCAAGTGATAGCTCTGGAACATGAGTTTCAGAGACAGAAGTGAATCTGTTCCTAGTTGCAGGTTGAAATTGCCAGTGTGAGAGCTAAGCAGCTGCTTCTCTACAGAGAAAAGCTCCACCACTTCTGCTTTAGCTTCAAGAGACTGGGGATAAAACAAGTGTATGCAATCCCCATCGAAATCAGCACTAAGTGGACCACAGATAAGGGGATTGATCTTGACTGTATGATCTTCATGGATATAGACTGCCAATGCTTGAAGGGAGTGCTTGTGAGTAGTAGGTGGCCTGTTGATAAACACTATATCGCCATCCATTATTCTTCTGTGAACTATCTGGCCGGGTTTCAAAAATGTATGGCCCTTTGACCCTTCCCTCAACGAAAATGTTGACATCCCATCCTTGTAAGTCAAGCAAAGCTTGTCATCAACCAGTTTTTGCAAGTATACCATGTTGTGCTCATTTACTCTCTCCTCAAAGGTGATCTTTTGGGCTATCTCAAATGGCAACCCAATTTCTGCCACACCTTTGAACGAGTCACCTGTTATCACACTGCGAGAAGAAAACCCGGACCCCTTTCTAATAAAGAGAGTTTTCATCTTCTCAAGCCAGGCTTTGGTAGATGAAGAACTTATCTCTTTGTTGATGCCAAACCGAGTGTCTACATCACGAGATGCCTGGTAAAGGAAACAGAAATTGAAGAAAAACAAAGGAAAATAATCAATGATATAATCCAAGAGGAGATACAATGTAACGTGAAAGAGTAAAATACTTGGCATGCGAGTAACAAAACATGCACAAAACCACATAATTACCTTGCCTGTGCCTCTAAATTGAAAATATTGAGCCACAGCTGCCTGTAACTCATTGGCTTCAACCTCGTGAGATTCGAAATTCGGTGTCCCAGACCTGGAATTTTTTATCACCTCCACATGTCTGAGCACTTTCTTAAGCAGAGTAATAGAATAATCCTGGAAAACAAAAAAACATGATAGTATCTATAAAATAGCATTAATAAGATTAAGTCCGAGCAGGGAGTAGAGATTGCAAGAATTTCTTACAGTAGACATAGTACTTATCCCATCAGAAACATCGGGCACAGACAAGCAGTTTGGAGGGACTGGCAAGTGTTGCAGGATATATCCTTCTTGAGGAACATACCCTTTTGCCTCAAGTTTTTTCCTAGTCTCCTTGGGAATTTTTTTCAGAATTGCCATCGCCTGACAGTAACAGGACAAAGAAACTAAGTTTGGTCAGCATTGTGCCACACAGTCTGGCTTTCAGATTTAATCATTTACAAAAGTGACATGGTCGATGGCACAAGTTTCAAGTTACAAAAATTAATGAAGAAAATCCAGCCATTATTTGGAAAAAAGTTTGAAGCTACTATAATAGGAAACCACAGAACACGAGAGCTCATTAATCAGAAAGTACTGGCAAGAATATGAAGCCAGAATCTACATGTGTTCGTGAGGGCACACACAAATGGGGAACAAAAGAAGGAAGACCCGAAGCAACAGAACAGTGGACATAAACTAAAAGCAATTCTCTAATGCATAAGTTTAACCCGAAAAAGAGCAAGATCAATATATAATATCAGATATTCCATTCCGGACCTTAGTGGCCAAGCATACAAAAATAAAAATAAAAAATTAAGAATTTAAGGTCATGCAGAAAAAATAAATGGCAATGAACTCCAAGTGGCAATGGACATTCCTTTCACATATTGCTGCTTGACTCGTTGATGTTACTCTATAGATACTGAACTGTAACATGGTTGGATGCAAGACCCACCATAGACACCAGTGGCCTCTAATAGGCAAAAAATTATAAGGACGGTGAACAAACATGAGCAGCCCAATCAACTATGTAACACTACATAGAAACAAATTCCCAATCTAGGATTTAACTGCTTATAATTAAAAATACACATGCGAACATGCAAGGACAGAAGTTAAAATTCAAATAAAAGATATGCTCAGCTTAACCTCCAACGGTAGCAACACTCGAGAATAGCTGCGCCCATATCGAAATCCATATTTTTCCAGGAAGTTCCAGAATCCTTCTCGATATGATCTTGATGGTATCTTTAACTCCAAGTAACAAGCCCCATCTGTAGTCCTGGCCTCATTGACTGAGATTAGTGAAATATCCTGCAAAAGTGAAGATTAAAAACCTTCAGTAAGTACTCCAAAAATTTCATCAAATGACTTTTGGTTGCCGATGATTGTTCTTGACAAACAATTCGGTCCAATGTGTGTTGCAAACAATGACCTCAACTTCAACAACAAAGATTCATCACATACAGCTAACAGGATAAAATTGTTATTGGTTTGCAGTTCAACAAAACTAAACCGGCGAATAAGGGACCGTGAATATGTTGGACAAGAAACAGAACTGCATTAAAGTCATGAAGAACATTGCACAGGAGAACAAGTCCCTTTAAAGAAAAAAACAGAAAAAAAAAATTAAAAAAAAAAAAACTTGCATGATGAAAGACAATAAAATGACATGACATTTCTCCAAAGAGAGAAGAAACGAAGACACAAAAAAAGACCTTAAACTATTGACATAGACAGCCATGAGAAGCCAAAAACTTGTAGCTGTAAGCAACAATCATTAACCATCTTTCAGCTGACACAGAAACAAGGATCAAATGAAACCACACCAATAATGCATACAAATGCATAGAAAAATGTCCATCGTCTGAGAAACCAAGTGCTACAGGGGCATTCATTGGATTACTTGATAATGAAAGACGTAGGAGATCTTATGGAGCTAGTACAGCAAAATTTAAGATCCTAATGTTGCCAATGCCACATAGATCAGTTTTTGCATAAATTAGACAGTATGGAATACTTTAAAGCTTATAAGATTGTATTCCATTTTTTCTCACTATTTCAAGTTCAATCTTCTGGTCTTCCATTGCAGTTGAGATCAGTACTTCAACTTAATATTGGAAATATTCCAAGAGAATATAATAACTTTTGTAAAATTAGAGTTCAGAAAGCCACTAATGAAAGTAGATAACACTAAATTATACATAAGGATATGTATCATATGGAACACTTAGATACACAAAAAAAAATCCTATATTCAGCATTCTTGGAATTCATTGGAGAGTTGAAGACAGTTAAAGGTACCTCACAACACGAAGATAAAACTCTTTCAGCTACACCAACGCTCTTGACCTGAAATTAAAATCAAAGAACTCAGCAATATGAAGATTGAGGATGCAAAAATAGACCAAGTCAAGGCAGATCGGACCGAGCAAAATGGAAAACCAATAGAATGGAAGAATAATACGTGTGCCAATGCTATTTTTCAACTATTTGTTTCAGATTGTTCAAAGAATAAACACAAGAGAGATACAAAATCAGAAGATTAATCATAATATGAGTTTTGTTGGGTGTACTAATACTAGAAAGCAGGTGTGTCTTTTAAAGTGTCCCAACACGAAAGCTCTCATTATACGTATACTAACAATATTTAATCCAGATCAAAACTGCAAGGTGACAATTTAGAGTGCTTAACTTACTACCAAACGAGATATGGTTTTAATCTAATAGACTGCAAAACAACCCAACTCCACTTTGTACCCAAGACGTATCAATGTTAACCAATACCTTCCGATTTTTTATCTTCAAACACTTCAAGCACAAGAAGTTTAATAATCTTTTCAATTCACCAACATGGTCAGGATGATATATTGGAGTAGGCAGCTCAATGTATCCAAAATGGCCTGAAAATATTAACAACAAACCAAAAGTTTAATATACCAAGAATACGATCCTTAAATCTTATTTCAAGAAAAATATTCAATTTATGAAAAGATATTATAACTCAATTTGCATACCTTCACATTGCCCAGGCTCACCAGTACCACAGGACTCACATCTGCCAGCTTCAAGAGGCAAGCCAAGGAATGGGTTGGACAGCTGGCTAGCATGGCTGATAGGACAGTCACTAATGGATGCTTTGCACTGCTCAAAGATAATGAAACAATTATTGCCTCTCCATAGAAATCCGAAATTGGAAATACACTTATTTTGATAGTACACAGTAGTATCTGTTGGAAATAATTTTTTAGCTTCCCATGTATTAGAGAAAATTGATAACAGTATTAACCACAGTAAAGAAGGGTACCTGCTAAATACCATTCTGAGAAAACTCGAGAAGAATATTTCAGATTCATGCATTAAGAGTTTGTTTGGTACAACTTTTTTAGAAAAAATAATTTTCTTCTGCATCAGTTTCTATCATTCATTACATTACTTTAACCTTTTAAAGGGTAAGTGCTAAACGCCACACATACGATTGTGAGAAAACTCGAGAAGAATATTTCAGATTCATGTATTAAGAGCTTGTGTGGTACAACTTCTTAAGAAAAAATAATTACCTTCTACATCATTTTCAACAAATCATTACATTACTTTGACTTTTTTGATAAAACTTTCCTTTTTCCTTTCACCAAATTAGTACAGGGACTTTTCAGCTCATCAGAGGAGAAAACAAAAATGATAAATAAAAAGGAAAAAAGAACCATTGCATCCCGGCACCTGCAACCATTGATAACTCTTACACAAGGAAGTGAAAGAAGAATACTTACAATTTCTTGACGAGTTGCCAACCCAAATCGGATTCCCGTGATCTTAGCATCAGGAATCGCAGATGAACTTTCTTCCATTTCCTATGGACACCTGCAATTCTGGTAAAAAAAGTACATTCATATCACCAGTCAGTAATATTATTTTGGAAAAAGAGAACATATATGAGTAAAGAACATGAAAATTTTCAAAGGAGTGCTTTGAAGCACTATTTGTGAAGGAGGTTACGCCGCGGAGCACATATATTTAACACGCCAACGAGAAATATGCTAATTATATACCTGCAGTTCCAATAAATACTTATCCTAGAAAACAATTACTTCAATAAAGCTAAGAGGATATCGCCATTCAAAACATCAAAATTCTACTGTTTGTAAAAAGTATCAAAATAAACAAAATCCGAATTGCAGTCTGTCAAAAAATGGTAGAGAAGTGTTGGACCAAAAAATCCAAAATAGACAAAATTGCAGAAAAAGAAAAAGAAATTTAGGCATAAGCCATTTATACATATGATTCGTCCAGGCAAAGTGGATTTTGGAGATGGAGCTATTTGTGAAAAAATACAACTATTTCTGCATAACCATTAGTCGAACTTCATGTACAAATAATATGTTAACCTAGCATAATTGTGTAATTAAGGGTGCATTCATTTTAACTTTTTTCTACTTCAAAATTAGCTTATACTACTTAGGGCATGTTCTTTATAGATTAATTTGGTGTAAATTAAATTGGTGAGGAAGTTGGTGAGAATGTGTGGTTAAAAATTGGAGATGGAGTATTAAAAAATATAAAGTAATTGTCAAATCAATAAATGAATGGTTGAAAATGATGAGAGAGAAAAAGTAGATTTAATTTGGTGAAATTTAAGTTGTATAAAACATACCCTTAATCAACATCAAACTTCAATATTAACCACATATCTCAAATTGTTATTCATTATTAATTATTATTCATACATCTTGTAGTCCCGGCACTATGCCACTATCTTACCTAAAAAGTCACTTTCGCCATCCGGTGAAAATAGGTTTGCTCTTATTTCACACAGACTAAGAAATGTCAATAAATATAATTGGGAAAGTAAACTTTACACTACTTTCCCAATATTCTCTTATTAAATAATCTTAAATTTATCTACTCATTAAATTTTTATGGAAAAAAGTAACGGTATCGATCTATTACGGGTACATAATAAAAGCTTACTCGGACATATGCTAAATGTAATATTTTCTCCACTCCTAATCCCCTGCCCACTTGAGGGCATGTTAATATGGTCATATGCTGATGCGTAGTTTGCAAGTGGTCCAAAATGTGCCACTCACGTTAATTTAGACCACTTGTAAACTGTCACATTAATGTGTGGACATATTAACATGCCCATACGTTCGTACCAGATCACTAATATTTTCTATGTAATCTTTGTAACATCATATACTCTATCTGTATTCCCAGCATAATTGTGTAACTAAATGTAATCTGTGTAACGTCTGTCTCTCTCTCTCTCTAGCAGACACACACACACACACACACTCACACGAGTCTCTCTCTCACACACAGATACACACATTATGCATAAAAATATAGGAAAATAAGGAATTTTGCTTCCATTAGCTTTCAGCAACCAAACACCACATATGAGCAACCAGAACACCAAGAACATCAAACGGTGACCGACCCCACTTCAACTTCAAAAAAATCTATGAAATTAAAATGAGAAAAAAAAACCCAGAAAGCACCATAAAAACTTAAAATAATACACAAGCAGAACATCGATTAAAGAAAAATCGTGTTTCAAAAAACTAAATAAATCAAACAGGCAAAATGTCATAATAAATGGAAAATGTGTGAAAAATCAGAGCAAAAACCCACATGCAAATGCGTGAAAATGCACTTTTAACCCATGGTTTGAGCTACTTCATCGCAGTATTGCCTAGTGCCGGAACATTAATTTTCTCTATCAATTCTTACTTCGAAAAGCACACTCCTGGTCTTCCTGCTATGTACACTCCACGGATCGATTTGCCGACGGCTTAGAAAAATTAACAAACAATTTTCTTGAGAGGAAAAAATGGTTCAGAGAGAGTGTAAAAGACGTACTATGGAAATGGGGTTTTAGAGGTAGTGTTCACTGATGTTGTGCTTATGCACAGTTGAAAAACAATTGGAGGATGCTGAGTTGTACACTTGTCCCCCGTTTGGCTTTTCTTATATCCAAGTAACAGCTTTTGCTCGGCGAAGGTATAAAGAATTTTGGTAAATTGCAGATAATGTTATAAAAGTATAGAAACAATAGAGAGAATTTAGAGAGAATGAATTACACTCTCGTGAATAAATTTCATTAATAATCGCATTTATATGAAACTTGAATTCGCACAATCGTAATTACATAATTTCATCAAGGTATAATAGTCGTTCACATATAATAATTACATCTTTTACCAAATTATTCCTCCACCAAATTATTCCTCATAATTCATAACCACCACATTATTCTCAATTATTCATAACACCTAATAATTATTCTTCATAACACTCTCGAATGACTATTAATACAAATGTCTTCTGACCGCGTTTAAAAACCCAATGGGAAAAAACTTCCAAACCGATTGCAGGATAGCTTGGAGTGGTTATATCTTTGCTTCATCAAAAACATTGCTCCCCTGATGTCTATCGGCGATATGAGTATTCACGTCTTTGCTCGTTAAAACCTTATCAAGAAACCCAGGTGGGAAAAAACTCGATCGAAGGAAAAGAAATGCAATTGCTCAGTTTGATTTCATATCTTTAATCGATATCTTTACTTCAGAAATGATTTCAATATCATCATCGTTTGGATCTAAAGCATTAGCTCCATTATAACTTGATTCAATAGATACATCAGATCAATTTCTCCTATCGTTCTCAATATACCATGAATATGCCTCGTTAAAACCTTGTTAGGAAAAACCAGTGGGAAAAACCCTAATGAAGGAAAAAGAGTACATTATTCATGTGAATACGCCATTAAAGTTGCCTCATTAAAAACCTCATTAGGAAAACCCAATGGGATAAAACCTCACTCGAGGGAAAAAGAGTGCAACGCTGTATTTTATACAAGTATGTTTAGCATTTCAAAATCTTTCATACATTTGTATGAGTATCATATACATTGGTTTTATACTCTTCTGCTCATTTAGAGTGCATCAATTTTCAGACACAACTACAAAACATTCACCATGAACACATGTCTCCAAACACACAATTTAAAGCATGTAAATTCATCGTAAAAACATGTAAACATATAAGTAAACCTTTATAACTAACATTTAAAATATATCATTTAACATTTAATACTCACTTAATAGGTTATTTCATTCCCAAGGGCTTAGCTCACCCTTTAGGGTACTCATAAACACGGGTTTAGCTCATCCGATCCTTTAATTTCCTTTTGGGTACTACACACACGATCGGTAATTTAACTTTCATGAGCATGCAACATATAATGACCACCATGCTTATCTTTAAACTTGAGCAATAGTCATCATCATCTCATCATCTCATAAGTTAAGGATTTCACATTCACTATTTATCATCTTCAATATATCTCAATATTTTCATTATCATTGATCATATGTAGCGCTACATTTTCATATCATGTTGACACATTTCAATTTCATTTCTTTCCCCATATCGACATAACTTATCGAGATATCTCATTATCAATCCTCTTGTAGGATTACACAATACAGTTATGTCTATATACTCTTCAAGAGCATATGCCTCCGTTATTAAGACCATCTTTTATAATTTGCTTTGATATATATGATTGAGGAAATATCAACGCTTCTAGCGTGCTAACTTATCAAAGCATCGTAGCTGATATATGTGATTGTTCATAGCCTTTCATGCATCTTTGAACTTCAAGTTCGTATTTCAATTTCGAGGATATAACATGATGCTTTTCACATATTATTTTCAACCTTTAATACTCCTCCTCATGCTGAGAAAATTTAGAACACCAAAACTCATACACTTGGTATGATTTTAATCATATATGTTCTCATCATTCAAATTTTTAATATGGGAATTTAGACCGTTTGCATTCTATTCTCGATATCGGCAATTTATTTGAGGACTTTAAATAATTTGCCATATAATATCCCACTTGTATGCGCATACTCAAATCCTTCAGGATTTATTCAAGTATTGGGATATACATTTACTAGCTTTATCATTAAATCAAAATCATGCTCATACTGGTGAGCAAATATTTCAGAAATTTCAAATTACGAATCATATACACATGTGACTATCTAGTGGATCCATATCATAATATCTAAGTAGTCCACATGGAGGATGGGTGGGCCCATATTTCTCATCCTTTATTCCAGATATATTTGGGATTTATTCCCAATATTGGCTAGTAATGATTTCATCATTTATCGAGAACAATCATTGAAGAATTCTTTTAATTCTTCACTTGAAATATTGATTTCAATAATTATTTAAACCGGGATGGTCATCAGGTTTTGCAAGCGAGTATTATTGAACTTCTAGTTCGAGAAATTCTTATATCGATTTCACTAGTATCGTATAGTGCTCAATATGATTTATCATAGAAATAATTCACCGACATATTCCATCATCTTTTGGTGACATTATTGTCTACTCTTTGTTCAAACACGAGTTACAAATTTCATACGCATCACATCCCGCTATTATTTAATTCCAAATCGTAGCTCTTACGCTTCATATTATTTATTTAAAATTGAGTCTTATTTCATACGCGTCGTATTATTCTATAAATAAATCATCAAAATTATTGCAAAATTCATCCTAACAAGGGTCTATACATTATAATGGATCATATGCTCTCAAATCTTCGAAAATACTATCCATCACTATCGATCAAAATCCTAAAAAGGATTTATCGATGTAAATTTGGAAAGATTAAGGATGCTAATGAATAAGGGTATCCCACAAGATATCCGATGCTTGATTGAAGCAAAGGTTCGATTATCCGTGAGGTTTCAATTCCTTCTAAATACATGCCTGGTATGGGTAAAAGTAATTTTTCAAAGAAACAGAGAGCAAAAAGATTAGGAGGATGTTACAAGTGTGCTCGGTGGACATGTGACACTCGATGTAAATCATGGGGTACTTGTCCGTAAATCGAGAAGATAAAATAGCATTCATTAAGGATGGATTGAGTAAGGAGCCTTTGGATGATATTCAACTGCTCTTGAGACACATCCTAGTGGACACGTACAAGGTGAGCTAATGGCCTTATGGGCCAAATTCAAAGATCAACAAACGCGTTCTGATACTTGAAAAACTTACTTTAGAAGACCACTGCTTGTAAATTTAGTAGAAAAATTTAGCATAATGATTTTCCCATATTTATGTAAGAAAGCTCTGTAATAACAAAGATCAATATATTTCTTTTATTTGTAAATATCGTTTTCAATTTTAAGATATATATTATTTTTCAATCACTGACAGCTATATGTCATATCACTAAAGAAAAATTTCTGCCTTTTTCTCTTTCATATTTGTCAAAAAGTAAATAGTGCACTCAATTATTGGTTTGAAAATTTTTCTTTAAATAGAGGGATTCATATATCTCTCATGTTCATACATTAAAAGTATAGTGTAAAAAGAGAGATAGGAGTAGAGATGGATATGGAGATTTTAGAATCATCTCATACAAGTCAGCTTTTACCTCGCCATATTAAAACCGTATGTATTCTTGGTGGATCTAATTAGGCCATATCCAATATGTGGATATGGCAAACCGACTTGTAAAAGAGTTAGGGAGACAAGAAATCAATATACTATACGGAGGAACCAACAACAAACTTTTAGCTAGACTTATAATGGCCGCACAATCATGGGGAATAAGAGTTTGAGTGTAATACCTTTCCATCTAGTTGGATCTAATACTCGAATTGGAGCCGCTCTACCATGGGTCCAAAGAGGGTTGGTGCTACAAAGCGCAATCCATCCACAACCGCATGATGTATATGATGAATAATAGTGATGCTTTCATTGTCCTTCCAGCGGCTACAACACCGGGAGGAAATATTCAATATAGCCTCGTTGGCATAGTGGAATTTTCATGTCAAACCAATAGGTTTGTTGAATATTAATAATTTCTTTGATGGCTTACTAGCGTTTCTAGATCGTGTAAATAATAAGTTTATCTCTCATTCAATGAGAAAAATACTTATTTCTCGCTAGTACCGCTGATGAACTACTCATCAAATTTCATGCATATGTTCAAGAATCTGTGGAAGCCCAGTCCGCTTTGGTCACGCAGGACCACGTGTCAAGCGAAAAAGAAATTGATCCTTTAAATATTTCATTATGAATCCTAATGTTGATGGTGGCAGAGTTACGAGTATTTATACTCTCGAGACGCATCCCTCATTTATGGATTCAAAGATGTATATTCTTTTGCATTTCTATATTTTCGAGTGTTTAATGCCATCTTTTGATATTCTCAATATGTTCCACTTCGATTGCTTTGTACTTCTTCTCGAGTAATAATAATATCATATTGGTTTTATTCAAATACGTAAATCTAGTGATTATGCTTCTTCAAGAGCATTTTATTCTCATATTAATACAATCTCATATCATCGATGAGATTACTTCATATAAGCTTTCCATGCGATATATTTTCTTTAATTTATCAACATGGGATCTATTCAGCATTTTACTTTCGTCTATTTATCCAATGGTAACTTCAAGTACCACTTACTCAATTTTCTCCATTAATATTAGGTATATATGGGGAAGTAATTTTATTCTCATCGTCTACTACTTGAGAGTATGATTAGAATATTTGATCAACTACTTCTTCCTGAGTAGGATTCGTTATAACCAATCGTGTAGTATAACCCACCACATTGAAATATGCACACCAATCGTGTGGTATTACCCACCACGCTTGGAAATATACTCAAACTATAAAGTGCATAAATTTAAATTGCAGAAATTAAATTTCCTCCAATAGGTGGTCGAACCTACCTTATGGGAATTATTGCAATAAATATAAATTTACTGAATTTAAATTATAGAATTAAATTGCATAATGTTTAACTACTTCTTCAGAGTAGGATCTCGCTTAGTAGAAGGTATTACCCATCACTTAGCATATAAAGTGCGTAAATATATAAAACCTTCCGCTTAGTGACAGCTTGAACCCATCATCAAGTAGGAGGTATTGCGAGAATTAAATTACACTAAATAAAGTAGAATTAAATATTGAACTGCTTCCACGGGAGCAAATTTGTTCTTCTAGAACAAATACTCATTACTTCTACAAGAGCACATTTATCCTTTTAGAATAAGTATATTATGTAATTAAACTCTTCTAGTTAAAATAATATTCCGATCTTTTAACTCAAATGGACTTCAAGTCATTTTATATAATCAATGGATTTAGAATTTCTTCATGAATATTCTATCCCATTTTCACCGCCGTCAAAATTAGGTCGGTTTTACCCTAAGGGTAAAATTGTCCATTCCAATTGTAAAGGTAAAATTATCAAAAATATTTTATCAATGTTTTACGATTGGAAAATTATCTCCTTTCTATTTCAATTTATCAATATCAAAATGTTCAAGGACTATTTTGTAACTTTTTCAAAAGTTGGTGTACTGATTTGTAAATTTTGAAAGTTTGATAATAACATATTTCAAAACGAGTTATTACCCCATCAATGCTTGTGTCAAATCGAAGCTCTCGTTAAATCGAGTATAATGGAGTCGAGAAAATTTGATTTTGATAATGTATGCTCCTTATATCTCGAGAAAATGAATATTATAGTTTAATATATTATTATATTATAAAGTAATATAATATATATACCTTTTCCTTTTCTTAGGAGAAGCAATTGAACATGCACGTATTTCCTCCATTTGCCAATTCTTGAATTGCCCATAACTCTTTGTCTCTGCATAAATGTTTTCTGTGAGTGATTGGGAAGATAGAGAGAGTGAGACGTGAGAAAGTGGGAAAAAGATAAGAGAGAAAAGAAAGATAAGTATTGATTGGAGATGGATTAGGTTATTTATAATAATTCGGTTTCTAATACAGAAGATCATCTATAAGATGCAACTGTAGAGCATACTCCCTTCATATTACTCAAATGGCTAGAGACTCGTGCTGATAACGTGTTATAAAAGTATAGAAACAATAGAGAGAATTTAGAGAGAATGAATTCTAAGGAATTCTCAGGAATAAATTTCATTAATAACTGAAGCCCTATTTATAGGAAAACTTCGAATGGCACAATCGTAATTACATAATTTCATCAAGGGTATAATAGTCATTCACATATAATAATTACATCTTTTACCAAATTATTCCTCCACCAAATTATTCCTCCACCAAATTATTCCTCATAATTCATAACCACCACATTATTCTCAATTATTCATAACACCTAATAATTATTCTTCAATTATTATTCATAACATATAAGAATTTAAACCAAATTTTATACATTTTGAAGATTTTTTTTGATTTCTATATCTATATCATAGAAAAAATTCCCATCAATCGTGATAAAATTATGGATGGCGCTATCTACACCCCCAATTTTAATCCGTACACCTATTTTTTTACATTACAAAAATATCATTTTTAGGGATTGCAACGGGGTTGGGTTTAGGTTGGGCTGGCCATTTCCGTGGCCGACCTGCAGGTCAAATTCCAACCCGAATCCGCCCAGTGACCCGTGAATCATCGGGTCTAGTCGCCGACGGCTCGGGTCAAACTGTTAACCCGACTGTTGACCCGATTAAATTTTTGTTTCTTTTTTTTTCAGTTTAGAATTCAAGGATAAAGGATTCTAGTTAATTGGGTCTTGGTACTAATTGGGTTTGGGTAATTGGGTATTAATTAGTTATTTGGCTACAAATTACGGTCGTACATGTATTTCGGGCGGCTCAGGTCAGGTCACCACCAACCCGAACCAGACCCGCTGTAACGCCCCGTCCAGTTCCACATACATATACGTCATAAATGACGTCATATCAGAGTGCGCCATGCACGTATCATAAATATTAGCCACCTTCGAGCCCGTGCACGTCATTCATTTTGTTTCTTTTCATTTCAATTCATATCATTATGGAACTAGACGCGCGTCCGTCATTCATTTAGACACGAAACCCTAAATTCATTTCTTTTAAGCATATAACGTAAAGCTAGGGTTTCGGTTCTCATTACGTACCGCAAGATCTTTTGATTCCTCGACACACATCTCATCATGACATCTAGTGACTCTTCGCCCACTCTCCACGCATAGCACCTACGTCAAACATATCACACACGCACATAATGAGTCATAAAGACTCAGTGGATAATAGATGCAATGCAATGCATGTCACACGTTTACTTTGGGCCCCAATTACAAATCATGTGAATACGTGGCGTCATTCATTCATTAGCTAGGCCTCTTCTTTACAGGGCGTAGATCCCCTGAAGACCCGCTTTTCTTTTACATACGGGGCGTAGATCCCCCGACTGACCACGTCTTTATGGGGCGTAGATCCCCATGTAGCCAGTTTACATCATTATGGGGCGTAGGTCCCACATATGTAAACACATGATTGGTAACCGTTCACACACATATGCTCGTGATATGATCATGCAACATTACCTCATTGGGCCTTGTTTCCTTTTTCACATCATCATCACCATTCATAACGTATAAGCAAGGCTAGATGATCATATCGTAACGTAAACACTTGACACGTTTCATAAACAAAGAACATTACATGAATATAAGGTGGACGTTAACACATACCTCATATAACGCCACAACATTCACACAGACCATATAGGGAGATTGACATCATATAAAACTCGTCACACTCACAAAACATGCTATCAAGTCAAGCTCATCACTCTCTTTGTTCATAGCATATATCATCCAATAACTAGGTTTCTTCTACTTAAGGCCAAACAGCGTTTAGATATGGCATGGAGGGTCATACGAGGCACGTAAACACATACATATCATCAACATCTCAAGCCAACAACATAACACCAAACCAAGGGATCCTAGCATGCTTCTAAGTTCCATAATCATCATACACATTCCATGTCTTGTTTAATTCAAGTATAAAGCATGCAATTGCATCATAAAGCATGTAAAGCAAGTGTTACCCACCATAAAAGAAGCTCAACAAGCATGGAGAAGCTCTTCTTCCTTCCTCCATTTCTTCTCTTCCTCCTTCCTTTCCTCTTCTTCCTTTCCTTCCTTCCTTTCTTTCTTGCAATTGATGATCAAACATAGGTCACGTACATGAGAGATGAGGTTGGAGATGATCACATAGGTTCATGAGGGACTTGGAAGGGTTTTGGGATCATAGGAGTCAAGTTTGGTTGCTTAATCCTCAAGAAATGACCTAGAAGACCTTAAAACCGCCGCCGACTTAAAATTACGTCAGAACTTCCACATTTACTACCAGAACCCCATATCCTTCTGGCCCGTAACACGATTCATACTGGTCGTATCATCCCATCATACAGCCGTAATAAACTCTCTGTAAATCCCCTGCATTTCATCTTCTTGATTTACGGACGTAATTCCATTCTTTACGGCCGTAACTCCAACCATACGGCCGTATCTTCAGATCATACGACCATAATTTGCTCTCTGAAACTTTTGGACATTTTCCACTGCTCACCATTTACTGATAGTAACCATTATACCTTACCCAGAACCATCCTTTTACGTCAGAACACCTGAACCCCACTACGTGTCGGACGCTACGTCAGACATCGACATTTACTACCGTAATTCCGCTTTGCGTAATTTTCCCATTTTTCTCATTTCGAAGGCCGTTTCGCATTCCGTGGCATATCCTACACCTTAAATCAGATTGTGAACATAACATATACACGTATATCCTGCTGAAACATCATCACGTCATTTCATATCATATACGGTACATATACGGAATCATATACGTATTCAGTTACGTTTCCGGGACGAATTTGGGCGGGTCATTACACCCGCCGACCTATGGGCCGGCAAAATTCTAACCCATTCAGGGTGAGTCGCCGGCGGGTTCTGGGCAGGCCGGGTTTTTTGTCGTCCCTAATCCTTTTCGACAATTACTAATCTACCCTCCTCTTTTAATCCTACAAACCAACACCCCGCTATTCCATTTCATTCATACACCCACTTCGATTCTGTAGCTGGAAACGCTCCACATTCATCACATAATTCATCTCAATCTCAAAATGGACTTTGAAAAATCGATATTCTTCAATAATGTAAGTGATTGTAGTAATTAATATCACATTATTCGTTATTTTTCGTCAATTTTGTTGGGAAATTGAATGGGATTGGGATGTCGTTCGGCACTGAACTATTGATTTGAAAAATGGATGTTCAACCAGTGTTGGTGGATAGAGCTAGTGGAATTTTGGCCAAGGTTGAGTGAGTGTCGAGTGGCATGCTCGGCCAAGGATGGTCGAGCATGCCAATTGGATGTCGACCAACCAAATCAGCCTCGGTCGAGGCTGACCGAGCATCCATTTGGCATACCATCCATCTGCATCCCCAGGGCATGCTTGGCCAAGGATGGTCGAGCATGCTGATTGGATGTCGACTAAGGCTGGTCGAGCATCCATATCAGCCTCGGCCGAGGCTGGCCGAGCATCCGTTTGGCATACCATCCACCTGTATCCTTCCTACTACATATCCCATGTATGTCCAAACAATTACATCACCATTCAATTCGTACGATTTGTGCTCTATTTGATATGTAGAGATTAGATACACATTCTATGGAGGATCGTGTCATTAGTCCTAATGCGAGTACCATTGGTCCAATTAATATGGTGATGGATTATACACCAAATTTGACAACTTTTAATATTTTTGACTCGCGTGATGACCTAATTTGTTTGGTATGTAACATTGGAAAAGTTCTTGGTATGGTAATAGTAGTGCAATGGTCTGACAATGGGGGTGGTAGGCGACCTCAACTTTTTCTCTCGTGTGAACGAAGTATTAAGTATCAAAGAGCTAAAGAAAAAGATGGAAAGGGTAAGGGTGTGGAGAAACTCACTGGAATAAGGAAGTATGAATGTTCATTTGCATTGAGAAGTAGGCAAACATCTGGTGACGGGCATTGGGCATTGCATATTGTATGTGGTGTACATAATCATCCATGTGCGAAGTATTTAAAGGGTCATTCTTTCGCCAATCGGTTAACACCTAATGAGAAGAAGTTAGTAGTTGATATGTCAACAACTAACAGTCGACCAAAAGATATTTTGTATACATTGAAAGAGAGATATCCTAAGAATATGTCGACAATAAAGACTATTTATAATGCATGTTAAAAGCATAGACTAATTAAGCTCGGCGGGCGAACACAACTACAATACCTCATGACTAAGTTAGAGGAGTACGGATACTTCTTGGATTCTAGGCGGTGCGAGGCAACGGGTACTGTAAAGGACATCTTCTTTGCTTATGCAAAAAGCGTTAACTTGTTGCGTGCTTTGCCAAGTGTCTTGCTGATGGATTATACATACAAGACTAATTGATATAAGTTACCATTATCAGAAATAGTTAGTGTGACGTCCACGGACATGATATTTTCTATTGCATGTGCCTATATCGGTTCTGAGCCTAAAGATAACTAGATATAGGCATTGTCTATCTTGAAATCACTGTTCGACCAATCATCTTTTCCCACAGTCATTGTCGCTGATCGAGAAATTGCATTAATGAATGCAGTTAAGAGTATTTTCCTGACAGCGCAGCACTTATTGTGTCGGTGGCATATTAGTATGAACACAATAGGAAATTGCAAGAATGAGTTCTGCACTAAGGAATATTGTGATTATTTTATATCTTTATGGAATCTATTGGTAGTAGCTTTGTCGGAGGGAACATTTTATGACTTTCTTAGGAAATTCCAAGCGGATTATTCAAGTTACGGAGACGCAGTCGAGTATGTGATGCGCCAATGGATTCACTCGTATAAAGATAGATTTGTGTCTTACTATACAAATCACTTCATGCATTTCGATATCACCACGACAAATAGGTATGCCAATAAAAATAATCTTAATTCCTCATTTTCAATATTGATCATTGATTGATTTTATTTCTTTTTGTGTAGGGCAAAGAGTGCACATGCGAAACTAAAAAAGCATCTTGGTTCAAGCCAAGGTAATTTTGAAACATGTTTGACTAAAATTCATATTTTAATTGAGACATCGCACACTGAAATAAAACAATCATTTGAGAAAAGTATAAATATACTCCATCATAGATTCAAATCTGCATTGTTTAAGTGCCCACGAGGTATGATTTCAATTGTTGCTATGGATAAAATATTGCACGAGATGGATGTTGTGAATATAGTTGGGATCGATCTTTCGCATTGCGAGTATATTTAGGAAGACATGTGGTTTGCCATGTGTGCATGAAATTGCTGAAGTTGTGCATGATGGTAGGCCAATCCCATTGGGTGCAGTTGATGGTTTTTGGAGGAAGTTGGACATGGAGGCAAATCGGAGGGCAGATATTATTGTTTCGGATAATATTAGCGCTCTTTGGAATCACATATGGCCAGGTGTGAATAGTAACTTTTCAAATGCGAACAAAACAGAGAGGTTATTCATGTTGAAAAGATTGATTGAGTTTGCAAAGTCACCTACCACCTCGATGCTTGAGCCTACTGTCAAGACTCAGACTCGTGGCCGACTGAAAAAACGAAACAGAAGCAAGACAAATCAACAAAGCGTGAACCCAATGCTTTTGAGTATGTTCAGTCCATCCACGACAGTTGTTCAGACCCGCTGACTACGACGGGGAAACAAAAACGAAAGGTAGTGGACTTTATTTATTTTGTTTCCTGTTTTTTTAATTTTCCGCAAATGCAAATATAGTGTGAATGGCAATGAGACGGTCAAATCTTATCTCTCAATTTTTACTAGATTGTTCGTCGTCGTACAAGGACGCTTGCTGTTCTTGCATATGTTGACCAGCTACCATTTCACCTGCACGAGTATATTACAACTACAAAGGATGTAATGGTTGATGGTCACTATAGTTTTCGCGTGATCGCTATCCTACTTTATCTTGATGGGGATCAGTGGCCTCGGGTACAGCGGGACGATGTTTGAAGAGTTATACAAAGGCGTATATGGTGAGTACGATCAGTTTGAAAACCAATTTGAGCTGTTGCAATGTTTTGATAATCCACGTCCATTTTCACATTGGATGACTTTGCTGGAGACTGGCTATTTGATTGCATTGCGATACAATATTGCTCTATCACTTTGTCCGAGCATATGTGCTGTACGTATTTGCCATTGAGGACCTGCGTCATTGATCCTCCTAGATGTATCTATATTGGATTTGTGAATCAAAATCATTTCATTCAGGTATATTTAATTATATGTTAATGCTATTCATCGATTAATTTATTTGTCTACAACTAAAAATGAATTGTTCATTTACAGGTTTTCTTGCGCGAGGGACATCCGTTACCTCCCATTATTCACACATGGTACAGATGGTGTTATCCATGCGTAACAGGATGGGCCACTGTGTCTATCGAGTGACTAACAATGTATAACCATATAGGAGGAAGTAGTAGCAGAATTGGCAGCACTGAAATGATCGATTCTGACGAGTAGTGTTCATGTATATAAATAGTTTAGATATTTAAATTTGACAGTCCAGTGTTAAATTATTTGAATATGCAGACGATCCACTATGTTTGCTTATATTATTAGTTAATGGTGAAAGAAATTGGTGAATAATGTAATAGTTAAAGCTAACTACAATTTCTTGAAACAAAGTTCATTACACAGTTTAGAACTGAAAATTACGATAAAAAACTAGAACAACACAAATTATCTATTGGATTGACCTCTTGAAAATCTATCCCTAGTTCTCAGACCTGATTCCTCTGTTTCCAATGAGCCTGGTGCTCTTCCAATGTTAGCCCGTGAACCGCAAGATATGCCGCTTGAACATTTGACGTTATCCTGTTTGCTGACAGAGACAAATTACCTAATTCTCAACCCTCTACTAGGGGCTCCAGGATGTCGTATGCTCTCAGATACGATCCTCTAAATGCATATTACTTATTGCTTCTGTCTTGCTGCCATTGTATGGAGAACACTTTTCACGATTCTAGACAATATGATGGCAAATCTGAAGATACCAATCTATATAATTGGTGCACAGCCCCATGGTAGAGTCACCTCTCTACCATGATGATTTTTATTCAAAATATGAATGTCCCACATCCTAAACATACTCCTAAGTGTACTCCACAAGACCTTGTACTTCTCGGCTGTCCGTCCTCTTCTAGCCGCTTCTGGAGCAAGAGAGTCCTTAGGTACCATTTGTATGTAATCAAATTATCTGAGCACACGATCAGAATGGTACGGCTCCACAATATCCAAGGCCGTAATACATCCACAGTAGAATATGACAACATCAAGAGGGAAGTGTTCTCTAAAATCAGCATAGGGGCACCATGATATCTGGACAATGTTAAAATGAAACATGTTACTCTATTTATCTATCAATAATGCAGAAATAGTATATTAAAATTTGTTTGCTCACATTGTATGGCATCATCAAATCCAATGTCTGTTTACACGTCATGACAACGTCTAGAGATGCCCCAGGGCATGCCTTCAGTAACCACATCATCGCAAGCGATTCCCCATCGAGGTATTGCATATTGTGCCAAAGCCTTACTGCGGTAAAGTGTTGGTATATCCAGCCTATAGTAATATTAAGCCACATATAATACAAATCGTAATGGAAATAAAAGGAAACTGGCTATAAACAAAGCAAATACTTAATTACATATTACCTCCAACAAAGTCGACTACCCCAACATCTGCTTCACATCAGCTCTCGATGCTAGTCTTAATTGCCTATAGAGATAAGCAATGGCAGCAGCTCCCCAAGCATAATTCCGTACTTCGTAAAGGTT
The DNA here is from genome assembly GCA_018223645.1 of Jasminum sambac. Lineage (NCBI taxonomy): Eukaryota > Viridiplantae > Streptophyta > Magnoliopsida > Lamiales > Oleaceae > Jasminum > Jasminum sambac. The sequence goes on along the minus strand of CP073648.1, from coordinate 29,375,678 downwards.
CTCCAAAAAATGTAGGTACTTCGTTGCGACCAGAGTACATGTCTTATCAGTAAATATAATGCAAACCAAAAGATACAACAAGTAAGCCCTCGCTGCATATCTTATCGTATGTTGATCATTGAAAGTAGTGCTGCTCTGGAATTTGGTGCGCAACCACTCCAACTTCACTGAGGCACCTTTTACATTACCGTGTGCATCCTCAACCTCTTCTGACATGAGTCCCAATAATATTTGCACAAGATGGTTATGGACTCGGCTAACTTATTAGCATCGAGCTCCGAAGGCGACCGCTGTATGGTAGGCCAAGAAGACAGTACACGTCGTCAAGCTTAGTGGTGATCTCTCCAAATGGCAAATGAAACGTATTCATCTTGGGATGCCATTTCCCTATGAAGGTGCATATTAATTTCATATTGGCCTTTCCATAAGATACGTCCCGCAAAAATATTAATATTGGAATTCCTCAATATATTTAATCATAAGCTCTTTGCATTGTGATCATAAGTCTACTCCCGTATTTTATCTATATGGCAATAACATTTAAGCATAGCCCTTTCTGTATTGAACCATATTTTTCAGGGCGCACGTGTCTTGAAAGATCATAAAACTCTAGGATCCGATGAACCACCGGGATGTGACCAGTTAATACATCATTTTCATTTCTTCTTTCAGCCCGGGTTTCATCACCTTCAGATGAGTTTCGGCCTTGATCGACAACCATATCTTCTCCTTGAATCGGATCGACATCTGGGCTGGCTTGAGAAGTACCGATCTCATAGTGTACTGTATGGTCTTGTACCACCTCATTCTAAATCATGTTCGAGTTCACGTCATTTTCTCTCCGAACCAATTGGTCGCCACATATACTGCCTCACTGTAATACAAAATACTAAATTACTAATTAATAAATAACATTTGAATCACTAATAAGTAACACCAATACTTAATTGACTATTAAGCAACTAACAAAACAAAACAAAACAAAAATAATACATAGCTAATTAAAGCTAATTACATAATTGGCATGTTAGCGAACTCTTTTTAAATATTTTAAATATTTTTTTATTATTTTTTTATTCATTCTTTCTTTATCCTAAATAAATCACATCCACCTATCTCATCATATCCACAAATCTCAACCACTTACCTCCACTCATTCTCTCTCATCTTTTACATTAAAAATATTTAAAACCCTTTATAAACTACTCTCTATCGCCCTAAATATTTAAAAACTACAATTTTAAATCTTTAAAAAAATATGGGGGTAAGGGGGTCTCGGCCAAAGCCCCTTTGTAAGCAGTCGGCCAAAGCTGGACGAAGCGACTTAATGGGGCTTCGGCCAGCAATGGCTGAAAGGCCCTTAACGGGATTGGCTATTGTTGGCTAAGCTCCATAAAATGGGGATCAACAAACTACAGTCGATCCCCTGTTTTTGGCCTTCCATTGTAGCTGGCCGACCCGGGGGGAGGGGGTGGCCACGATTAGTCGGGCCCTTCCTCAACCTTCAATAAACCAGAGTCAACTTTGCCACACTATTGGCATATATACTCTAAATTTGCCTAACAAATATACTAAAGAAATAAAGTTAACTAACCTTTGTCCATTGCTATGGATTCTCGTTGTTTGCCTTTGTACTGGAAGAGATTGCAGTCAAGATTCTCTTCTTTCTCCTCTAATGGAGTTTTCAAAGGGATGGGATGGTGGATGTAGATCTCTATACAGTATGGTGGTGGTGGGTGTAGAGTATGGGTACGTGTAAATGGGATGGAGGGTAATTGTGGAAAGAATGTGGGCGTAAATAGTAGATATGGAAGTTTTTTTTTTTTTAAAAATGGGTGTATGTATCACATGGGTATATGGATTAAAATTGGGGCTATAGATAGCGCCACCCTAAAATTATTTCGTGTTGTTTGTTTCAAACAAAATTTATATTTAGATGAGTACTCAAGAATTAGAGATAATGTAGCAAAAATATGAAAATGAAAATTAAATCATAATTAAAAATGATGATAAAATAAAAGTATTTTTTTTTAAAAAAAATTATGCTTAATTTCATGAAATTATTGTAAATCAAACAACCCAAGTTGTTAGGATGGGATGAAAATTAATGAATGAAGATGCGTAAGTGATGTAGGTTAGGGATCTACTACGAACAATAAAACGGGATTGCACTTGGAATAAAGAAGCACGAATTTTATTCAAAACAAACCAAATGAAATTAAAACCAAACTATTCTTCAATAACAAAACAACCATACGAAACCCTAGAAAGGCAGACGGATATGAGCTGGACCGAAATAAAAAATAACAGAAATACAAAAACTATAGACCGAAAACTAAAAATCTATGTTTTGAGGCCTTAACTACTCAAATGGGCCCGAAACATGGGGCTTTCATACATCTCGTCGCAATGATTCCGGAATGAGGTGGTGGGCAAAAAAGGTTATCGTATGCGAAAATTATGGCCGTTTAAAATTTATAGGCCCAAAAGTCACACAACGTCAAGTCCAACGATCGCGGCACTCCGAATAGGCCAACGCCACGTCATCAACTCGTACTGCATCATTAAGCCTTTGTTGCTTACTCCTTTTTTATATAAAAATGAATATGAGCTACACATCTCACATTATTATCCATTATTATTATTTGGCAGGTTTTTAGTTTGTCTAAAAACTTGTTTCTCGTACCTTGTTTCAAAAATTAATTTTCTAAAATATTATTATTTATCATTTATTACAATGATTTGATAAAATTTTACTTATTTTTTAAAATGTTCTCTTTAGTTTTCAACTACCCATTTTAAAATTAATAATACTACACCCGTGCGATGCACGGGGATGTTATAATATATTTAAAATAAAATTAAAACTATAAATTGGATAAAATAATTGTATTAATAATTCAAGTAAATTACTTATGAGACCTTATCCGATTAGTTAGGAGGACAAATGGTGATACCTAGAGGTATTAGGTTCAAGTCCTCCTAACCATGTGTTGTACAGCGGCCTTAGTTACTGTTGTAGTTATAATTGGAGTTGTAATAGTCGCACGGCTACATTTCTTCCGTTGGCAAGGCTGCTATATGTTTTGCTTTAGTGAGGTTTCAATCAAGTTTGTATCGTTGCATACAGATATGGATTTGATTCAATTTGTACCTTAAAAAAAGAGTTGAAGTAAATAAAAATTGCAAAATTTGAAATATTTCTTTGTAAACAGCAGTCATTATTGATTTCATTGGCTTTTCATCTCTATCACATAAGACTTTTAAAACCTGCACGACTTGTAACTTTGGATACTATGATATATAATTGATCTTGGTTAAATACTAGTTTTTTTAATCGGGTCATATCCAATTCAAGTTTTCTTTTTTTATTTTTGTAACTATTAGTTAAATTTTTTTGTTATGATAATATATGGGTACAGAATATTAAATTGAATTCGAATCACATCCAAGTCGAGTTTTCCTTTTTATTTGTGGGACTATTAGTGAAAATTAATAAATCAAATACCAAATAGCATCAATCATCAAAACATAGTCCATTTGTCATATTCAGTTCGAGATTTCCTTTTCAATTTGAGTCAAAATTTATTTTTTATTTTTAAATAAATAGGTGCCATAATTCGAGTTTTCCTCTTTCGTTTAGTAATAGATAGAATCAATCAATAAGTCATATATTTTTAAAGGCGTTTTATATATAGAATCAAATTTAAAAAGGAATAAATAATTAACATTTATTTCTAAATTGAAAATCTTTTTATTTTAATTTGTATAAAACCAAGTTTTTTGAATAAGTCGAATTCAAAAAAGATATTTATATATTATATATTTTTAGGTTTTAATAAAACAGTTGTAATTGAAAAATAGTTAATTAGACAAAAAAATATGTTACAGCTTTGCTGGACCAATTAATTTTCTGCTACATATCACTGATTTACAAGTTTGGATTTATCATGTTGCAGTTTTAATCTGCTTCAATAAATCATATGCTATGACTTTTTATTGTTCACACAATAATAGTAATTATATGTTATTTCAATCATAAATAAAGTATTCATTTTAATACAATTATAATTGAATATTAGTAAAATACTCATACTAATGTTATAATATGTGAAGATAATTGAGTAATTAATACGATTATCACTAACAACGAAATATGAAAAATACATAACTAAAATTATATAAACTTTCAGTTTATCCCAATTACATAAACAGTGGATTGCTAACTTTTTACATACCATTCCAAAAGAAATGACAATATATGTTACCTATTGATAAGTGCTAGAAAAGCACTTAAATAACTCTTCTATTTTATGTATTTGTGTGTTTTATTAGTGTTATATGTTCCGTTTTATGTGTTTTTCCTTTATTGTGGTGTTTAGGGTCATAAAGAATCAAAAGGAGTCAAAATGGATGAAAATCGAATGAAAACGGAAACTTGGGACCAAAATGCAAGCGAATCAAATATGGAGGACCTCCGATGCAATTTTATGAAAAGTTATTTTTACAATTTTTCTTGTGCCAAAGTCGAAGAACATCAAAATAGGATTCCTAAACTCTTTCCGGATCTCAAATCGGAGTTTCCTAGCGAAAGTTATGGCCATTTGAAGAAAAAGGACTAAAAGCGTCAAAGCCAAAACTGTTGGGGACCAAAGTGCAACTTTTCAAAAGTATGGGAACCAAAGTGAAACTTTTCAGAAAGTTGATGGACCAAAATGCAAGTTTTGAAGGACCAAAATGAACAACGTTAAAAAGTTGAGGGACTTGATGTGCAAATGTCGGGTGACTCGAGTGACTCAAGTCACCGCCGCAAGTGACTCGATCAGCGCCGCAAGTGACTCGATCATCACATACTGACTCGAGTCACGCCCGAGCATTCGAGTCACGCCAGCCGTCACGACATCACCGTCACGGACTAGGTAGAATCGCGCGGTGACTTCGATCGGCCATGGTGACTCGAGCACGCCGACACCACTGCAAATTTTGACCAGCGGACTCCACCTACCATAAAACGTGTTTTTTGGTATTTTCTTGACTTCTTAGAGATAAAACAACTTGAGCACACCACAATAAACTCATGAAGGAAGACTTTTATGATTTTTTAAATATTTTTTGGTGTAATATTTTGCCTATAAATAGAGGCATTTCCAAGCTTGAATCACACAACTTGTAGAGAGAATTAGCTTGTGATTCTCTCCAATTTTCTCCTCAATAAAATTCTCTTCATCATTTGTTCTTAGTTCTAGCTTGAAAGCTCTTAGTTTTTCATATTCCGGCGGAAGTCAAAACCTAAATTTAGGTTCGATTAATCAATCGACGATACTTCAGCCGTGAATATGATTAGCGGAGCATTTCTTCACTAATTTCTCTTCTTCTTTTATTTTTCATGTTTGAGAAAGATAATTTCTCATATATTGCAGAGGTGATACACTATACTACTGCTATAAGTATTTTTAACCCGCATATATGAGTAGTTAGACTTCTCTATTTAATTCTTAGCATTATTTACGTGATTTCTATAGTTTATATATATTACTTGAGATAGTGAAGTATAATCTATCATATAGCAAAGAGTGATACCCGCTAATATGAGTAGTTAGACTTCTCTATCTAGTTCGAGGGCGTTGTGTTCAATTATCATGTTGTTATCTTTTCTAACTCTTTGCTAACGCTTTATTTATTCCTCTACTTCAATTTGTTGATTTGTTATGCTTTAAACCCGCTTTTGAATTTATGTGATTATTGCATTCACTTTGGCCAATTGAATCAATTAATCTTTAAGTTCAAGTTATGTGCTAGGATTGGAACTTTTGATCCGCAATTGTCACTAGATTCCAATCCACAGTAGCAAACGAATGTCGTGCATATTTGTTAATAAATCAACTTAGATGTATTAATTCAAGTTTGTGAAATTGATCATCTAATTCAACTCATTCTTCTTGTTCTTTTCACACTAGCATTGCATTAAATCCTAAGAACTTGTTTAGGATTGTCCAATAGCTAGACGTTAACTTAAAGACCTCACTTTAATTTAATACACTTAAGGAAGAATTCGTTAATCAGATCGTATTGATTAATTGGAGTTGATAAATTGAAGAAGGGATAGTACACGTTGCATGGGAAAGATAAACACAAGATGTTGACACAACCAAACCCGAGAACTAGATATATCTTCAATTGTTTCATTTTCATCTCTTTTTATTTTGTAATTTTATTTTCGAATTGCATTCAACTTTACAAAACCCCCTTTTCTGTATTAATTGATAAAAACAACTAGATCAAACACCGTTCCTCTTGGGGTCGACCCTTACTTACCACTTCTACATTAATTTGTTGTTTTGAAACCGAGTAAGGAAATAAAATAAATTTTGGCGTACTGCGACAACACGCCTACCTATATACAAAAATTCATATTTTCTCACAAGTCAAAACAAATTAACACAAAATAAGCTGCTTTTTATTTAAGAATAACTGCATACATCTTGGCCATGTAGAAATTGGATACGAGACACAGTGCAATAAACTCATTTTTGCAAACCTCATATAAACTCACAACAGGAATATTCATTAGTAACTAAAAAATTTAGTCAAGACACAAATATTTTCATGATACACTGAGTTATATCACATGTCAATGGTGGTGTCGAATCCAACAAATAATAAGTAAACTTGCTCAAAAATATAGATTGTAGTAGTGGTGAGCAAGGTCGTATCCACAGAGATCGATTAGATTTATTCTTTTAAAAATGAGACTTGTTGCATATGCACCCAATCAGGTCGGAGCAGATCCAAGAGAAACGGGCGGGTGCAATTCGAACCACTTCCAAGTTAGGGCCGCCTAGACTTGTCTTGGCCCAAGTCAAAGCCCAGCATTACCTGGAGGTCGGACCATTCGGACCCCGTCAAAGAAGTCGGCTCGCGCACACTAGGTCATGCTTGTTGAAGTCAAGCCAAATGGAGCGGTTGAAGTAGTTATTCGGACATCCAACTATCTTTGTACTTTGGTTGACCTTTGTACTTTCGTTGAATTTTATAGTTTAATTGTACTTATCGAAAACCACTTGTAACTAGTTGTGTTAGAACTACCAAGTACACCCCAAGCTTCAAAGTATGGGTCGCGTCCGAATTCAGCCATTTCACCCCTCGCAGTCTATAAATAAGAGGGGTTAGCTTCATTTAGAGGGGGAACTCTCTGAAAAAGTAGAGCAATATACCTATTTACTCATTTGCTTTTGTCATACCTGAGACCCAGCTCTTACTTTAACCATTTACTCTTGTTTGAGCTGAAGGTCACCTCTGATCTTCAGGTCAAGTTATTGATTGACTAGGACCCGCAGGATCTGACGTTAACAATTGGCGCTAGAAGGAGGGCCATGTTCTTGTGAACGCCCAACCAGCAATACAACATCTGACACCTTTAGTCTCATTTACTTACCGTGGACCATGGTATCCGAAGGAAGCAGACCTGCCAACCCTCGTGGGCCCGTCACCCCTGCTCTCCCACAACCCAACTCTGAGATCCCTTAAAATGACCAAGTGTTGGGGGCTGTGCTTGAACGGTTGGATCAGCTAACGCTGAGCGTTGAAAAGCTACAACAAGGTGGTACAACCATGCGAACAACAAGAACTGTGCACGATAGGGACTTGGATGATAAAGTGCAGTCTGAACCACGGGACACCCCTGCTCACCCTCAGGTCTGCCACAAGCTGAGTTTGGAAGGCGTCCACACTGCCAGCTTCTCCACCGGGGATAGTAGAAACCCCCGCTCTGAAAGGCGAGGCCCTGTGATTGTCTTTAGCCACATGAGGCCAAGCGACCCCCCGAGGGCACCAGTTCAGGGTGAGACAAGGCGTCTTGAGGTGGAGAAGGCACGCACCGAACCGCATAGATCGGGACCATATGAGACCATGTCGCCCAAGCAGACGTTCACAGGGCATTTGAAAAACGGAGAACGTCGGGCAGCTTCAAGGCGGGGCAATCGGCCTGGATCCCCTAACTAGCCCTGAAAGAGTAAGGGAACGGTCACTAGGTCTGCCCCATATTCGAAACAACGACCAAACAATGCCTTCAAAAGTGGCGGGGCGGCACGACCTAAAGTTCACTCCGAACATCACCAAGGGTTCAAGATAATCTCTCGCTCATTAGCCAACCCTAGGGCCGCTTCTGGGGTCCGGAGGAATGACATTAAACAGCCCTGAACTGGAAACCATTCTCAAACGAGTTGCGGACCTAGAGGCAAAACAATCCGGTCAAATTGATGTTAGTGCTGCAAGACACTCTGTGTTCACCCCTGAGGTATATGCAGTACCCCTACCAAAAGGGCTGAAGATGCCTCAAATCCCAAGTTATGATGGACACACCGCCCCAGTAGCTCATATGGATAGATACACGTCATGGATGGAGTTCCAAGGGGCAAGTGATGCTGTTATGTGCAAAGCCTTTCCATTGACATTAGGAAATGAACCGCAGGAGTGGCTCCGCCAACTCCCAGAACACTCAATTGGGACCTGGGCGGAGTTCGCCTCTCGATTTGTCGTGAACTTCATGGGATCCCGCAAGCGAAAGCTGTCTGCCGACAATCTATGTAACCTTCGACAAGGGAAGAATGAATCACTCAAGAGTTATGTTGATCGGTTCAACAAGGAGCTCATCAAGACTGAGAAAGTAGGAGATGAGGCGATTCGCATGGCCGTCAGGGTGGCTTGATAAAGCACACCAAATTTTGGTGGTCTTTACACATCAACCCCCCGAAGACATACCACGAATTTCAAACTAGGGCCGAGAATTTCATATCAGCTGAAGACGCTAAAGAGGCAATCTCAGACCCACATGAACGAGCGATGCCAAAAGTACAAGAACAACCTAAGCCGAAGGAGCAGAACAAAAACCCAGGACCGCATCGGAGGAATGACCATAGGGGTTCAGATCGGTTCAGACTGTTTCAGGCTCGAGAGCCTCCTAGCCCTTAGTTCGCACACGAGCTCAATGCTCAACCCGAGGTGATTTACATGAACATTAAGGATCGGAACCTTCTGCCAAAACCACGACAGATGAAAAAGGACTCCGCTCAATTTGATCAGTCCCGCTATTGTCGGTATCATCGTTCGGCTGGCCATGACACCAACAAGTGCCGAGACTTAAAGTGGGAGATAGAAAAATTGATCAGCAGAGGTCACCTGAAGGAATACGTGGCTAACAATCCTACACTAGCTGTACAGCCACCGCCAGATCGGAGGCCCGAAATACCAGTCCAGCCACCACGCGAGGTCCGAATGATAGGTGGTAGCCAGTGCATTCGGCTTCTAAAAGGCAGAGGCGCAGCTGGGTGCATGAGGCGTATAATAGCTACCAGGTCTACTCCACGCGACCTTCAGCCCTACAGGATGATCTCGAGGCTTTCGGATTCATGGGGTACGATGCCATCGGTGTGGTACAATCCCACGCTGATGCATTAGTCATTACAATGCCAGTGTGTGGGCTAAAAATTCATCGGACCTTAGTGGATAATGGAAGTTATGGCAATATCATGTACTGGAGGACGTTCATTGAGATGGGTCTGGACCCGCGACAACTCCGTCCTCATCCGACCAGGCTACAAGGCTTCACTGGTGACTCTGTAATTCCCAAGGGCGAGATTTCGCTCATGGTGGAGCTAGGCGATCCACCTTGTACTAGGCGGACTTTAGCGGACTTTGTCATAGTCGACGTCCCTTCCAATCACAATGCTATTCTGGGCAGGCCAATCTTGCACGAATTAAAGGCGGCTACCTCAATCTATCACTACATGATGAAGTTCCCAACCTCTCATGGGCCAGGAGTAGTCAGGGGCAATCAACGAGCTTATAGGGAGTGCTGTTTGAATTATGCCTCCAATGGAATTATCGCGTGTATCGACGATGGCGGGGCGACCTTTCCGACAATCTTGACCCACGACGGGAGCAGAATGACACCAACACAGGCCCTGTCGAAGAATTAGAAATTGTGGTCTCGAATCCTGAGCGCCCCGAGGCGGAGCTAAAAATTGAAAAGGAGCTGGAAGAGCTGACCCGGTCAGAGTTGATAGGTTTCCTTGGAAATAATTTGGATATATTTGCTTGGACACACGTCGACATGAAAGGGATTCCATTTCACCTGGCCTGTCACCGACTTAGTGTTGACCCAACTTATAAGGCCCGCAAGCAAAAGCGACGCCCGTTAAATTCGGAAGGATATGAGGCTCTGGCCGCTTAAGTCATTAAACTCCTCGAGAATGGTTTTATTAGAGAGGCTAAATATCCCCAGTGGGTAGCCAACCCAGTACTTGTTAAGAAGAGCAATGGAAGCGGGCGAGTCTCCGTCGATTTCACGGACCTGAACAAGGCATGTCCGAAGGATAGCTTCCCACTCCTTCACATTGACCAAATGGTGGATGCCACAGCAGGTCATGCACTACTTAGTTTCATGGATGCCTACTCCGGCTATAACCAGATCCCGATGTTCGAGCAGGATGAGGAGCACACCTCCTTCGTAATGGACCGCGGCTTGTATTGGTATAAGATGATGCCATTCAGGCTGAAGAACGTGGGGTGACATATCAACGATTGGTGAATTCAATGTTCTTGGACCAGATTAGCAAGATGGTTAAGGTGTACGTGGATGATATGCTAGTCAAAAGCCTAGTTATCACGGATCACATCAAGCATCTATCGGACATGTTCGCCATACTTAGAAAATATCGTATGAAGCTCAACCGGAAGAAGTGCTCATTCGGTGTCATCTCGGGCACGTACCTGGGGTATATGGTCAATCAACGCGAAATCGAGGCAAATCCAAATAAAATTCAGGCCCTGCTCAATATGAAAGCCCCGACCAAGGTCAAGGAAGTGCAGAGCCTCACAGGACACATAGCAGCTCTGAGCCGATTTGTCTCCAAATCTACGAATAAGTGCAAGCCATTCTTTCATGTGCTCAGGGACGACAAGAATTTCGAATGGACAAAACGATGCCAGAAGGCTTTCGACGATCTCAATGAACAATTGGCGTCCCCGCCAATCCTTTACAAGACGGTGGGTGGGGATATTCTAGCCCTATATCTTGCCGTATCCGAATTCGCAATCAGTTTAGTATTGGTGAGGACCGAGGCCGGAATCCAACGTCCAGTCTATTACATTAGCCAATCGTTGAAAGAACAGAGCTAAGGTACTCAGCGGTGGAAAAATTAGCTTACGCCTTGACTGTCTCCTCCCAAAAACTTCACCCCTATTTTCTAGCCCACAAGATAGAGGTGCTGACCAATTTTCCACTCCGACAATTGCTCCAAAAACCAGACACCTCCAGCAGATTGATGAAATGGTTTGTAAAGTTGGGGTAGTTCGACATTGAGTACCAACCTAGGGTCGCAATCCAAGGGCAAGCCCTGGCAAATTTCATAGCTGAATTCAGTCATGCCTATACGACGAAGGAGCAAGTCGAAACGGAACTCTGGTCGTTATTTGTAGACGGCTCATTGATAAGTGCTAGAAAAGCACTTAAATAACTCTTCTATTTTACGTGTTTGTGTGTTTTATTAATGTTATATGTTCCGTTTTATGTGTTTTTCCTTTATTGTGGTGTTTAGGGTCACAAAGAATAAAAAGGAGTCAAAATGGATGAAAATCGAATGAAAATGGAAACTCGGGACCAAAACGCAAGCGAATCAAAGATGGAGGACCTCCGATGCAATTTTATGAAAAGTTTTTTTTACAATTTTTCTTGTGCCGAAGTCGAAGAACGTCAAAAGAGGATTCCCAAACTTTTTCCGGATCTCAAATCGGAGTTTCCTAGTGAAAGTTATGGCCGTTTGAAGAAAAAGGACTAAAAGCGTCACTTCCAAAACTGTTGGGGACCAAAGTGCAACCTTTCAAAAGTAAGGGGACCAAAGTGAAACTGTTCAGAAAGTTGGAGCACCAAAATGCAATTTTGGAAGGACCCAAATGAACAACATTCAAAAGTTGGGGACTTGGTGTGCAATTTACGGGTGACTAGGGTGACTCGAGTCATCGCCGCGGATCGAGTCGGCGCCGCAGTGACTCGAGTCACGCCCGATCGTCTTCGATCAGCGCCGCAAGTGACTCGAGTCACCGCCGCAAGTGATCGAAGTCACGCTTCACTAACCGATCCCTGGCCTCCCGTTCGCTGGCGGTGACTGAAAGCGAATCGCGTGACTCGAGTCGGCGGCGACTGAGTCACGTACGCCGACGCACGCCGCAGATTTTGACCGCGGACTCCACCTACCATAAAACGTGTTTTTTGGTATTTTCTTGACTTCTTAGAGATAAAACAATCTGGCACCACAATGTACTCATGAAGGAAGACGTTTATGATTTTTTAATATTTTTGGTGTAATATTTTGCCTATAAATAGAGGCATTTCCAAGCTTGAATCACACAACTTGTAGAGAGAATTAGCTTGTGATTCTCTCCAACTTTCTCCTCAATAAAATTCTCTTCATCATTTGTTCTTAGTTCTAGCTTGAAAGCTCTTAGTTTCTCATATTCTGGAAGAAAAAACCTAAATTTAGGTTCGATTAATCAATCGATTCGATTCTTCACGAGAATATGATTAGCGGGCATTTCTTCGCTAGTTTCTCTCTTTCTTTTATTTTTCTTGTTTGAGAAGTCAATTTCTCATATATTGTGGAGGTAATACAAGGCGAACACTGCTAAAAGTATTTAACCCATATATATGAGTGATTAAACTTCTCTATTTATTTCTTAGCATTTATTTTCTTGTTTCTATGTTTTGTGTATATTATTTGTGATAGTGAAGTATAATCTATCATATTGTGGGAGTAATACAAGGCGAACACTCGCTAAAAAGTATGAAACCCACAAATATGAGTAGTTAGACTTCTCTATCTAGTTCGAGGGGGACGTTGTGTTCAATTATCATGTTGTTATCTTTTCTAACTCTTTAGTAACGTTTTATCTATTCTTCCACTTCAATTTGTTGATTTGTTATGCTTTTAAACCCGTTTTGAATTTATGTGGTTATTGCATTCACTTTGGCCAATTGAATTAATTAATCTTTAAGTTCAAGTTATGTGCTAGGATTGGAACTTTTGATCCGTAATTGTCACTAGATTCCAATCCACAGTAGCAAACGAATGTCGTGCATATTTGTTAATAAATCAACTTAGATGTATTAATTCAAGTTTGTGAAATTGATCATCTAATTCAACTCATTCTTCTTGTTCATTTCACACTAGCGTTGCATTAAATCCTAAGAACTTGTTTAGGATTATCCAATAGCTAGACGTTAAGTTAAAGAACTCACTTTAATTTAATACACTTAAGGAAGAATTCGTTAATCAAAGCTTCTTGGGTAATTGAGAGTTGATAAATTGAAGGAGGAATAGTAACACGTTGCATGGGAAAGATAAACACGAGATGTTGACACAACCGAACCCGAGAACTAGATATATCTTCAATTGTTTCATTTTCATATCTTTTATTTTATAATTTTATTTTCGAATTGCATTCAACTTCACAAAACCCCCCCTTTTCTATATTAATTGATAAAAACAATTAGATCAAACACCGTTCCTCTTGGGTTCGACCCTTACTTACCACTTCTACATTAATTTGTAGTTTTGAAACCGAGTAAGGAAATAAAATAAACTTTGGCGCGCCGTGACAAGCGCGCCCAAGTTTTTGGCGCCGTTGCCGGGGAACGGTTAACCAATTTAGTTGTTTTTATTAGTTAACTTAAAAAAAAAAAAAAAAATTAGTCGAGCTAACGACTTTAAACAAAAGCGCTTCTTGGGAGGCAACCCAAGCATTTACTCTTATTTTTTATTTTATTTTTCTTTTGAATTTTTGTTATTTTTGTTTTTATTTCCCAACTTTTTATCTATCGTACTGAGGAAGATATTACTTTGAAACTGTAGGAAGAAGATATCTCGGGATTCAATTAATTGGGACGAGACATGATGGCGCACAAATCGGCAATTAGCAATAGTTACTGATAACGTGTGAGGATTAATTATTGATAATGAACAATTTGTCAATGCGTTTTCTTGGATTCTCCTCCCAACGTACTCTTTCCAGCACACTCTGCATGCACGATTGTCGGTTGAAAGCAGTTGTCCACTTTGACTATAAATCGTAGATCATTCTCCACCGAAACCACAACCACAATCTTCATTTTCAAAGGAGTACTTCTTTCTAGCGTTGATTAGGTAATTTCTTTCTTCTTCACCGTCTTCTTCTTCTTTCTATTTATTTTGTTTTTCCTAGTTTTATAGTATGGACGTGTGTGATATTTTTGTATATATATGTCTTTTCTTAATATTAATTGATTATGTAATTCAAATTTTCTTATTTTTTTCTTCTTCAAGATTCTTTGAAAATATGGAAGAGTGTGATAATCTACTATGCTTATTGATTTTGATGGTTTTAATCTTATTACTTGATGTTTCTTTTTCTTTCGTGTGTTACGTAACTAAAAAAAAAAAAAATTTTATAGTCGAGCCAACGACTATAAACAAAGGCGCTACTTAGGAGGCAACCTAAGCACTCTCTTTTCTTCTACTTCTCCAAAACATTTGAATTTTCAATGGATAACAAATTTTCCAAAATCCACAAATATTATCCGTCAACGCTTTGAATGCTTTGAAAGAGATTTACTATTCTAGAGTAGGACGGTTAAAAATGTTGATGGAAAAGAAATGCCGAGGATATTCGTTGGTTGATTGAAGCAAAGGTCCGATTAGGAGGTGAAATGCTAGCTTTAAGTACTAAATATGCACCAGGGTTAGGCAAAAGTAATTTTGCCAAGAAACGAAGAGCAAAAGAATGAATGTGTGCTATAAATGTGCTAGATGGCCTTATAAATGCACTCGATGGACACACCGCCTTCAGTGTAATCGTTTCCATTGGATTTGTGTCCACAAATCGAGAGAAGATAAAATATGTTTCATTAAGGATGGCATGAGTAAGAGTCTTTGGATGATATCCATCAAACTCTTGAGACGCATCCTAGTGGAATGGTGCAAATCGAACTTCTCAATTTGTGGAGTGAATTCAAAAAGGAACGAGAACGATACAGTCTTGGGAATCTGACTTTAAAAGACCCTGTTTGCCAGTCTATAAGAAAACTGGATGGGAAGCCTATCCCCGACTCATAGAAGGCGTTTAAGCCATTTCTGGACGTAAAACCAGAGGAAGATGTGAGCCACAATCACAACTACGTGTACATATTGTTATTTTTAATTGTTTTGTGTTCTTATGTCGGTTTCATTGCAAAGTCGACAACCTATGGCGGCTACTACTTCTTTGGCTTACCATAGGGAGTTTCCATTTTTCTCTTTTACATGCTTTCTATATTTCTACATTGGGGACAATGTAGAATTTAAGTGTGGGGGAGTGGCATATTGTGGTCTGCGTGTGATTTTTTTTTTATTTGTGTCGACGATTTTGCATGAGATAGCAACTTTTGAATATGATTGAGCTTAATTTGCGTGATTTAGCTAAAATTGCAGGATCCCGAAAAAAAAAATCAATTTATCGTGTTCCGTTTCTTCTCTATGCATAGTCAAGCTAAATTACCTGAGCACGTTTATAAGGTAATTTACTATCATTCTCTGGAACACAAATTGAAGGTTGAAAATGTTGATTTTTTTTTCTAACTTTCTAGACCATAGTAAACTAATTTTTTTTCTTTTCTTTTTTCTATCCATTCGTCCTGCTCAAAGTAACCTGGAAATATCAATTGTTAGCAAGGCGGAGTTATAATCGCATGGTATCTGTTTTTTGTGAATGTGTCTTTTATTGACAGAGTTTAAAAAGTTTGGAAAAAGCATTGACCTATCTTGAGAATGAATTTTACTTTATGTTCGAAATAAGGAGAGGGACCACAGAAAGAGCTACCTACCTCGAGAGTGTGAAGCCGCCTCGAATGGGTAAAAAAGGCTGCCTCCAATGAAAGGGGTAGTGTGAAAGCTACCTGTGGGGTAAAAGCTGAAAAGAAAATTGCAAAACCTTTCTTCTTCTTCATCAAAAAAAAAAAAAAAATCGCAAGAAATGTGATAGTTACCCAAGTGTGAGGTTTGATAAATAAAATCCCTCAGTGGTTTGAAGTGCCCAAATCTAAACACTCTTTAAATTGAAGACATATTTGCGATAAAACACCTGCCGTGCCCTTTTTTTTTCTTTGCAGTGCTAACAGTTGATGATTTTTAATGAACTGAGTAATTTTTAGGATCCATGGGAATCATTGTAAAATAAGAGTGGGATCACGAGAGATGAAAGGAAATATTTGACCACTTCGGGTCAGGATTTGGATAGAACATCGTAAGCTTTCATTTGGTTCCAGTTAGTGATGGGATGATAACCTTAAATGCACACACTCACAAGCCATTGTGTATTTGAGAAGAAGGGAAATTTTCATGGTTCGGGAAAATGTTGATTAAGCAAGTCACTATCTGTAGAAGGATTTCAATGTTTAAAGTTGTTAATCTCATGTAAAATCAGTGTGTTGTTTTGTGTCATAGGTTGTTGTTCGAGGCGAACAACTAAATAATGGGGAGTTTGATAAGTAATAGAAAAGCACTTAAATAACTCTTCTATTTTACGTGTTTGTGTGTTTTATTAATGTTATATGTTCCGTTTTATGTGTTTTTCCTTTATTGTGGTGTTTAGGGTCACAAAGAATAAAAAGGAGTCAAAATGGATGAAAATCGAATGAAAATGGAAACTCGGGACCAAAACGCAAGCGAATCAAAGATGGAGGACCTCCGATGCAATTTTATGAAAAGTTGTTTTTACAATTTTTCTTGTGCCGAAGTCGAAGAACGTCAAAAGAGGATTCCCAAACTTTTTCCGGATCTCAAATCGGAGTTTCCTAGTGAAAGTTATGGCCGTTTGAAGAAAAAGGTCTAAAAGCGTCACTTCCAAAACTGTTGGGATCCAAAGTGCAACTTTTCAAAAGTAAGAGGACCAAAGTGAAACTTTTCAGAAAGTTGGAGGACCAAAATGCAATTTTGGAAGGACCCAAATGAACAACATTCAAAAGTTCAGGGACTTGGTGTGCAATTTCGGTGACTCGGGTGACTCGAGTCACCGCCGACGTGATCGAGTCACGCAGTGACTCGAGTCACGCCCGATCATGCTTTCGATCGCGCAAGTGACTCGAGTCACCGCAAGTGATCGAGTCACGCCAGAACTGCCCCTGGCCTCCCGTTCCTGCCCGCGATGACTAGGCGAATCGTGGATGACTGAGTCATGGCGACTGAGTCACGCTGGACGCCGGCAGATTTTGACCGGCGGACTCCACCTACCATAAACGTGTTTTTGGTATTTTCTTGACTTCTTAGAGATAAAACAATCTGGCACACCACAATGTAATTCATGAAGGAAGACTTTATGATTTTTTAATATTTTTTGGTGTAATATTTTGCCTATAAAGAGGCATTTCCAAGCTTGAATCACACAACTTGTAGAGAGAATTAGCTTGTGATTCTCTCCAACTTTCTCCTCAATAAAATTCTCTTCATCATTTGTTCTTAGTTCTAGCTTGAAAGCTCTTAGTTTCTCATATTCCGGCGGAAGAAAAAACCTAAATTTAGGTTCGATTAATCAATCGACGATTCTTGCCGAGAATATGATTAGCGCATTTCTTCGCTAGTTTCTCTCTTTCTTTTATTTTCTTGTTTGAGAAGTCTAATTTCTCATATATTGTGGAGGTAATACAAGGCGAACACTCGCTAAAAAGTATTTAACCCATATATATGAGTGATTAAACTTCTCTATTTATTTCTTAGCATTTATTTTCTTGTTTCTATGTTTTGTGTATATTATTTGTGATAGTGAAGTATAATCTATCATATTGTGGGAGTAATACAAGGCGAACACTCGCTAAAAAGTATGAAACCCACAAATATGAGTAGTTAGACTTCTCTATCTAGTTCGAGGGGGACGTTGTGTTCAATTATCATGTTGTTATCTTTTCTAACTCTTTAGTAACGTTTTATCTATTCTTCCACTTCAATTTGTTGATTTGTTATGCTTTTAAACCCGTTTTGAATTTATGTGGTTATTGCATTCACTTTGGCCAATTGAATCAATTAATCTTTAAGTTCAAGTTATGTGCTAGGATTGGAACTTTTGATCCGTAATTGTCACTAGATTCCAATCCACATTAGAGCAAAACTAATGTCGTGCATATTTGTTAATAAATCAACTTAGATGTATTAATTCAAGTTTGTGAAATTGATCATCTAATTCAACTCATTCTTCTTGTTCATTTCACACTAGCGTTGCATTAAATCCTAAGAACTTGTTTAGGATTATCCAATAGCTAGACGTTAAGTTAAAGAACTCACTTTAATTTAATACACTTAAGGAAGAATTCGTTAATCAGAGCTTCTTGGGTAATTGAGAGTTGATAAATTGAAGAAGGAATAGTAACACGTTGCATGGGAAAGATAAACACGAGATGTTGACACAACCGAACCCGAGAACTAGATATATCTTCAATTGTTTCATTTTCATATCTTTTATTTTATAATTTTATTTTCGAATTGCATTCAACTTCACAAAACCCCCCCTTTTCTATATTAATTGATAAAAACAATTAGATCAAACACCGTTCCTCTTGGGTTCGACCCTTACTTACCACTTCTACATTAATTTGTAGTTTTGAAACCGAGTAAGGAAATAAAATAAACTTTGGCGCGCCGCGACAAGCGCGCCCACTCATCCACTACCGTATGTTTAGGGATAGGCATCGTCCTTGTTAGTCCCGACAAATTTCGCCATTGCCAATCTCTCCGGTTTTCTTTCCCGGCAACGAACAACGAGGCAGAATATAAAGCGCTCCTCGCTGGTTTAAGAATGGCCCAAGGAATGGGGATCCGCCGAGTAAACGTTCATTGCGACTCGCAGCTAATTGTCAACCAGGTCTTGGGTAGCTATCAAGCTAAGGATGAGAAAATGGCATCGTTCCAACGTATAGTGATGCGAGAACTGACGAACTTTGAGTCGGGCGAGATTAGACAAGTCCCGCGAACACAAAATAGCCAAGCTGACGCCTTAGCATGTTTGGCAACAAGCGATGGTGCGGAGGGTCTAGACTCAGTACCGATCGGTCTGATGAGCCGGCCCTAACAACTATAAGTGATGTGACCGATGTGGACCTCGTCCCATGTTGGATGGATGAAATCATCCAACACTTGAAAGGGGGAGTGGTGCCTTCGGACCCTAACGAGGCCCGAAAGCTGAGAATCAGGTCTGCACGATACACTCTGATTGATGATTTGCTATACAAGTGAGGCTATTCGCTCCCACTCCTGCGATGCGTACCACAAGAAGAGGCGAAATATGCCTTACGCGAAGTACATGAAGGTGTATGCGGAAACCACACCAGGGGGCAGTCCTTAGCCTTCAAAATCTTAAGGCAGGGGTATTTTTGGCCAAATCTGAATAAAGATGCAATAGACTTTGTCAAGAGATGTGACAAGTGCCAGAGATTTGCCCCAATGATCCGGTCCTCGCTGGAGAATTGACGTCTATAATGGCCCTTTGGCCGTTCGCAAAGTGGGGGGTTCACCTAATCGGGCCACTCCCGACTGGAAGGGGCTCGACAAAATTTGCAATTGTCGCGGTGGATTATTTTACGAAGTGGGCGGAGGCGGAGCTTCTCGTTAAGATAACCGAATAGAAGACCACCGACTTTATTTGGAAGTCTATTATATGTCGGTTCGGGATCCCGAATTCGATAGTGACCGACAATGGAAAACAATTTGACAGCGCAAGGTTCAGGTCATTCTGTGAAGGGTTGCAGATAAGAAAGATATACTCCACACCAAACCATCCCCAAGCTAACGGGCAGGTTGAAGCGGTGAACAAGATAATCAAACACACCCTGAAGACCCGACCCGAGGAGCTAAAGGGAGCCTGGGCTGATGAATTACCCGGAGTGCTATGGTCTTATCGAACTACGTGTAGGAATTCCACGAGAGAGACCCCATTTTCACTCACTTTTGGGTCCAAAGCCGTCATACCTATAGAGGTCGGCTGTCCAAGCTTCCGTGTGGGACACTATGATGAGGATAATAATGACTCCGCGCTGCTCTCAACATTGGACCTACTTGGAGAAAAAAGGATAGACGCGGACCTGAAAAATGCTATTTATAAACAGAAGAGTGCTAGTTATTACAACAAGAAAGTCAAGGGCCGCAAGCTTTCAAAAGGAGACCTAGTGTTGAAGAAGCTATCTCCTCAAAGCAAAGAGCAATTGGCCGAGAGTCTCTCACCAAACTGGGAAGGACCGTATCGTGTGACCAAGGCCTTAACAAATAGGGCCTATGAACTTGAGACAATAGATGGAAAGCCATTCAGGCACCCTTGGAACATCGAGCATTTGAAAAAGTGCTTCCAGTAGTTTTTGGAAAGTAGTTTTGTCATGACATCCGATAGTTAAGGTCATGCTGGTGTGGCAGGCTTGATTGATTTGTATTCGAGATCTGGCTATTGTAACCGTCGAAGCTTCAATAAGAAGATATTAAACATTCCCTGTACTAACAAAATGAGCCGGACTCTCGATCCGGTCCGGAGGGCCGAAGCCTCTGAAATTTTCAAAGTCAAATTCACCCCATTGCGTCTAGACAATCAGATCGCACGGTTGGGGCTGAACTTGACCAAGGAAACGCCAAAAATGAGCCGGACTCCCGATCTGGTCCGAGAGCCAACCTCCGAAATTTTCCAACTAAAATTCACCCCATTACGTCTGAACAATTAGATCGCACAGTTGGGGCTGAACTTGACCAAGGAAATACCAAAATGAGCCGGACTGCCGATCCCGTCCGAAGAGCCTAAACCTCCGAAATTTTCCAAGTCAAATTCATCCCATCACGTCTGAATAATTAGATCGCACAGTTGAGGCTGAACTTGACCAAGGAAATCCAAAATGAGCCGACTCGATCCGTCCGGAGAGCCCAAGCCTCCGAAATTTTCCAAGTCAAATTCACCCCATCAAGTCTGAATAATTAGATCGCACGATTGGGGTTGAACTTGGCCAAGGAAACACCAAAATAAGCCGGACTCCAAACCCGGTCCGAAAGGCAAAGGCCTCTGAAATCCCCCAAGTCAAATTCACCCAATCACGTTTGAATGATCAGATCACGCGATTGGGTGCTGAACATTACCAGGGGACTAACTAAATCAATCGGATTCCCGATCCGGTCTGGAGAGCTAATGCTGTTGGAAGTTTCGATTCACACAACCGGATCACGCCAATCGGGGCTAATTCCAGTTAAAGAAAAACAAAATCTCAAATTTAGCTAAATCTGAAAGCGAAGAGGTAAATTCATCCACAATGAAACATTTAAAAGTACCTAAGGCAGAAATCGATAACGATAAAACATAACGTCGAGACACATACATATAAAACAAGCCGGGCGGCTAGGCTACAAAAGAGTACTATGGAACAAGCCCGGAGAATAACATAACTAAAGCTCCCACCAAAAAATAGCAACAAAATACGCGGGAGCGACAGATAATAGAATAAACTACAGCAACAGACCAGACTCGACATCATGCAAAAGCAAAGAAGTCATCCCCATAGAAGCTAGGAGCTAATCATATGCTCTAGTAGCAAACTCGACACCCTGATCCTCCTGGTCGGTCGCACCAAAACCCTTGAGCCTCGCAATCACCTCTTCCTGCTTGGCTGTGGTAGTGTTGATCTCCTCCTGTAAAAAACCAACATCGAAGTCGGGTGCATGCTCTTTGACCTTCTTTAATGCAGTCCTGAGAGCAATCAGGTAGGTGTTAGTTTGATCGACCTCATAGTCCTGGGAAGTCTTGTCCTCCTCTAGCACTGTAGCACGGGCGAATGGCTTCTTTCTCCACCAAGCGCCGTTTCTTTTCAGGACGGGCCCTGGCCTTGTTTTCCCCCGCAAGTTCTTCCTTCAGCCCCTGCACCTCATCCTCTTTCTCGGACAAACTCTTCTTTAAACTCTCAACTTCAATAATCAACGACTGAGCGTGATCCCTATCCACAACAGCCTGGCTGGCCATCTCATTATAATGGCGCACATAATCTCTAATCTTCTCGTTCGAATGGGAAATGTAGCCCATGAGCTGTGCTGCGAGCGTTGATGCCATTGCCAGATTTGTTTGCATGTCAAGACTCGAGGCAATCGCCTCATGCTTGGTAGACCAACTCCGGGCGAAGTAGTCAAAAGCGATGTTCATCGACCTAGGGAGTTTCTTGAGTGCATCTGGTCCCGGAGGGAGGCAAGATCGAGCATCTCTCAATGCTCTAGGAACCTGCCCCTTCAGCTTGTCCATCTCAACAACGCGGCCATGGTCAAGACCCAAAAATGAAGGCCCAAGGTCCGCAATAGGACGCGGGCCGGCGGGGGATTAGACGGTGCCGTAGCAAGTAAGTTGGAACTGACCGGGGCAAGCCTCTTCGGGGAAGAACCTGCAGAACTGGACAAAGCTCTCTTGGAGCCCCCGACTGGTGGCACTGGCGCCATTTTCTTTGGAAGTTGTTTACCGCTAGTCGTGGGGCGCTTCTCTTTCAAAAAATCACTTCTGCCCATGACTTCCAAATTGATAGGTCTTCTTCTCTTTCTAGAAGGACCTGCCAACCAAAGAAAGGCAATGGATAAAAAAAATTACTTTAAAAAAGAAGAAGAAGAAAGAAAGAAGGGAAAAGAGGGAGAAAGTTCCTTACCGACGGTACAATTGTCAACAAGTGGGGGGCGAACTAAAGTCAGGCCCGCCTTATACAAGTTCGCCTCAGAGCTCAATGCCTTGTAATGTCTCTCCTGTGGATCGAATTCTCGAGCTGCCTCAAGCTTGCGCCTCAAGCCTTTGATCTTTTCGGGATTGATCACCTCTGCAAAAAGACGAGTATAAGTATGAGAGAGATGGATCGAAAATTAACGACAATAGAAATAAACTTACTCAAATCCCTGTATTTAGTCGGGGCAGCGATATTCTCCCTAAAATGGCGGTCCTCGCACATCCACTCCCCGGATACCCAAAACCACATCTCTTTCCACCTCCGAACTGAGTCGGGTAAGCCCAATATAAAACTTCCCCCCCAAGCTTGGGACGAATCATCAAATAGTGCCATCCAGTCCTATTATGTCGAACCTGAAATGATAAATACGATTGAACTCATCGATGGTAGGGACGCCGAAACCAAGTTGGTGCCATAAAGACAAAAACCAATCACCACCTTCCAACCATTAGGTGAAACTTGAGAGAGGCCTATAGCCCAATATCGTAGCAAATTTGTTACAACCCACAGTAGTGGGAACCAGAGGCCCACTTCAAGCATGTGTATATTGGAGGCTATGCATCCATCCCGGGGTCTGTGAGCCCTCTCATCGGGTCGGGGGAGCAATAACACCACGGATGGGGGAAGAAGAAATTTCTTATGCCACATGGTAAGATTGCGCTCGGTCACGACTGAAGGATAATTGACACAAGCAAATGAGGAGCTTGGTTGGGGGTACCCTATGGGACTAACCTCACGCGAACCAGACCTGACATTCACACTCTCTATCTCATCACTATCAACTTCAAATGATTCCCCATCGCTTGTCCCCTCCTCCCCGAACGGACCAAGCGGGTCCGACCATTTTTCACGACTTGCCTCATCCCCCGCCACAATCGGCCCTGAAGAAATATCATCCCGTTGATCCAAACCGGATGAGGCAACAACAACATCCCCGGCACTACCAAGATTTGGCGAATCCGAACCAGGATTGCACGAGTGTGACCCATTTGAGTCAGAGCCGTGTATGGGTGGCTCGGACCTGGCCCAGTCTGGGTCGCACAATGTGGTTGCACACGCGCGACTCGGCGCCGACCTGCGCCTTGCGGGTGTGACCTGGGGGCGCCCTTAATCCAGCCGCGGCTACGAGCTCCTCGCCAATGGACTCACCATTCCCTCCTTCCAACTCCAGCTTCCCAACTCCAATATGATTCGCTCCCCTCATCCTTAGAAAATACGCTCATTCAGCTTGACATAAATAAAATTCTTACCTTGCAACTAAAGATCGGGGCTTGAAGAATCACCTCCCGCGCTGATGTTTGGAAGAGCTGAAGGTCAGGTCTTGCAATTGCAATCGCAAGAGGGCGAGAATAGAGAGAGTTTGTGGAATATTTGGTGCTGAAGATGATTGAAATGAGGATCCTAGACCAAAACACAAGGTATTTGGAGGAGTGAATGGAGCATTCTTAGCCCCATAACTTTTGCATACAGTATTCGTTTTCAGTCCATTACCCCATTCCGGAAAGGTCTCAACGAGATCTACAAAGTTCTTGCGTTCCTGGGAAGTCGGGCATTTTTTTGGCGATTGGAGGTCGTTTAGACCCTCAAAATGGCATTTTTCTAATTTTATTTGCCGTTTGTAACTCCCTCACTTTAGTAATCTTTTTCGATTACAGGAATTTGAGTATCCGACCCTATTCTGGACAAGTGCCAGGCCAAACATGAGTTAGACCAGCCACTGGGGGGCTATTGTTGCATATGCACCCAATCGGGTTGGAGCAAATCCAAGAGAAATGGGCGGGTGCGATCGAACCACTTCCAAGTTAGGGCCGCCCAGACTTGTATTGGCCCAAGTCAAAGCCCAGCATTACCTGGAGGTCGGACCATTTGGACCCGGCCGAAGAAGTCGGCTCGCGCACACCAGGTCATGCTTGTTGAAGTCAAGCCAAATGGAGCGGTTGAAGTAGTTATTCGGACATCCAACTACCTTTGTACTTTGGTTGACCTTTGTACTTTTGTTGAATTTTATAGTTTAATTGTACTTACCGAACATCACTTGTAACTAGTTGTACACCCGAGCTTCAAAGTACTGGTCGCGTCCGAGTTCAGCCATATAATAAGCCATGTCACCACTCGCAGTCTATAAATGAGAGGGGTTGGCTTCATTTAGAGGGAGAACTCTCTGAAAAAGTATAGTAATATACCTATTTACTCATTTGCTTTTGTCAGACCTGGGACCCAGCTCTTACTTTAACCATTTACTCTTGTTTGAGATGAAGGTCACCTCTGATCTTTAGGTCAAGTTATTGATTGACTAGGACCCACAGGATCTAACGTCAACAAGACTAAATAAAATGAATTTGGGGGATTTTTGAAGAATGAGATTCAAAGAACTAGAATAAAAACAATGGCGATGATGAAATATAAATTAAATTGTAGTCACTGAAGAAAAATATCCAATCTAAGGTTTAATCTCCAATTGATTCACGCAAATTGATCATAGATGCAAAGACAACTCTTCTAATTCATTCCATAAACTAGTTATGGTTGTTGATATGATCTAACAACCTATCTCTCCTTACTTATTCGATAATCAATGTACGACCGTTGATTATTTCCCTAATCAATAAACAACCCTAGGTACGACCATTAGGATTTAATTTATTGACAGTGTTAAAATCTAGAGAGATGACCAATTCTAACCAACAAAAGCATACAATGAATTGTTTAAGCTAGATTGTATATTCCTACAACATAAATTGAGAACTCCAACCTCATCAATTATGTTGTTTGCCACAATTATTAGAAATACTAGACAATTGCAGATCTATTTTTCTAATTGGCAATTTGTTGAATTGACAATTAAACAATGGGCCCTTTGTATAATCAATCAACCAACAATTTCAGGAAAAAAACACAAGAAACATGCAAATAGAGAAAATAAAAGAAGAATAGTGTTCGATTGAGAATGTGTTGAAAACATTGCTGCAAGTGTACGGGTCGAACGAGTAGTAAAATGGATTTTTAAGTCCAAGTATCGATCCCACAGAGACTAGAGTTAACTATCAAAATGATCAATTTTGTACTCTATTTGCAAAGAAGATTTAATGGTTGTTTTGATTTTTAATAAACATAAAAGTTTATGAATAAAATCTAAGTTAAAGAATTAAATATTTGTAATATATAAATAAAGGACGATGGGAATTACAAGACTTGGGACTCACAATTTCACCAACTTTGATTCCTCTAGTACACGTAATTTGATTCAAGTAGTGATCTTATTTTCGTCAACGAACGAATTTACTAATAAATATTTACATCTCTCGATTATAAATACATCTATTCTATTAGGCCAATTTATTTATCTCTAAATAAATTCGTTATCAACCCTCTAGAACGCATTCAAACAATAAATTCAAATAGGTTACGTCGGAACTTCACCTAAAGATCGCACTAACCACAAGTTTATCTCTAAATCTTCTCTAAATTAGTATTCTATGTTGTTTATTCTAATTTGTATTTTTATTTCTGAAATCCAACACAAACCAATATATAATTATCAATTGATCAAAAAGATAAATTTATAAGTTTAACAACATAAAATTAACGATAAATCAATCACGTACTATTAAATCCAATAACGTAATACTAGAGTTCACAAAGAGGATTCATTGTTCGTCCCAAGTATTAAAAGCTAACTACACATGAATTTAAATAAGAAAACTATAATAGAGAATATATAGAAATACATAACCTTATTTCAAAGAGTTGATGTGTTTTTCCTTCTGTATTTTCTCCTTTCCTTTGCTCTTCAAAATTCTCCAATTGCACATTCTCTTTGAAAGCTACGTATCTCTTCGAACTCTCTCTAATATGTATTTTGCTTTCACTCCAGTATTTCATGTGTTAGGATCTCCTCTCTTCAATTCCCTTCTGCATGTGTCTATATGTACACACCTCGTTCAATCTTAATAATGCTCAACAATCTTAATAATGCTCCACAATCATAATAATACTCTACAATCTTAATAATGCTCCACAATCATAATAATGCTCCACAATCTTAATAATGCTCCACAATCTTCATAATCAAAATGGCCACCCGGAAATACCATTATGAGGAGAAAGTTTGCAGAATTGCCACAAGATCCTTCATCTTCAAGAAGTATGATATTTCATCTTTTTTTAACCATTTTTACCTCTTTTCAACTCCTAATATAATAAGTAAGAACTAGTAAAAATATATGAAAATATAATAAAAACACATTATAAATTAGGAAATTAAAACATAAAAAATACAATCTATCAATACCCCCACACTTAAGCTGTTGTTCATCATTGAACAATAAAATACTCAAAATACACACAAGCGAGCAAAAACTTAAATATATAAATAAGCACACCATCAATCATAATAAGACTCAAAACAACTTTAACATATACAAACAAATAGTAAACTGTAATCAACTCACAGCTCATACTATACAAAAGTTTTGGGACTTGTCCTTTGGTAATCTTCATTTCCCATCATCGTTTATATCCAAAAATTATGTGGTGAGCAACTTGACCCTCAATGGTCAAATATATCCTTACCCTCTCGTGGTCACACCTAATATGCTTTCTCTCAATCCATAAGTGATCATCCCAAAGGTTGTTCTCAATCACTCCCTTTTTTTTATTAGGCGAATTTTACCAGTAGAATCAAAAGTACAGCAATGTGATGACTCTCCCTAAATTTGAGTATTCCAACTAACAAGTTACTCCAAAGTAATTCAAACCAACCAGAGTTCCATATCCATGATGCCACTTTTATTTCTCACCTTTTTTTACTATTCAAATGTAAACGTGCAATGCAATACCCCAAACAATCATGGTTTCTCAATGACCCATGTAGCATGCTTTAGGTCGGCAATTCCCGAACTCGTCACTCAAGGCACCAGGTATTGAGATACCCTTAAGAACTTATTCACCCGAGTCAATGAGGCAAGAGAATGGAAGCACAATGAAATGAATGCAGTTTGATTGATTTTTTTTATACATGGATTGGATTTCTAGCAAACGGTCATTACCTTGTTTCTATTTGCTAATCAAAGACACTCCACGCAATTCAACATATACGGACTCATCACGATACTTAACTCATCATCTACCGGCTAATTCACCACTCATCTCACAATGGTAAAGTGATTCAAAATGAAAGTAGGTGGAATGGTAAAGTGTATATATATCTTCTTCTTGTGATTGTTGAGTGTGTATTTTTTTTACTATTCAAATGTAAACGTGCAATGTAATGCCCCAAACAATCATGGTTTCTCAATGACCCATGTAGCAGGCTTTAGGTCGGCGACTCCCGAGCTCGTCACTCAAGGCACCAGGTATTGAGATACCCTTAAGAACTTATTCACCCGAGTCAATGAGGCAAGAGAATGGAAGCACAATTAAATGAATGCAGTTTGATTGATTGATTTTTTTATACATGGATTGGATTTCTAGCAAACGGTCATTACCTTGTTTCTACTTGCTAATCAAAGGCACTCCATTCAATTCAACATATACGGACTCATCACGATATTTAACTCATCCTCTACCGCTAATTCGCCACTCATCTCACAATGGTAAAGTAATTCAAAATGAAAGTAGGTGAAATGAATTTGAGCACACTTTTTCACTCTAACCAACAAACTTTTAAATCCAATAACAATGAGTCATGACCTCCAATGGACAAGCAATCGTCAAATGAGTTCGAGTAGTATACTTTGTGAGTTAAAGATAATTTCAAATTGAGAAACAAAAATTTTGAAAAACTTTGCACAAAACAATCACACATAAATTTAACATGACTAACACATATACACACAATACTAGACATGTAATAAACAATCTATAAAGAACAAGCATGCATACCAACACACCAAATATACACAACAAAATCAAAAGTAAAATAAAACTTGCAACCCCCACACTTGAGAATTACGACTTATTCTACAAATCAAAAGTACAAAGTGACAAGACTAAACGAGAAGCCATGCAATCAGCAACTGTTTTCTCTAAAGCAAAAGAACACAAATAGTCTAAAATATAAAACAAACGAAAATAAGATGCGTCTCAAGAGCCTATTACTCCTTACTCTGCCATCTCCGAAAAAAAATTGAAGTTATCAAATGATTTTATAACAGCACAAAATCCCACCCCCAAATTGAAACTGACATTGTCCTCAATGTTCAATAAAGAGAAGGAGAGATATCACCTGAGTGTTGCACAAACAGGGTTCATATTCCACATAGCTAAATAGAATCACACATAGATGCTGCTAAAAAATCAAAAGATAACATTCCACATTTATAGCCTCAACTCTAAATCCATTTCATCCGGGTCTCGTTTGCGCTTGTTGGAGGTTGGTCTCCAGTCAATTTGAGGTTGCGATGGATCAAGTTGTGGTACATAAGCATGAAATTTCTCTAATAATTCCTCAATGGAAGATGCAATTAAAATCATGTTTCTTGAAATGGGAGAAATTAGCTGTTTCGTAGTTGCAAAATCTAGAAAAGCTAATAAACCATCGAAAAAATTATTCACATTTAACATGTCAATGGGTTTATTATGCAAGTTCAACTGGTACCAAGAGATAACATTAAAAATTTGTTCCAATGTTTCGAAACCTCCCGGAAGTGCAATGAATGCATTAGAATATGATATTATGAGTGACAGGCGTTCATACAGTGATTTAACTTTTACCTCAGTGCCGACTGTGAATCCGTAGACCTGTGATAAAGGGTTGAGGATGACTCATATAATTCTGGATCCTCGCACTCAAACAGCTGTAATAACACATCCTAGCAGCCCACAGAGTCCTCCTCCATAGGTGACGTTGACTTTAAGATCCCCGAGTTTTCTTCCCACATCGATTGCGGCAGCAGTGTACTCTGACTTTGCCCCCATGTTTGCTCCTCCAAAAATTCCAATGGATTGTAATTGTACATGAAAATGTCCTTCTGTGCTGGGAGTGGCTGCCATAAGAACTCAACTTCGCCAAAGAAAGCTAATAACTGAAATTAGCACACAAAAAAAAAAAACAACAATATAAACAAGTAGTTGATATTGTGGCTCACACCTTTGGTTTTACGTCCAGAAACGGCTGCAGCACCTTCTATGAGTTGGGGATATGCTTCCCATCTAGTTTTCTTAAAAACTGGCAAACATGGTCTTTTAAAGTTAGATTCCAAAGACTGCGTTCTCATTCATTCTTGAATTGAGTCCATAAACCGAGAAGTTCATGTTGCACAGTTCTACAAGGATGGGTCTTAAGAGTCTACAGGATATCATCTAGCGACTCCTCACTCAGGCCATCCTTAATGAAAGTTATCTTATCTTCCCGATTTTTGGACGTAAATCCAAGTGAACGACAACCTGTATTACATGTCCATCTAGCACACTTATAACACACATTCATTCTTTTTGCTCTTCGTTTTTTTGGAAAACTGCTTTTGCCTAACCCTGACAAATATTTGGTATAAATGGTTGGAATTTCTCCCCCAATTCAAACATTGGCTTCAATTAACCAATGTATATCCAGGGCATCCCATGGTACATCAACATTCTCAACCGCTCTATCCTAAAGCGGTAGATTATTTTCAAATCATTCAAAGGAAAAGATGAGTAGTATTTTCGAATTTTTATAGGTGCAGATTCCATGTTTAGTGGACGAAATTGAAGAAATAAAAGAAAAGAAGTATGAAGATTTGAATTACACACTCAACAATGACAAGAAAAAGATATATATATATATATATATATACACACACACAAACATGCTTCCATAACCGGCTAAAGAATCGGAGAAAAGAAGAATTTTACCTAAAGAAATGGTGATTGAGTAAATACCAAGAGAGAAAAATAGGTAAAGGCTGAGTGTGGTGTGGAAAAATGATTCACCTCGGTTGCTTTAAGGATCCTGTATGACTACTGTTGCAACCACAAACCAGAAAAGGTGGGTGAGCTGCCCACGGTATCCGAGGGAAAATTAGATCGGTCGAGTCATCGAGAAAACGCGTCTGCCTAGCTGGCCCACTACTGCCCGTTGCTCTTTTTAAAAATTTTTTTACCAACTTATACTTTTTCACTGCACGCTCAAATTATTAGCATCGACACCACTGAAATATCTCACATATGCATCAATAGAATTGTATAAAAATAAAACAAAATAAATAAAAATGAATTTGAAAATAAAAATGTGAAAATAAAACACAATTTAAGAAAAATACTAAACTTAAATAAATATAAATAAACACACTCAAATAGATAAAAAAATAAAAATAAAATAATGTAATGCACACACAATACACATCAAATAAACGAAGATTGGGTTGCCTCCCAAAAAGCGCTTGTTTATAGTCACGAGCCTGACTAGAAGAATCACTACATCCAGAACCGACTTTTCTTTTGAGAAATCGGTCTCAAAGTAGTGCTTCAATCGTTGACCATTAACTTTGAAGGTCCCTTTGGTTGGGTGATAGAGTTCAATAGCTCCATATGGAGTCACTTGTGAAATCGTGAATGGCCCTGACCATCTTGACCAGAGCTTTCCTAGGAATAGTTTTAAACGAGAATTATAGAGTAAAACTTGGTCTCCTACCCTAAATTCTCGCTGTTGGATGTGTCGGTCATGCCATTTCTTACTACGCTCTTTGTAGATTGTCGAAGTTTCATATGCACCTAACCGAAACTCATCCAATTCATTGAGTTACAAACATCTCTTTTCTCCTGCAGCTTTCATGTCCATGTTCAATTGTTTCATCGCCAAGATGCCTTGTGTTCTAATTCAATAGGTAACTGACATGATTTCCCAAACACTAATTGGAAAGGAGACATACCAATAGGTGTTTTGAAGGCCGTGCGGTATTCCCAAAGTGCATCATCCAATTTCTTTGACCAATCGATGCAAGACGAGTTAACAGTGGTTTCTAGAATCATTTTCAACTATCGATTTGATATTTCCACTTGTCCACTTGTTTGTGGATGATAAGGTGTTGCCATTTGATTGTGAACTCCATACTTAGCCAAGATGGACTTGAAAAGTCTGTTGTTGAAGTGTGTACCACCATCACTGATTAAAGCACGAGGTGCTCTAAATCTCGTGAAAATGTTCTTCTTAACAAACTCCACCACCACCTTGGCATCATTAGTTGGTAAAGCACGAGCTTCAACCCATTTTGACACATAATCAACTGCCACCAAGATATAGTGGTTGTTGTAGGAAGATGGGAATGACCCCATGAAATCAATGCCCCAAATATCAAAGATCTCGACCACCAAAATATTGTTCAGGGGCATCTCCTGCCGTAAAGAAATGTTCCCAATGCGTAGGTAACGGTCACATGCTTTCACAAATGAAAATGCATCTTTGAATAAGGTGGGCCAGTAGAATTTGCTTTGTAGCACTTTAGCAGCTGTCTTGGTGGGTCCCAGATGGCCACCATAAGGAGATGAATGCACATGTTCAAGAACAACTCTCATTTCATCATCAGGCACACATCTTCTGATAATCTGATCAGATCCTCTCCTGTACAAAAATGGTTCTTCCCAACAGTAGTGACGAAGGTTGTGGAAGAACTTTTTCTTCTGTTGATAGGAAAATTCAGGTGGAATGACGCCCCCAACTAGGTAATTGACAAAATCGGCAAACCAAGGAGTGTTGTCAACTAGAAACAATTGCTCGTTGGGAAAGTTCTCATTGATTTCACCATCTGTAGGCTTTACATCCTGCTGCAGTCTTGACAAATGATCTGCTACTCGATTTTCTGTCCCCTTCCTATCCTGAATTTCAATGTCAAACTCTTGTAGAAGCAATACCCATCGAATGAGCCTTGGCTTGGCATCTTTCTTTCCAAACAAGTACTTTAAAGCAGAATGATCTGTGTAAACCACCACTTTTGACCCAATGAGGTATGCTCGGAATTTGTCAAAAGCATATACGACTGCCAATAGCTCCTTTTTCGTGGTGGCATAATTAACCTGGGCTGTGTTGAGAGTCTTGCTTGCATAGTAAATCACTCTGAAAACTTTGTCTTTCCTTTGCCCTAGAGCTGCCCCCACAGCATAATCACTGGCATCGCACATAATTTCGAAAGGCAAGTTCCAATCCGATGCGATGATGACAGGTATTGTGATTAGCTTGTATTTTAGAGTGTTAAAAGCCACAAGACATTCTTCTGAGAAATGAAATGGCACATCCCTCTCCGAAAGCTTGCACAATGGTTTCGTGATTGCTGAAAAATCCTTAATGAATCGTCTATAGAATCCTGCATGACTGAGAAAACTACGAATGCCTTTGACGGATGTGGGTGGAGGTAGCTTCTCAATTACTTGCACTTTAGCTTTGTCCACTTCAATCCCTACCGCTGATATACGATGGCCCAAAACAATCCCTTCATTTACCATGAAGTGGCATTTCTCCCAATTAAGTACGAGGTTTGTCTCTTCATATCGTTGTAACACTAAACTCAAATGATGGAGACATTCGTCGAAAGATGACCCGAAAATTGAGAAGTCATCCATGAACACCTCTATAAACCGCTCCACCATATCTGAGAATATTGCCATCATGCATCGTTGAAATGTTGCGGGTGTATTACACAACCCAAATGGCATTCTCCTGTAAGCAAACGTGACATACGAACATGTAAATGTTGTCTTCTTCTGATCAGTGGGTGTAATAGGGATTTGATTGTATCCTGAATATCCATCAAGGAAATAGTAGTGTGAATACCCCGCTAATCGTTCCAACATATGATCAATGAATGGGAGAGGGAAATGACCTTTCTTTGTTGCGTTGTTGAGCTTCCTGTAATCGATGCAAGCCCTCCAACCAGTGACTGGTCTGCTTGAGATTAGCTCGTTGTTTTCATTTTTCACTAATGTTATCCACCATTTCATTGGTACCACATGAATAGGACTTATCCATGCACTGTCAGATATAGGGTAAATAATCCCTGCATCTAAGAGTTTGACAATTTCAGTCTTACCACTTCCTTCAATGTAGGGTTCAATCTTCGTTGACCCTTAATAGATGTTTTGGAACCCTCTTCTAGCAAGATCTTGTGCGTACATATCGAGGGACTAATCCCTTTTATGTCAGCAATTGTCCATGCTAGTGCAGTCTTGTGTGTTCTCAAAACTCGAAGCAATTTTTCTTCATCTAACTCTGTCAATTGATTAGAGATAATCACTGGCAAAGTTGAATAATCCCCCAAAAATGCGTGTCTAAGATGAGTGGGAAGAGGTTTCAACTCAAGCATTGGGGGAGATTAAATAGATAGCAAGAACTTTTTGGGAACTTCACCCAAAGGCTCATAAATCCAGGTTTTCCTGCAAGTCATAGTGGGTGTGCTTCCAAGTTCAGGGCCATCTTAGCTCGTACTTCATTTTCCGTTGTTGTATCTTCTTATCGGACAATACAAGCTTCAAGAGGCTCTACAGGAAGATCTTCAAAAATTTCTTTCACTACTTGATCAATAACGTCTACTTGAAAACATGCATCCGTGGAAGAAGAAGAAGGATGCTTTAATGCCTTTAAGACATTAAAAGTTACCTTCTCTTTATCCACCTTTAGTGTCAATGTGGCTTCGTAGACATCCATCAATGCTCTTCCAGTTCGTAAAAATGGTCAATGCTCATCAAAGGAATTTCCTTATCCTCTTCCATGTCCAAAATAATGAAATCCACCGGGTAAATGAATTTATCAACTTTGACTAGCACATCCTCGATAATTCCTCTAGGATATGTTATAGATTGATCTGCCAATTGCAAAGTCACGGTGGTAGGCCTACATTCTCCAATCCAAGCTTCCTATAAACAGATAGGGGCATGAGATTGATACTAGCACCAAGATCACATAAGGCAAATCTAGAGTAGAATGACCCAATGGTGCAGGGAATGTTGAAACTCCCTGGATCTTTCAATTTGGGAGGTAGCTTCTTTTGAAGAATGGCACTACACTCCTCAGTGAGCATCACTGTTTCATGCTCTTCCAGTTTTCTCCTGTTAGAAAGAATTTCCTTCATGAATTTTGCATAGCCGGGCATTTGTGCTAAAGCATCTGCAAAAGGAATGTTGATGTGTAATTTCTTGAAGATTTTAAGAAATTTCCCAAATTGTTTATCCAATTTGTTCTTTTGTAGCCTTTGAGAAAATGGAATAGGAGGTACGTATACTTTCACAGGTTTTGGAATCCCATTTTCCTCCTGTTCAGATTTGGAGTTTTCAGAAGACGTCTCACCAGTGCTTGTCTCATTCATTTCTTCCTCTTTTTCATCAGCTTCTTTGGTCACATTGTATTATGCTCTCTTCACTTCTCTCTCCGGAAGTTGTAGCTCACTTCTTGTTGTAATGGCGTTGACCTGTCTAGGATTTGTCTCCGTATCACTTGGCAATTTTCCAGGCGCTCGCCGCAACTGCTGATGCTAGTTGTCCCATTTGAGTTTCCAAATTTTTTATTGCAGCGTTTTGATTTTGGGGAGTATGCTCGGTTTTTTTGCATACAATTGTTATTGACCTCCAAGTACTTCACGAACACATCTTCCAGCGAGTTCTTCTTTTCCTGTGGTTGGTGGAATCCCGGTGGTCTCACCGGTGCTTGATTGTCTTTCTATGAAAAATTTGGGTATTGTCGCCACCCTGGATTATAGGTGGGAGCATAAGGACCAAATTGTGGCCTTTGACTACTTCTAACAAACATTGCTTGCCCATCCGTGGGCCCATTTGAGTGCATGACAAGACATTCTGTAGTGACGTGATTTGTGCAGCAAATTTCGCATCCTCCTGATGATTGAACCATATTAGCCGTTGGAAGAGTCAACCCGTCAATTTTCTTTGACAAAGTTGCTACTTGAGCAGATAGAGCAGTGACAGCATCTATTCCATGAACTCCAGCATGTTTAGCCACTGCACGATCAGAATACCATTGATGACTTTGCAGCCATTTTCTCCAAGATTGATGATGCTTCATTGAAAGTTTTGTCCATTAGTGATCCTCCTGCCGCTGAGTCAGTGTGCTTCTTGTTTTCGTTTCCCAACCCGTTATAAAATGTTTGGACTATAAGCCATTCCGGTATCCCATGATTTGGGCAATGTCTCAATAGATTATTGAAACGTTCCCATCCTTCAGAAATAGATTCCCCATGGTGTTGGCTGAAAGAGGAAATTTCTGTCCTAACTTTCAGCATTCTACCCGGTGAAAGAATTTTTAGAAAAATTTTTGGCACAAACTATCCCAACTAGTAACGGAGTTTACAGGTAAAGCATAAAACCATGTTTTTGCTTTTCCTGTCAAACAAAATGAAAAAAGTTTCATTTTTATTGCATCAGGTGGTACTCCGTTAATTTTGAACATGCCACAAATTTCTAAAAATTTTCTGATATGTTCATGTGGGTCTTTGTCAAGTAGGCCATGGAATTGAACGGTTTGTTGAACTAATTAAATAGTTCCTGGTTTGATTTCAAACTTGTTTGCAGGAATTGCCGAAGGAACTAAACAAGTAAAATTATCCCCAATTGTGGGAATAATATAATCCCTTAAAGGACGTTCCGCAACGATCCTTCGATCATCTGTTTCGTCGGCCATTTTTCGTTCCAACTTTATAGCACATAATCTATACCTAAAAGTTCGTTCGATTTTTGGGTCAAGTGGAATTAATGGACTAAACTTCCTATTACGCATGCAAATATGATTCAAATAAATAAATAAAAATAAATGTAAATAAAAAAATTCAAATTAAAGTAAAAATTGTTTGGTATTCATTTTAAATCTAGTCCCCTGAACGACACCAAAAACTTATTCGATTGAGAATGTGTTGAAAACATTGCCGCAAGTGTACGGGGTCGAACGAGTAGTAAAATGGATTTTTAAGTCCAAGTATCGATCCCACAGAGATTAGATTTAACTATCAAAATTATCAATTTTGTACTCTATTTGAAAAGACGATTTAATGGTTGTTTTGATTTTTAATAAACATAAAAGTTTATAAACTAAATAAAATCTAAATTAAAGAATTAAATATTTGTAATATATAAATAAAGGACGATGGGAATTACAAGACTTGGGATTCACAATTTCACCAACTTTGATTCCTCTAGTACACGTAATTTGATTCAAGTAGTGATCTTATTTTCGTCAACGAACGAATTTACTAAAATAAATATTTACATCTCTCGATAATAAATACATCTATTCTATTAGGCCAATTTATTTATCTCTAAATAAATTCGTTATCAACCCTCTAGAATGCATTCACACAATAAATTCAAATAGGTTACGTCGAAACTTCACCTAAAGATCGCACTAACCACAAGTTTATCTCTAAATCTTGTCTAAATTAGTGTTCTGTGTTGTTTATTCTAATTTGTGTTTTTATTTCTCAAATCCGACACAAACCAATATATAATTTATCAATTGATCAAAAAGGTAAATTTATAAGTTTAACAACATAAAATTAACGATAAATCAATCACGTACTATTAAATCCAATAACGTAATACTAGAGTTCACAAAAAGGATTCATTGTTCATCCCAAGTATAAAAAGCTAACTACACATGAATTTAAATACGAAAACTATAATAGAGAAAATATAGAAATACATAACCTGATTTCAAAGAGTTGATGTGTTTTTCCTTTGGTATTTTCTCCTTTCCTTTGCTCTTCAAAATTCTCCAATTGCACCTTCTCCTTGAAAGCTACGTATCTCTACGAACTCTCTCTAATATGTATTTTGCTTTCACTCCAGTATTTCATGTGTTAGGATCTCCCCTCTTCAATTCCCTTCTGCATGTGTCTATATATACACACCTCGTTCAATCTTATTAATGCTCCACAATCTTAATAATGCTCCACAATCATAATAATGTTCCACAATCTTAATAATGCTCCACAATCTTCATAATCAAAATGACCACTCGGAAATACCATTATGAGGAGAAAGTTTGCGGAATTGCCACAAGATCCTTCATCTTCAAGAAGTGTAATATTTCACCTTTTTTTTTTACCATTTTTACCTCTTTGTAACTCCTAAAATAATAAGTAAGAACTAGTAAAAATATACGAAAATATAATTAAAACACATTATAAATTAGGAAATTAAAATATAAAAAATATAATCTATCAAATATTAAAAGAATATATTAGATCTCACAATTTCTTTTTGAGTCAATCTTCAATCAACCTTGAATTGGAAAAGAAATTTAGAATTTCATGGAAAAGATGGAGAAAATTCTAGTATATGATAATGATAAAAAACGTCTGGTCCCAAGAAAATAACGTGTACTTATCTCATCGTCTTGGGTCAGATCCAATTTTAATTAATTTATGAAAAAGTAAAAGATAAAATAAAAGGAATGATTCTAATTTCCTAATTCTAATAGAAGTCTATAATTTTTCCTAGAGAAATAAAAACTAATTGCAGCAGAGGTCCCTATAAAATATTCCTATTCTTTTTGGAAGTAGGAATAATTTAATAGGGTCTTCTAATAGTTCTTCAACTCTTCTCTTCCAAGGAGTCTTGTTCCTACATTTTATGGGAAAATCATATTGGTAAAGCGTGATCACGCTTTAAGCTCGATGCTCTTCTAGTTGTTTTCCCATTGACCTTCACTATTTCTTCAAAACTTGTAAAATTAACTTCAACTTGATTCAACTCCTTCACCTGGTCCATAAAATATAAAACACAATTAAAATCTAAGATTTAAGCAATTTTCAAATAATATAAGTATGGAAAAATATTGTGATTATCTGAAATAAATGAGCTTTATCAGTCAATGAGCAAAAACAAATTAGAAAAATTACTTAATTGAAATGGAATAACCTGACTACACACGTTGGAATGTGGAGTCCAAACTTACCCACCCACTACCTATAATGGGGGAATGGGGAGATTGCATATTTTAACCATCACATCCACGGCTAAATCTTCCCTATAAATAAACCCATATGCACATATTGTTAACAACAAAAATTCTAAAATTATAGCAATCATAATAGCAATGATATTAACCAATGGCTGAGTTTTCAAATTTGGTAAGTGTCATCAATTCTCATCGTATAGACGGGAAAATTAAGGATATTTGTGTTCGAAAATGGCATAACCCCGGACGTAGCCTCGAATTTGTATTCGCAGACGTAGAGGTATAAAAAAATTCTATTGTTTTCATTCTGCCTTATTGTTTACACTCTTAACTTGTGTACATACAGGGTTGCCGTATTCAAGCTACTGGAAAAGGAAAGGAAATAGAAACCTTCGACAAAAAAATACAAGAAAAGGGAGTTTACATGATGGTGAACTTCGGAGTCGTTCCAAATGGTGGTCCTGTATAGACCTACTACACATACCTACAAACTAAATTTCAATGCAACAAGCTAACTAGCAAACATAAGTTATGTCAACTTTCCTACATCAATCTACAATTTCAAATCTATCAAAGACATACAATTTGGGGCATTCGGAGAAGGCAATGCTTTGTTCGGTAATAATCATTAAAGCTATAAATCTAATTGCTCATTTATTCACCAACTAAAATCTAAATAAGGTCCAATCCGACATACTCTATAGGATTAATTGTGCATGTGAAAGATCAATCGAAAATCAAAACAACAAAACGACGCTTCGAGATCATCTTGCAAGACCCTACGTACGATGCACTCATTCTAAATATTTCAACTTTTTATATATTGATATACAAGATTAATATACTTATATGTAATAATCCAAGATGAATCAGATATATTGTACCCTATCGGACGACTATGCAGAAGCTGTTGAAAATTTTCTCCAAGAAAATAATAACAAGCAAAAACACATTGTATTACTATTACAAATGGTAAAAGCTAAGGATTTTAATAACTTGACCCAATTTTTCATTTTAGCAACTACCACATCACCGGTAGGTCTCGTTCAAAAGCCACAAAAGTAATAACAATCAAAGCCGTAGGTGGGTATTCAAATAAAGGGTTGTCGATGCCGATATTATATCCCCAGTGACTACCAATTCCACAAAGTGATTGCTACGAGGTGGTGGAACTATCGATTCAATCGAAAGGGCTCTCTCTGGGCTTCCCCCATCAATAATGCCCTCTGACCCTACGCTTCAAAGACGTTGGGATTAGATTAGCAGACCATAGAACCTTAGAGCCCATTAACTTGCCTGGCACCCAAAAGCTTCTCCAACAGTGGATTCAGACCTTGGTTCATAAAAGGCATTAGACAATCCCAAGGTCAGTACGCCCCACTATTGGAATAAGGGGAAGGAATGTAAAGATTTTGTTTCATATCTACACTTTAGGATAGAAAAGCTGATGGTGGTTCAATCCGACGGATTAACCGTAATTGGCAGGTAAAAGGAGGCCTCGCCGGGAAGGACTTAGCGAATGAAATGAAAAGTTAGAGTAGAGGGGTTCAATTACCGGGTATGAAAACTAGTCGGGTATGCGCTAGCGCCCTTGACAAGCACTCCAGAACCCGCACTAGACTCACTTCTTCTTTCTTGCAAATTGAGTGACTTTCCCACCCTAGGAGAAGGCAGGAGGAAAGTCAGTCTTCTTCATCTGGCCGCAAACCAGTTACACCTAAAGTTCCATTAAAGCTTCAATCTACGTAGGGATAGAATGGTTGGAATGCGATATAGAAAGTGTGCCGTGCATGATTCAATTCTGGATCTACTGAAGGAGATCCTAGAGATAGGGTTGGAAGGAGTTCAATCACCCCAAATCCTTTTCTTTCAAAATAGCCAAGTATGGTAGAGACTAGAGAAACTAAATTTCAATTTTTTGGTTAGATTTCTTAATCAGAAACTTCTTATTAATTCAACATTTTTACATTCTTATGTTGCAGGAGTTTATAGCAACTCTAATACTTACTATGCAACAAGAATCATTCTAAACGAGGGTATCCCGGAGATCATTCAATTCAAGACCAGGTTATATACACAAAAGTCTTTATGTTCACTATCCTTCATTAAACTTAACATTTGACTTTTAGGAGGTCATAGATTTGGATGGCATGGCAAACCAAGGTGAGGAATCTATTGATGAAGGCAGCAATAGCCAGCCAACAAGTTCCATCTCAGAGCAAGCTACAATGACTAAAATCAGATCATTAGGGCAACTTTCAGCAAACAACTTAAAGAAGAAAATCAAAGTTGAAAAGGAGTGAAGTCTCATGCCCAACAAAGAAGAGAACGAACAAAGTACCTTCCTAATTGTTTGAAGACAGAAAATTATTCTGTCCCTATAATATTTCATCTAGGACTATTTATTTTCATGTTAACTTCAGTCTTGATATTTACACTAGGAATTTTAGATTCGGTTCGTAAGGACAGAAAATTATTATGCCTTTTAGTCATTTGTTTAAAGGCTACTAAATTTTATTTCAATTTCTATCATGGTTTTCGCCTATGCTATCTGTGCTTCATCAAATTCAAATTTGTGAGACTTTCTCAAAACAGTGAACAATCTTTTTTCTTCAAAGTACAAAACAATAAAACGTTTCTCTTAGTTACGATCAAACCTATTAAATTTCCAGGAGGGGTGAAACACAGACAACTTAATAGGCCATCTTACTCTAAAAATTGATCACATTTTCCCTACTATATCTTACTGGAGTTCCTAAGATATTC
This sequence comes from Jasminum sambac, assembly GCA_018223645.1. Classification (NCBI taxonomy): domain Eukaryota; kingdom Viridiplantae; phylum Streptophyta; class Magnoliopsida; order Lamiales; family Oleaceae; genus Jasminum; species Jasminum sambac. Next base: position 29,334,267 of record CP073648.1, on the reverse strand, counting down.
ATTGCACTACAAATTTTCTAACTACGGATAAAAAAATACTAACACTGAACTTGTATTTTCTCCTCTGCTCTTTTCGAACATTGGACAAAATGCATATATGAAAGTGGTGCTTATCGACTTACATGCCAAAATGAAAATGTACTTATTGGAAGGCATATGATTTTATGGCTGAAACATGGATTTCACGTCCAGATTATTTTGCTCATTTTCAATACAACATCAGTGATACTCTTTCAAACACTATTTAATTATTTTTAGCTACATCATTAAATATTTATATTTATTATTTGAATAGGTAGTAATTATCAACATTTCAAGGTTTACCACCTCCCCACTTTCTCAACATAATTAAAAACTGCACAGTGTCACATACAATGTTCAATTAACTGCTACTTATCCCACGAACATCATTATACTATCTATGAACTGTAGCTCATACTATTGACTATTTAATACGTCCCACAATAGCATATTCATCCACAGAACATGAATTCAAACAAATACCAAAACAGTAACAGATTACTCAATCCAATATTTTAACAATACCAACATCTTCATTCAAAGAAAGACATAAACCACAATACCTGAAGAATCATGCAATCAAGAAATCAAATGAGGAACAAGCGTGCACGGATAAATATTGAAGTACAATCAGGTGAATTGCTCTACTTATGTTTTTTCCTATGTTCAATTTCAGAATTCTATTTTAATAACAAAGCTTTTTCAGCTTAATAGAGATCAGAACTGTCGTGTCCATGCAGATTGTCGGAATGAAAATTCACTCCAATCAATAACAACACGAACTGAGACTCAAAGAATTAGGTCGACTCCTAGATCTCCATTAAGAGATATTACAAATGGTAATTTAAAATTACTTGAGTTTCTACAACTTTCATGGGTTTTCATGTCACACAAAATTCAAATCTATCACTTTACATGATGTAGAATGTTCTACAAGCATGCATTTATCTAACTTCAATACCACTGAAACACTTTATGAGACAACTATTACCGAACGGTCCTTTAAAGAAGTTTTACCTATACAAGTTCAAATTTTAGACAATTCAATTGATTCACCAAGAACAAACTACAGGTTACTACCTATCCACTGTAATGATATTGTATCTATTTACATTTAATTGAAATCCTGTATTTTTTTCACTGACTTTTAGTGTCTAAACCTATGTCTGCTTTGTTGTAATGACATTCAATTTCAATTTCATATGTACAATTTTTCTACGTAAATGATATAATTAATTTTTTTGCACCAGTTCTAAGTAACTAAATCTGTGATATACGCTAATACTTACTAGAGAAATATATGATCTACGTATAGGGAGTTACCTGAATGTTGATCATGCTGTCGTCTATGTACTCTTCCTGCGTTCATCAATTTCTTTGTACATGGAGGTCTTACAAAAAATTACATACACTCATAAATTTAAGTTACAAATCTTTTAGTAGCCTAGATCTACAAATTACAACAGTTAAATAGATTATACATAAAAATAAACCCTCCATGTACAAAGAAATTTTCACACGAAATACTCTTAGAGCATTTTGCTACAGCTTCAACTGTTAATAAGTAATAGAAGTTATTAACATTTGGAATTTAGAACATGTAGAAGTATAAGGATAAAAGTAGTATTTTACGTTTTTTCAATAGAAACTTGCATACATTGGTCTCATGTCTAACTAAAAATTTTTTCTCGCCAATCAGCAGCACCAACAATATCTGTATTAATAGGAATAAATAATATTTAAAAAATATGATTACAACTTAAAACTAAAATAGTATGAAAATATGAAATTTTAAACTAAAAATGTGAGAAACCAAAATTAAGTACCTACTCACTCTTTTTCTTTTTTCCATTGGAACTGTTAGTTTTGTTCAAAGAATTTTCTGGTGATGGTCACTATTTTATATGCATCAAGAAAAATACAAACCCAAAAGAAAAACAAAATTTTAGCAAAAATTCAAATTGATAAACTCCAGCTTATACTGAATCTTTCCAACAAAAACTAATTGCCAGCTCATGCTCTTTCTTCCCAAATCTGCTTCTCCAAAACTAATATATGAAAAAAAATTTCAAATATGGTTAGAGCTTCTATTGTTCTACTCATTGTTAGCTTATAATAATAAAAAGAAAATAAACATATAGCAGTAACATGAATAAAACAGAGAACAAATCGTCAAACATTTATGAAGAGAATGAGTGATATTCGAATGAGAGAAAGAGAGCAAGAGAGAGATGTTTCAGAACTCTGAAGGAAAATATAGAGAGAATGGGGAATGGTTGTATGTATTACACGAGAAAAGGCGGAAAGGTCATTGGTTAATAAATGATGATGCTGTGGACACACCTAAAATTAGAAATTAAGTTTGGTGACTAATTTTGTCCTTCATGCATTGATTTGTTTGGTTAGGTATTGACTTTAGATGCTTTAGAAAAATATACAATGGCTGTATATGTATCACACGAAAAAGGCTAAAAGTTCATTTATACAATTTAAGGTCATGTTTGGTGAAAACCTACAAGCATAAGTTAAATTGGTGACTAATTTTATCTTTCATGCGTTGATTTGTTTGGTCAGGCGTTTATTGAGTTTTCATGCTTTAGAAAAATATACAAATTAGATCAATTATTATATTTGTCAAAACAAATATAGTTAGTATTGACCACTAAGCAACCCAGTTGTGTAATTTCTCCGTTGGTGCTTCTGACAGAAAAGTCATAATCTTTATTTGTGACTTTATAATTGTTTGAATAATTTGTGCCGTATAATTAGTATAATTGGTAAACTGTAATATAATATTTTTCATAAAAAATTTTGGGCTGTATCAATTGCTTTCGTTTTTTTGAAAGAATTAATTTATTAAGGGATATTAATAATTTTTTAAAAATATACAGTCCATATAAATAATATGTACACACAATAATAAGTAGTTATATATATATATATATATGTATGTGTATATATATATATATATATTTTGAAAGAGTTACATTATCATGTATTACTAGATTTGGTCTCCTCTCTACGTAGGTATGTACTTACGCCGACTTAACGCCCTGTGGTGGGGCCACGTCATTCGAAAATTTTATTTTTAAATTTTTTATAGTATCTACATTAAGTCCGATGAATGATACCACCCAAATAAGTAGACGCCAACCACAATCACTTTGGTTATTGAGTCAACTGATCATTTTCCATATCTAATAAGCTATTACTTCCAATATACATATTTATAACGAAAGAAAAATAACTACTATCAGGAGGAGAGATAATCATAGTCAAACTGTGATATAATCATCTAATTTTCAAAAATATACATTTGATAGCAAATGCAATATATATATCTTTCAAAATTTTAACAATATCAATTGTCTTCATTTTATCGAAAAGTTTGTTATATTATTTATTTCATTGTATGTTTGCAAATGTAGAGTTTATGGACTTCGGAGATCCTTCATATGAACGCTTTTTTTGTAGTGCACTATTCTGGTACGATGAAAGGAGATAGAAGAGCATCTACAACACTTCAAACTCGACATACACTAAATGTTGTCGTACAGGGAAAGTTGAGCTCCCACTAATTGAGGAGCCTCCAGTCCCTCTGAAGGAGTTGTTATACGGTAGTAGTGAAAAGAGCAAACACTGTGTTGACAATATTCGAGCATATAATATGATGTTTTCGTTTACGTTGATGGGAGGTGATATAGATAAACGTTTGAATGATGGAAGAGGTCCTCATATTTTTATGTTACATGGTCAAAATTATCATTTGCTAGGAAGCTTACTGCCTGTAGTAGGGGATAACCCAAAGTTTGCTCAATTGTATATCTACGACATCGACAGCGAAATATCAAATAGGATGATAGCTATTGGGTATGTTCATGAAGGACAAATGAATGTGTGATATTTCCATTGTTGATCTTTTTAATTGTATTGATCATGCTTTTCATTTTAATATGTAGGAGACCTTCCAACCAATCCAATTTGGACGAAGACATGGTGTCTAACATCAAAGATATGTTGGATGAATATAATGTGTTGGTTCGATCATTTCGAATGGTAAGAGAGACACGCCGTGCCCAGTTGACCGATAGTCTTAGACTACGTTTGATTGGTAAGCGCGGCCATGATAGTAGACAACATAATATGCCCGAGACGAATGAGGTAGCAAGGTTGATTGTCAGTGATTTTGATATTGACGTAGAGGGTAGGGATATTATTGTTGAAAATCGATCTGGACTTTTGCAGCGAATCAATGAACTACATGTGTTATACTCACCATTACAATATCCATTACTCTTTGTATATGGTGAGGATGGATATAGATATGATATTTTATATTCTGACCAAATATTTTATGAAGATCGTGGTTGAAAAAGGGTTACTTTGAGAGAGTGGTTTGCTTATCGGCTATAGGATAGAGAGTGTGAGTTACCTCATATTTTATGTTCCAGAAAGTTATTCCAACAATTTTTGGTGGATGCATATAGCATGGCCGAGTCTCAACGATTAATGTATATATGTTTTCATCAAGAGGATTTGAGATTTGAGATGTATAAAGGCTTGACACATGCATTGTGTAGAGGAGACGACAACCCTTTTTCTATGGGAAAAAGAATTGTTCTACCATCTAACTTCCTTGGTGGTGCAGGATATATGATTCAGAACTTTTAGGATGCGATGACTATATGTCGATGGGCTGGCTATCTAGATCTTTTTATCACTTTTACATGCAACCCCAAGTGGCTGGAAATCACCCGCTTTGTCGAATCCAGGGGTTTGTGTCCGGAAGGTCGACCTGATATTGTGTGCAGAGTATTCAAAATGAAATTAGACCGTATGATAAAAGACATAAAAAATGATGGTTTTTTGGGAAAGTTCGAGCAAGTTAGTTCTTTGTATCCTTTTTTTTTTTTAACCTCAAATATGTGTCTTTAGAATAGTTATATATTGTTATTATTAACTCTCTCATTTTTTTCCATTAATTCTCAGTTGTGTACACTATTAAGTTCCAGAAGCGAGGTTCACCACATGCGCACATACTGGTATTCATGTCCCAAGGAGCTAAGTTCACCACACTCGAGAGCATTGACAAAATAATTTCTGCAGAGGTACTTGACGAAACTACTGATCCACATATTATTTTGCTGTTCGTGAATTTATGATTCATGGACCATGTGGGCAGTTGAGAAATGATTCACCATGCATGTCTGATTGTCGGTGCACTAAAAAGTATCCTAAGAGATTTGTACAAGTCATGAATGTTGATGATGATGGTTACGCTATTTATAGGCACCGGGACGATGGGAGGACAGTGACAAAAAATGGAATTGATTTAGATAACAAATTTGTTGTTCCTCACAATCGCAAACTTCTTTTAAAGTCTGGTGCTCACATTAATGTCGAGTGGTGCAATCAGGGAAGAGCAATCAAGTATCTATTCAAATATGTGCATAAGGGACATGACTGGATCACTGCTAGCTTTTACAAATCAACAGGTGACACAATAGATAGGGATAATGTTGATGAAATCAAGATGTATTACGAATGTCGTTGTCTCTCTCCCTATAAAGCTGCTTGGAGAATGTTCTGCTACGATATTCATTATAGCACTCCATCTGTTGAACGGTTATACATTCACCTTCCGGATGAGCAACAAGTAATGTATAAAGAAAATGATAGATTAGAGAATGTTGTCAATTGACGCACAGCTAAACAGAGCATGTTTGCTGCTTGGATGGACGCAAACAAAAAGTACAAAACTGCAAAATCACTTCTCTACTCGGAATTCCCTTATTATTTCGTATGGGACGATGGAAAGATTGAATGGTATACAAGAAAGCAAGGTTATTCTATCGGTCGAGTATAGTGGGTTGCTCCTGGTCGTGGTGAATTGTATTACTTGCATGCTCTTTTGAATAAAGTGAGTGGTGCTCTATGCTATGAGCACATTAGAACTTTTAATGGTGTTACATGTCCGACTTTTAGAGAAGTTTGCTATGCAAGAGGTTTGTTAGATGATGATAGAGAGTACGTCGATGGTATTACAGAAGCCAGCCATTGGGGTTCTTCGCCTTCCATGAGAGGTTTGTTTGCTACATTGTTAATGTCTGAATCAATGTCTCGACCGGAATTCGTGTGGGATAGGTGTTGGCAGTACATGAAAGACGATATAGAACATAGACGTCGATCTGTGTCAGGTATTGTTTGGTTTGAACATATTATGTTTGTGAATAAATTGTTTCCATAGTTGTCATTTGTTAATGGTAGTAAAAAATTTATTTTGTTATCGTTTCATGGTTCTAGGTTTGTCATTTTCTGAGGAGGAACTTAAAAATAACATATTGTTGGATGTTGAGAGTATTTTGAATAGAAGGGGCAAAAGTCTTCGAAATTTTCCATCAATGCCATTTCCTCAAGGCGGTGAAGAAACGAGTGAAAATAGATTGATCGCTGAAGAGATCGCATATAACAGGAGTCAAATGGCCGATGAGTATAGACAGTCAGTACGATTAATGACTGATGAACAAAAAAATGTGTATGATACGATAATGCGAGCTATTGACAGTAACACCGGCGGTTTGTTCTTCGTCTATGGATACAGCGGTGCTGGTAAAACGTTTATTTGGAAGACGTTGTCTGCTACCATCTGATCAAAAGGAGACATCATGTTAAATATTGCATCGAGTGGTATAACATCTCTTCTTTTGCCTGGAGGTCAAACATCACATTCTAGATTTTTCATTCCTCTCAATCCTACAGAAGAGTTGACATGTCATATAAGTCAAAGCAGTCCGCTAGTTGAGTTGATATGTCGGGCAAAACTCATTATATGGGACAAAGCACCCATGATGCATCGTTATTGTTTCGAGGCATTGGATAGGACGATGAAGGGTCTGTTGTGCTTTGACAATCCATGTAGTACAGAGCAACCTTTCGGAGGTAAAACAGTTGGATTTTTGTGGAGGGGGAGGATTTTCGGCAGATTTTACCACTGATTCCAGGTGGTACTCGCCAGGATATCCTCTTTTCCACTTTGAATTCATTGCCTTTGTGGCGTCATTGTAAGATCATGAAATTGATGAAGAATATGAGGCTTCGGAATGCTGCGAATGATACCAATGCTTTAGAGTTGGAAACCTTCTCAGACTGGATGTGTAGTATTGGAGACGGCATGAATGGGGATGACAATGGTGGTGAGGCTATGATAGACATGCAAGATGACACATTGATAGATGTGTCTAATGATTTGGTACAGTCGATCGTTGAAAGCGCATATCCATCGTTTGGTGAGAAGCATAATAATGCTGCGTACTTGCAAGGAAGAGCTATCCTGGCCCCGACGCTGAACGAAGTACATGTTGTGAATGAATATATGGTTTCTAGGAATCAGTCTGAAGAGTATGTATATTTAAGTACAGATTCAGTCTGTGACTCTGATGGACTTGGTAGCTTATTTGCAGAATTCCACTCCCCAGAATTTTTAAACGGCATAAGAGCATCTGGTGTGCCAAACCATGAACTGAAATTGAAAGTTGAAATTCCAGTGATGTTGTTGCGGAATATAGATCATACGATGGGATTGTGCAACGGGGCGAGAATGATCATTACAAGATTGGGCCGACATGTTTCGGAAGCTTCAATCATAATTGGAGGTAATGCCAGTGAAAAGGTTTTCATCTTGAGGATGTCGTTGACTCCATCGGATATGAGGTTGCCTTTTCGATGCCAAAGAAGACAGTTTCCACTGATTGTATCTTATGCGATGACTATTAACAAAAGTCAAGGACATTCACTATCACACGTGGGCCTCTTTTTGAGAAAACCAGTGTTCAGTCATGGTCAATTATATGTGGCTATTTCTCGAGTTACTAATCGTTCAGGGTTGAAGGTACTTCTTTGTGATAAAGAAGGCAAACCGACTAATCAGGCTACGAATGTTGTATTTCAAGAAGTTTTTAGAAATTTGTGATGAAACTTTAAAATATGTGTATTCAATTGTTTATTTGTTACATTAATTAGTGAGATAACAAATATTTTAACGATTGATAAGAGTCATAATTTAGATAAACAAAAAAGAATACAAACTCCTAAAAAGAGAATGATTTGATTGGAAAAAAAATTGAGGAAAATATATTTCAATTGGGCTTTTCATAAACTTTGTATTGTTTTATTGGAAATTAACACAACACACCCAATTAGGTTGGACGTATTGACACACAGTAACTCTTCCTCTTCATCTTCATCTTATACAGTTTACTCCCGTACAACGCACGGGTGTGAAAACTAGTTTATGTATAAATTTGATTTTTTTAGAGGTGCTTCAAAAATTAAAATGTATATAGGAAAGCTAAATCTCGTTTTCGTAATTAATTTAATTAGTATTGTAAGCTATAACTTTGAGACCTTATCAAAAAAATATTAAAAAATTGATTTTTCATAATTTTAATTTTTCGGTAAAAAATATAAAAGATGATTAAATGATAATTTTAATAATTATTATGAAATGGGATATGGAAGTTCTCATTTTCTATTTCTTTCCAAATTGAGTAATTGCTCTTTAAATAAATTTAATTATTTAACTATTCCCTATTTGACCTAAAAAAACTATCCATTATTCGTACAGCTCAATGCGCATTATCCATGAAAACTATCCAATACTATCCTTTTAACACGATAAAAATAAAATCAATGATTTTTATTTTATTTTTTAAACATGTAAAAATATTTTTTACTAAAACAGAAAAACCATCGTCAATGCCAACTTAACACTTCATCTTTCATTGATAATAAAATATACATATATATATATATATATCATTTTAAATTAATATGAATATAAAATAATTAAAATGTAATATCCAAAAATTAAAATGTATATAGAAAATATTCATTCTTATTTTCAGAATTAATTTAATAGATATTGTATGTTGTCACTTTTATCTGCACATTTTTATCAACACGTGCAATACTAAATATAATAGAATTAAACAAATTATATAAATTAATTGCCAAATAAGAATACATATAAAGAAATAGCATATATATAAAAATATAAAATAAGGAAAAGAATCCAAATAAGAAAAGAAAAATAAATTGAATAAGGAAAATAATTAATCATTACAAAAAGGCCAAACGTAGCACTACCACCTAAGCACTTTGTCTAGGTGGTACTTCAAGATTTTAATATAGAGATATTTCAAAAATGAAAATGTATATATAAAAATTGAAAACATAATATTACAAAATTAAAATGTATAAAAAAAGTTAATTTTTATTTTTTAAAATAATTCAAGTACCATTATAATTTATAACATTGACCTTATAATATCAGATTTTCATTAATTAATGCTTGAATATAGTTCATTTTAAATTATATTTATAATTCGCAAATTAAAATTTAGATAAAAAATTAAAGTGTACATAAAAAATAAAATAAGGAAAAAAGTACTAAATAAAGAAAGTAAATTAAATTAAATAAGGAAAAATAATAAACGTATATTTAATGGGAAAACAATGATCAATGGGAAAACAATGATCAATGAAAAAAAAAGGAAGTGGAGTATAGGGCAAAGAATGCAAGTGAACCAAATGCAATACGTGAATCTAAAATTGATCAATCAGTTTTCACAAAGAGGGATCACCATTTTTCTTGCAGCCTCTCCCACTCACTACAGCCCTCGCATGATGGCACAACCAAATGTGGACTACAAGTTCCAAGTAAATCTATGTAAAAAAGCTGGATTTGGCTATGTGTAAAAGGCTATGTCTCCCATTGAGCATCCACAACTGGATTTGGCTCAAAATCCACTAAACAATCAAGTCTTTGTCATTTACAACTGGATCTTAAAGATCATCATGAAACCCTAAATAATACAATTGAAGTCACCATTGATATCTCCACTTTATAATTGATATAGACCTCGTTGGTCTCAATGCCAACGCAACCCAATCCAAATTGGATTAGATCCCAGAAAAGCCAATCACTGGTCACGATCGAGAACCTGACGACCTTCTACTCACGAAGTGACAACAATAGGCTAAAACCTATCACCTTCGACTGTGCGTAGTAGACAACCGGCATGGGTGAACGCCACAAGAGTTGATCACGCTCTTGATAAGTTCGATTTGTTCAAAAGAACAACAAGAGAAGATAAATTCTCTCAACAAGCATAAGCTCTCTATTTTCATATATCAACCAAGTTGTGTTCTTACAATGAGGGGGTTTTGTACATATACAAGTCTCAATTGGAAATAATGATAAAATAATAAAATATCCAAAAGTAGACACAAAATGACTAAGTCGGCCAAAATTACGCCAGTAAGATCTGCGTTACGTAAGTCCTAAAAAGTACTACCGTAATAAACTCTCTCGCCTCAAAACCGTCCAAACTGGATTCCATAGTTACGGCCGTATGTGTGAATGTTACGGCCGTATATCCTTCGTTACGGCCAGATCATGAAATGATACGGGCGTAATTAGCTCTGCATATTTTGGGCCAAAAAGTCGGAATTGCCGATACGGGTAGAACTATAATAAAGTACTGGCCAGTAAAATTTATGTTACTGCCAGATTTCACAAGGTACGGCCGTATTTTACTCTGTAAAATCATCGTTTCTTCAACCCCATGGGTTACGGGGTATGGAAACCGGGTTACTGCCAGAAAAATTGGGTTCTGGCCAGTAAAGTTATGGGGTTACGGCCGTAACTTTGGTCTGCCTTTTTCCCTTTGATCTCTAACATCTCCAACCTGTAATTGGATGACTTCTTTCAACTTATGAACTCCCGTGGACTGGTCCAAGTGTGGAAATGACCTATTCTGGACTTGTTGACATACATTTTCGACCCAGGTCATCAAGGCTCGTCCCATTCTTTTGGCTCGACTTCTCGTGATCGGTCCAATCGGCCAATGGGGTGGTTCATCCGACGTGGAGGCATCCGGGTTCGTATCATCCCCCCTTCTTCAGGTTGATTCGTCCACGAATCGGCCTCGCATCAAACTAACAAGATCAGAGACATTAAATGTAGCAGACACATTATACTCACCTGGCAGATCGAGTTTGTAGGCGTTGTTGTTGATTCGTTCAACTACTTGGAAAGGCCCGTCACTTCGGGGTAGCAATTTCGAGCGACGTAGTTGCGGGAATCGGTCTTTTCGAAGGTGGAGCCAAACCCAATCTCCCGGTTCAAAAATCATTTCCTTTCGCCCTTTGTTCACCCTAGTCGAGACTTGTTGATTTCTTTTTTCGATCTGTAGCTTTACCTTGTCATGTATGGATCGAACAAGCTCGGCTTTTCGTTTGCCATCCAAGCTAACCCTTTCACTCACAAGTAGAGGAATCAAATCTAATGGGGTTGGCGGATTAAAACCATAAACTACTTCAAAAGGCGAATAAGCAGTTGAAGAATGTTTTGCATGATTATAAGCAAATTCAAAGATGTGGTAAACATTCTTCCCATGTCTTAATATTCACGAATGATAGCCCGAAGTAATTATGACAACGTACGGTTTACTACTTCAGTTTGACCATCAGTTTGGGGATGACTCGTGGTTGAAAATAGCAGTTTGGTACCTAGTTTTCCCCACAAGGTCTTCCAGAAGTAGCTAAGGAATTTGACGTCTCTATCTGACACAATTGTCTTCGGCACTCCATGTAGCCGAACTATCTCACGAAAGAACAAGTCGGCAATATGACTTGCGTCATCGGTTTTGTGACAGGGTATAAAATGAGTCATTTTCCTAAACCGATCAACTACCACAAAAATCGAATCCCTACCATTTCTAGATCTAGGCAATCCCAAAATGAAATCCATCGATAAATCCTCCCATGGCGAATGAGCTACAGGAAGAGGAGTGTAAAGCCCTTGGGGAACTACCTTAGATTTGGCCTTTCTACAAGTAATGCAATGCATGCAAATTTTCTCTACGTCTCGTTTCATCTTAGGCCAATAGAAATGATCACGCAAGACTTCAAATGTCTTTTTCTACTAAATGTCCCATGAGGCTTCCTCCATGAGCCTCCCTTACTAACAACTCTCGTATAGAACTAGAAGGAACACAAAGTTTGCCCTCTCGAAATAAGAACCCCTCTAGCCTATAAAACTTCTCAAATCCATTCTTTTCACAAGCAACATAGATACTACTAAAGTCCGGGTCTTTCTCATATAATTCTTTCATTAATTCAAAACCCAACAATTTAGTATCTAGAGTGGTGAGTAAGGTATACTGCGTGATAAAGCATCCGCAACAATGTTTTTACCTTGTTTGTACTTGATCAATGTAGGGACATGTCTCAATAAATTCCATCCACTTAGCATGTCGCTTGTTTAACTTGCCTTGGCTTCGAGATGTCTTAGTGATTGGTGGTCGGTGTGGATCACAAATTCCTTCGGTCAAAGATAGTGTTGCTAATTCTCTAGTGTACGAATCCAATGCATAGAGCTCCTTGTCATAATGTAGGATAATTGATGGTGGCACTACTTAATTTCTCGCTAAAGTATGCAATTGGCCTTCGTTCTGCATCAACACAAAGACCAATACCTATGCCCGACGCATCACATTCAATCTCAAAAGCTTTGTTAAAGTCGGGAAGAGCAAATGCAGGCGAAGAACACGCTTTTCTTTAATCATTTGAAAAGCTCGTTCTTGCTCTTTCTCCCATTTAAAACCAACTGCTTTCTTGATTACTTGATTAATGGTGCAGCTAGTGTCTTTGAAATTAGGCACAAATCGACGATAGAAGCTAGCTAAACCATGAAAACTACGAACATCGGCTATGCTAGATGGAGTAGGCTATTCTTGGATTGCTCGAATCTTTTCTTCATCAACTTCTACTCCCTTAGCACTAACCACATAACCAAGAAAAACAATCCTTTCAAGACGTAAATGACTTTTAGTAGGGTTTGCAAACGCTTTTCTTTCCTTAGAACTTCTAAAACATGTCTAAGGTGCTTTGCATGATCGGTGAGCTCCCTACTATAAATCAAAATGTCGTCAAAGTACACCACTACAAATTTACCAATGAACGCGCGTAACACGTGATTCATTAGTCTCATGAATGTACTTGGTGCATTTGTCAACCCAAACGGCATAACTAACCATTCATATAACCCTTGTTTGGTTTTAAACGCCGTTTTCCATTCAATCACCCTCTTTCATTCGAATTTGGTGATAACCGCTTTTAAATCAATTTTGCTAAAGATACTAGCACCATATAGTTCATCAAGCATGTCATCAAGTCTAGGTATAGGGTGGCGATATTTTACCATAATGTTGTTGTGACCAAGACGACAAATAACACACATTCTCCACGAGCCATCTTTCTTGGGCACGAGCAAGACTGGCACAAAGACATGGACTTAGACTCTCCGGATATACCCTCGCGAGCAAGTCCTCCACTTGGCGTTGCAACTCCTTTGTTTCCTCGGGGTTACTACGGTGGCGGGCGATTGGGAATAGCGGCTCAGGGAACTAGGTCAATTTGATGCTCAATGCCTCAATTGGTGGCAATCCACTTGGTAATTCTTCTGGAAGGATATCATGGAATTCCTGCAAGAGAGAAACAATTGAATTGGGGAGGGAGCCAAGGTTAGAATTGAGCACTTGCCCACTCTCCTTGTAGACTAACAAAAACACTTGTTGGTCCTCCGAAAGAGCCCTCACAATGTCTCTCGGCCTTGCAAAGAAACACTCTTTCTTTTTTGTCCCATGCTCACTCTTCTCTCCTTTTACTCTCTCTTCAATTTTTCCACTCGACTCTCGTCTCTCCTTTTCCTTCTCATCAGCTTCTTGTTTGAGCTTGACTTGATCCTCATACACTTGTTGCGGTGTCAAAGGAGCAAGCACAATTGGTTTCCCATTGAACTTGAAGCTATATCTATTCCGATATCCATCATGTGTCATTCGTCTATCAAATTGCCACGGTCGGCCTAGCAATATGTGTGTAGCTTGCATGGGTACTACATCACATACCACTTCATCTTCATATGTGCCAATCAAGATAGGGATCTTCACTTGCTTGGTAACCCGAACCTCGCCTGTATCACTAAACCATTGTAACCGATACGGTCTCGAGTGTTTCATCAATGGAAGCCCAACCCTATCGACGAACAGATAACTAGCAACATTGGAACAACTCCCCCCGTCAATAATCAAATTACATGGTTTACCTTGCACTAGGCACCGAGTGTGGAAGATGTTCTCCCGCTGAGGAGTCGCGTCATCCACTTTAGCCTTTGTGCTAAGCGCTCACCGTGTAACTAAAGTCTCGAGGATCGTCATTACATATTGCTCATCCGAGTCTTCCCTCTCCTCCTCCACAATTGGAGGGACTTCTTCCTCATCCTCCGTCTCAATCTCACCATTGTCCCTCACCACCATTGTGCGGCGATTGGGGCACTCCGAGGCTATGTGATCTCGTCCTTGACATTTGAAACATTGGATATCTCGGTTTCGGGGTGGTGGTGCGCCCATTGCCCTTTTTCCTTTATCCTCCCCCACCGGAGAAGGCTTAGGTGGCTCACTCCGCCCTTTCCAAGCCGGCTTTGGAGTTGTAGTCTTATCACTACTCCATTTCGGTTTCCCAAAGCTACTACTTCCCCCTGCTTGAGGTTTGTTGAAACTCTTCTTCTTCAGTTGCATCTCAACTTTGGCGGCTTTATGAACCAATTCTTGTATATCGGCATAATCATGTAGCTCAACAAGATTGGTAATCTCTCTATTCAATCCGCTTAGAAACCGTGCCATGGTGGCCTCCTCTTCTTCACCTATATCGGCCCTAGTCATAAGAGACTCCATCTCTTGATAATACTCTTCCACGCTTCGTCCCCCTTGAGTTAACGTTTGTAACTTGTTATACAAACTCCGATAATAGTAGGTAGGAACGAACCGCTTTCTCATTATTGTTCTCAATTCATTCCAAGTACTCACCGGAGCTTCCAAATTTCTTCACCTAGCTGTGGTCGTTTGTTTCCACCAACTAAGAGCATATCCCGTGAATTCTTTCACTAAGAGTGGAACTTTCTTCTCCTCCGGGATTCGATGAAATTGGAATACCAACTCTACTCGGCTTTCCCAATCCAAATAGGCATCCGGGTCGGCTTTACCTTGGAATGGAGGCACTTCAACCTTCACATTCTTCACATCACTTTCCTCCTCTCGTGGTCTCTCATTACCTCGACCTCCTCGACCTCCTCGGCCGCCTCTACTACCTTTACCACCTCTATATATCACCTCATATTCATCCTCATCGCCTTCTTCAAACTCCTACTACTCTGAACATTTAACCTAGCTACCGATTGCTCAACATCTTACAGTAATGTTGACTCAACCGACGCTCCATTGCGGTCATAGAAGCCTGAAGAACTGATTGGATATCATCCAAGGTGGCAGCTTTAGATCCGTGGCCCTCGACTGAACCTGTATCAGACATTGTGTGCAAGTGTGTGCAAGACCTGTAGTGTCTCTCGTGAATATCACTCGTATATTTCACTCAACACTCTCTTACTCAACACTCAATAATGCACTCACACTCTTTTGTTCAATCGAACTCAACGAACTTGATCAAGGTAAGATCGTCTTGTTAGTTCTCCAAAACGACGCCAAAGCAGTTGGTTAGCTAAATTACAACTCGATGACTCAACACAATACAAACTAAATTACAACTCGATGTAACCCTATTACAATATAACTCGGCTACAAGATGATGTAACCACAAGACGACGTAACAATCATACACCAATAATACTAAGTGTAGCCAATGTGTAGGCTATCACTCATTCAACACAACAAACGGAGCCATTGTTCGTTTTTTTTTCTTTTTTTTTTTCGACTTTCGTTTTTTTTTTCGACTTTCGTTTTTTTTTTTCACTACATACACTTACAACCACAATACCAACACAATACTAAGATTTGGAGGAATTCTAAGCACAAACTCAAATTGCACCAAGAACACCAAGAACACACACTAAAATCCTACACATTTAAAAGTTGAAATTCAAGATTCTAATCCGATAACAATAACAAGTATAACAACCTAAGACTTAATAACAAAGGACTTATACTATAAAAACATAAAACAAAGGGATAGATACCAGATGATTAGAATCTGTGCTCGATACCAAGCGATACGGACCTCGTTGGTCTCGATGCCAGCATAACCCAATCCAGTTGGATTAGATCCCGAGAAAAGCCAATCACTGGTCACGATCGAGAACCTGACGACCTTCTACTCACGAAGTGACAACAATAGGCTAAAACCTATCACCTTCGACTGTGCGTAGTAGACAACCGGCATGGGTGAACGCCACAAGAGTTGATCACGCTCTTGATAAGTTCGATTTGTTCAAAAGAACAACAAGAGAAGATAAATTCTCTCAACAAGCATAAGCTCTCTATTTTCATATATCAACCAAGTTGTGTTCTTACAATGAGGGGGTATTGTACATATACAAGTCTCAATTGGAAATAATGATAAAATAATAAAATATCCAAAAAGTAGACACAAAAATGACTAAGTCGGCCAAAATTACGGCCCTAAGGTCTGCGGTTACGGCCGTAAATTCCAAAGTTACGGCCGTAAGTCCTAAAAGTACGGCCGTAATAAACTCTCTGCCTCAAAACCGTCCAAACTGGATTCCATAGTTACGGCCGTATCATGAAATGATACGGGCGTAATTAGCTCTTTGCATATTTTGGGCCAAAAAGTGGGAATTGCCGATACGGCCGTAACTATAATAAGTACGGCCGTAAAATTTATGTTACGGCCGTATTTCACAAGGTACGACCGTATTTTACTCTCTGTAAAATACTGTTCTTCAACCCCATGGGTTACGGCCGTATGGAAACTGGGTTACGGCCGTAAAAATTGGGTTACGGCCGTAAAGTTATGGGGTTACGGTCGTAACTTTGGTCTGCCTTTTTCCCTTTGATCTCTAACATCTCCAACCTGTAATTGGATGACTTCTTTCAACTTATGAACTCCCGTGGACTGGTCCAAGTGTGGAAATGACCTATTCTGGACTTGTTGACATACATTTTCGACCCAGGTCATCAAGGCTCGTCCCATTCTTTTGGCTCAACTTCTCGTGATCGGTCCAATCGGCCAATGGGGTAGTTCGTCCGACGTAGAGGCATCCGGGTTCGTATCAATAATTATAAATAAGACCAACATATTGCTGACCTACTCTAATCCTTTTACGAGAATAGAATCACAAGAAACTGTAAAAGGACATAATTAATATTACAAAGACGAAAAGAGATCATATGTAGCTTCTAAGGTTTCTAGAATCAGAGATGAAAAAGAGAGAGAGAGAGTATGGGAGAATAATGGCAGATCAAGGGACAAGAGAGGGTTTAGAACCCTTTTATACTCAATAAGTTCCCTTATCGACACTCCTAAGTGTGCCACGTGTAGTGCACAGATCTAGCCACCAAGACTCTCTCTTAAAGTCGCACTTGGTGAAAGCACAAGGCACAAATGCAACATCAACTAATTTTTTTGTAATGTGTGAACCTATTAGCTTTAATCATATTTCAAACACACAAATATGCATTCATCTCTTTAGACCACTCCAACTGATTTCACAAAGCACATATACCACTTATGATCAAATGGCAACATATTGGCAACTTAAATTGGCAGCATGCGCCCGATGATTAACACGTGTTCCTCACTTCTCCATCAGTAAGGAATAGTGCCACGTGTCAATCATCGGCCAACGTGTTAGTAACTTCGCATCTGATCACTTACCACACACACATCTCTATCATTTGTTGGACTTTGTGTAGTTACTATGGTGCTAATTTTTCTTGAATCTCTCAAAGGAAAATCAAACTACAAACTCATTTTCACGGTGATTAGCCATGAAAAGCTAAAAAATTTAGAACTTAGTAAGTAATCACCTCAATAGAAAGGTGCTGGAAAATCAAGAAATAGATTGATATAAATGAGAGCAACAAAGATTTCATCTTAGATCATAGATAAAATAATTTATCCAATAACCATAATGTAACGTAACAAATAATAAAGTTCACTAGAACATTAATTATGGGATCCTTTTATACAACTTTAATCAAATTAAAACAAAAAATCTCTTATTATTTTGAACCACTCATTCACTGATTTAATAATTTTTTACATTTTTAATTCACCTTTTTTTAATTCTAACCTACACATTTAAAATTTACTTTTCTAGTACTCTATCAAACATACTCGAAATGTCAAAGATTATTTTACAAATTTTCCTTTTCTAGTCTCTTTTTCTTTTGTGTGCAAGATGACTCACTTTTTTCCTAAAAGTTACTCCTTATATAGAAATCTCAAGATCTAGGTTAAAGTCTTCCCTCGAAATCCTTATTTTCCATCTATTTTAAGTTTTTATTTATTTATTCCAACTTACTCCTTTAACTTCCTTAAAACTTGCAATTCCACATTTTTTCTTCTATTGTTGCAACCAACAATATTAAAGTTAGGTTTTCACCTAAAAAAATAAGAGTAAAATATAAAGTACACCCAATGACTTAAGTTTACGCATGTATAATAAGCGATGGTCACCTCTATCGATGCCTACCCCGGATTCTTTGCCATCCTAAATTTTTTTTTTTTTTTTGCATTCTTTTATCCATAGAACCTTTTGCCATCTCAAATGGTGTAGAAGGATGATGAGAAATAATATGCTGCCGTGGAGATGAATGAGTTGGGGACTGCCACTACAAATGGCCAATAGTTCAGATTGGGTAAGTTTTGGACCAAACCAAAATCTAGTTATGTGGGTCGATTGGGGCAAAATCATTAATTTAAGCTTCAACCATTAAAGCATAAAATAAGAAAATCCAAAAGTGAGCCTTTTTTGGGGGTCTTATTAATTTACGATTTGATCAATTTTGGCCTTTTGAAACTAGTTCACTGAGTTGAAGGCACTATTGGTTAATCAATTTACAATCAAATATTGCAAAAAATAATGTAAAATTTTGGGTTTCTTTACACAAATACAAAAGTTAAAGATCAAATATTCAAAATTAAGGTAAAACTAAATTATTTACACGGATAACACAAACTATTAACTATTATTACAAAAATTAGGTGTTAACACTGAGAAATTGAGCCGTTTAGTCTAGTTGGTTATCCGATTAAGCAGACGTGTTTTTTTTTTTGATTTTTAAACTTTTTTCGCTAACTTGTGTCATAATTCTACTTTTATGCGCTTTAGCTATATATTCGGCATCTTTGACAACTCTTTTCTGCAATTCTTCACATTTATTGCAATTAATTACAAAGTGTAATTTTTAACTGCAACATTATATTTAAAAATCTTACAATTTGACCAAATAGAGTGTTTTAGCTATATATTCGACATTTTCAACAACCTTTTTTTTGCAATTGTGTAATGACAATTTTTAATTGTAACTAATTAGAAATTGTAATTTTTAAATGCCATATTAAATTGAAAATCATGCACAGGTTCAAGTCCACGAACATGGGGTTTCTTTAGACAAATTTTTTCCTTTTTTTTCTATAATTCTTAATAGATTTTGTGTTTTTATTTTTCTGGTCCGGCTCTTGCCCTTAAGTCGGGGGTTCGATTCACCTCGCATATACTCTCCCTGACCTTGTAATTTAGAAAAAATTTAAAAATAAAAAACTATTTTTTAGGAAGTTAAGCTATGT
This sequence comes from Jasminum sambac, assembly GCA_018223645.1. Classification (NCBI taxonomy): domain Eukaryota; kingdom Viridiplantae; phylum Streptophyta; class Magnoliopsida; order Lamiales; family Oleaceae; genus Jasminum; species Jasminum sambac. The sequence goes on along the minus strand of CP073648.1, from coordinate 29,314,581 downwards.
ATTCAACATTTTCTACAATTGTACATTGATGACTTTTTATTATTATACTAGTAGCTAACTAGTATTTGCCCCACGCGAGGCGCCGAACATATGTTTGATAATTAATTATTTACTGATAAATTAAATGAATAAAATAGAAAATGCTAACACAAATAAAACATAAAATAAGAATAAACTATTTGTTTTCTTCAACTAATTTTATTGCAAATCATAATCTTCGACACATTATGAATTGGAATTTTCGCGGATGTAGCATGGCAGCATACAACACATCTAACAAATACAATCTTATTTAAAATAACCTCAATTCTTTGTAACAAATTTTATAAATTATAAAACTACCCATTAGAATTTGGACAACATAATTTTAAACTAGTTCAAAAAATAAAAATTTTAGCCAACATGTTTCCAAACTAATATTATTATTGTAACAAATGTTTATGGCAAATTATTTCAACTAACCGAATAGAGATGTTTTTATGACTAAAAATATTTTAATTGACTTAAAATTATGTAATTCAAGCAAATACGACCAGAATATTTTAATTAACTTAGGGTTTGTTCATTGCACCATGTTGAGTGAGAATATAGATTTACTCGAACGACATGTTAGATGTGTGATTGAAAATTAGGAAAAATATATTGAAAAATGTAAAATAATAGTATGAGTGGTTAAAAATAATAAGAGAAAAAAAATTATTGGAAGTTAATGAAAAATTATTGTGTAAAGAACAAGCCCTTAATATCCAGTAGAAAACCATTTTAATGAACATTTAACAAAAAATATTCAATTGTGGAAGAAGTACTACTTTTCATTTTTTCAAGGGGAAGTGTTGAGTGTTTTTGTACACTTGTTTGATATTTTAAACATGTTAAAAGTAAAGCAAATAGATTGATTTCTACTCACAAATGTATAAAATTCATCTTTGTAGGTTAACAAACCCAAGTGGAACGGAAAGAAAGCAAAAAGAGAGACATGGCTAAAAGTGCCAGAAAACTTGAAGTTGGGGTGCAAAGTGTAACTTTTCGAAAGATAAACGGCTTCAAGTGCAATTAAATTTGGATATCCTTGAAAGAAGTTCAAAAGTTGGGGACCAAAGTGTAAGAGCCCAAAAGGTGGAGGAGCTCGATTGCAAATTTACCAAAATAGACCTGAATGTGGCCCTTTTGCCTTGGCTGTACAGCCGCAACCAAGGGTAGTTATAGTTGTAACCCCCACCTCAGGAATTTGCTAGATTTTGACACGGGCGAAGGCACCAAGGCTTGTTTTTGACCCATTTATCCTTATTTCAGGGGTAATTTGGCCAAGTCTTCTCTCACAACTTCAGCGGGGGATTAGAGCTTGTTCGTTATTCACATTTTGGGCAAGAAAATAGAGAAAAAATAGAAAGGAAGCTAGGGTTCGTCAAGGAAGAATTTGGGGAAAAAGAAGATCATCAACCAATTGAGCTCCAAGACTTCAATTCAGTCTTCCTTTGATTATCTTCCCATTATGAGCTAAATATTCAATGTTGGGATTATTGATGTAGTTTAATCAAGTTTCTTAATGTTAATCTAGTTTCTTATGGTTAAGTTACTTGTTTTTGTATTTGGATGGTATTATAGTGATTGCTCTTCATTTATTTGATCCTTAAATGTTGGTGTTCTGCGATCTGTATAGGTTTTGAAAGAAAAATATACACTTTAGACGGGGTAACATGCACTTTAGGTTCCTGTACGGGATAGAAATATACCATTCACCTTAGATGACCATTTGAGCTATTTTCACAAAATTTTAATGTTATAAATTGATTCTAATCGACATAGACATACAGCTAGTAGGTTGAATTGATTTATAAGGGTGGTTTGACGTTCGAGAGCGGCAATGAACTAAGTTTTGAAAATCGGGTCTAACACATTTCAACGGGTAAATTAACGACTTGAGAATTTTGAGACATTGAGTGAACAATGGTAAAATGAAGTTGATAATCCCAACTATTCTCCTCCTATTTTCAATCTCACTTGTGATAAGCTCTTTGATTGTTTTCTTTTATATTTCTTATATGCCAACCAACAATCTTGAATTTGTGTGTGTGTTTACAATGCTTTACATTTTAGCTTATATAGTATCATTTGATCACTCCTCCTTGAAGGATCGATAAACCGGACTTCTCGTCCACTTTATTATTTGTACGACCTATGTACTTGTGGTATTTTTATGTGCATTTGGAATGTAACAGGGTGATTTTTCAATTTATCAAACTTGTTGGAATAATAAATATTTACCACATCTTTCAAAATAATAACTATATATTCAACCTTACGGGCTGCGGAAGATAAAATATTTATCTGGCTAATAGCATACGGCCAATACGCAAACCCAATATAACATATCAAATCTATATCTATATATCATTCCTATCTTAAAAGTGTGACTTTAATTTTACTGTTCATTACGACCACGCAAAAACGACGTCGTTTTGCCTTTTTCAATCCAAAACGACGTCGTTTTCATACCAAAAAAGGAACCCGCGGATCCTACCGACCCACCGACTCGCCCGACCCGGCCTCCTGATTTCTTCAGATTTTTGTTCTAGGTTTTCATTTGGGGTCGTCTCTTTTCGCCTGTATGCCAAAAAAACGCTCTCTAGCTACAGTAACTCGCCAGCCGCCGCGGTGCTCAGTGCCGTTCAGCCTCCGATTTTCCCTCGTGCTACCTCAGCCGACGTCGATCTACCACTCGGTCTTCAAAGAAACATAGGAACATAGGTCGGTTCTCGGTTTTTACCTATTAATGTAGATCTGAGATGTTTTGTTTCTTATTTTCACTTTTTCCGTTCAGATTTCGCTACAAGGTTTGAGGACCCAGATCTTCTATGATAGACTTGCCTGCGCGTTGTCCTAAATCCGGTGTATTGACGTGTCGTTGCTTCAGAGTGACGCTGCTGTAGTGTCGACCTTCGTCCAGCCTTCGCTTACGGCTACTACAAAGCTAAACTAACCTACAATTCTGTGTTAGTTGGAATATTTAATCAGTTATTTATATGTTTTTTTTTCGTTCATAGCTCCAAATACTCTTTTTCTATTTTTTTGCTGCAAATACTAAAGATTCCAAGCTGAATTTCACAGTAGTAGAATCACGTTTATATGCTAATTTTGTGCTAATTTTGTGGCTTTTCTTTTTTAGTTTAATTTTTTCGATTTTTAGTGTTCTTCTCCTCCGCTTTTCTACATCTGCTGGTGCCTTTCCCTTTGAATTGGGATGTTGTTCCCTTGCATTTGGGTCGTCTTTTGTTCGAGGTTAATTTCTATTTGTGTTTTGTGGGTGTTTCTTTGACCAATAAGCCGTTACAATACAAGTTTGTTTAACTCATGATACTTGTTGCTTAGAATAAAACAACTGTGTATAAAATGCAAAATGTGTCTAATTTGTGAAACAATTAAAAAGCGTTCTTTCTTCTCTTTCTCCCCTTTTTCCTTTTATTTCCTTTTTTTTCTGCCTCTTTCGGACATCATTTTACCTAAATCGCTTCGAAATGTTTTGTTGTAGTATTTTTGCCTTGTTCTAAGTTCATTTATGATTACCGAATAGTTATCGATTGTCATTCATAAGTCCACACGCTGTTAAGTCGTCAATTCCATATCCCAAGGTACGTTTTCAAAGTATACATAAGTTAGGTTTTTCGAGCTTATTGGTTCGATTCTCACCTTTTTTAGACAATTACTTGCGCCTTTATAGCTCATGCCCTGTTTCCCTATATTATCTTCTGTGATTGTACTTCTTATGTTTGTTTTCGAATAAATGCCGTTACTAAGTCTCTCTGTTTTCAAATTTCTTCACACACAGTGTGTCTCCATTGGTGAAGGTGAAATGGCCTATCTTTGTTTTAATTTTATCTTTGTTCTCCCATGGTTAAAATCTGAATATGAATTTGTTTCCTGCTGCTCAAATAATTCATTAACACATGTATACCATCTTCTCGGAAGTCATTATAGTAAGGGGAAGAAGCAGGGACCAGATGAGGAAAAGGGAAAGAAGCACAGACCAGATAAGGAGGAATTTGGATTGCTAAGATGCTCCTTTAAAATATCAGGTAATATTATTTTATTTTTCATTTTTTTGGTTCATTTTTCTATTTTGTGCTGTTTGTGTTCTACGTCCTTGCAACATCATTTCCCTCGCTACTATTGACTATTCCTTTCCATTTCCCTGCGTTTTTGGCTGATTTTTGTAGTCTTGCTTTTAATCTAACAATAGGGTTCTTCGTGAGTATTTTGAGTTTTCTATTGTTGATTTTATATCATAATTGTGCATTTGTAGGTTGGATAATTTCAAGATATGAGAAAAAAGGGCTTTAAGCTAAAAGAATTGAAGCTCTTTTTAGCTTGAAGAATTTGCTCAGGTCTGGTTACAACTTACAAAAGACTTCTACTTTCACTTATAATTTTCATATTATCGGATGAAATAAAGGCTTTTTGCATTGTTAGTCAAATATATTACTATCTAATCCTTTCAATTTGTGTTCACCCTTTAGATTGCAAGCTTGATTAACTGGTAAAACTTGTCTTTTTATTTTTAATACTATTTTTTGTAGGTTCTTGCTGTCATTCGATTCTCAAAAGGTGAGTTTACTTTTCCCCTTTCTTTTTGGGTGCTTTTTTTTCCAGTTTAGTTGGATTTTAGAGGTTTTTTTTCTTTTTTTTTTCCTTTTTCTTTCTCCCCTCGTTGTCTCAGAATGTTTGAATTATAGTCATCCATTATGCATTTCTCGATCTTCAGTAGCCACAGCTTAACAGCCTTTCGAGTTTCTTGCTGATTCTCTGCATCTTCAAGAATAGCCTGGACCATAATTAATGTCTGTTGAAGATTTGTGATATTATCTTTAAGATTATAGATATTACAGAACTTCTTTGGGAATGGAGGAGCTAATTTGCCCATATTTAGAATAGGACTTGAAATTAAATCTCCCATGAGTATGTTAGCTCAAAAATGCAATGACTTCAATTGGTTTTATTTTCTTTCAATGATAGGAAGACACCAAGCAAAAGATGGTTTTTTCTGATAATGGAGTTCCCCAGCTAGAGCCTTAACTTCGGTTCCAGTACCTTGTTTCCAACGGCAATTTAAAAGTAATTGCTTCATGTTGCTTACTCTATATTCTACTATCTCAACATATTTATTCATTCCCATGGTGTCTTCTGAAAAGGTAGAAGAACTTTAGCATGAAAGGAAAAGACTCGGGGAAGAACTTCAACATGAAAAGGTATGATTTTGCAGTTTTATAGGTAAGCCTCTACTAGAACCATTACTTTTTCCCATGTGCTCTGCGTGTATGATGAACTTGAATAGAGACAATTTGTCCTACACAAATTTTGTTATGTGTTGTGATTAGTTTCTCTTCTTGTGCATGGAAGTTTGACTTTGACATGCCTACTTCCAAAGTTTCATTCGTATAAAATTCATTTATGTTATAGATTACAAAATTGAATTACGATCAAATTCTTTGATGATTTAGAGAAATTAATCTCTTATTTATGTAGATGTATGAATTTTATATGAATAAATCTGTTCAAATGAAGGAAGACTCCGTTTATAGGTAAAAACTTTTAACTTTATTATTTGTTAGCTTCTTTTTTTTTGCCTTCTTTGCAGGTTTTCAGGTTCGAAAGAGTTTTTTTTGCCATTTAAGAACAGACCAATTGGTTGCTTCCCATTTCTTTATTCCTTTTTCATTTCTTTTTTTTTTTAATATGAAAAAAACAACTAAGAAATTGATTGCAGATTCTTTCTTTAATCTTCTGTTGTCTTTTGCTCAATATAATAAATGTGCCAAAATTAAACTTATTGATTCTCTTTATATAATATGCCTTTTTGGCTTTTATTGCTCTAGCCTGGTGGAGTGTAAACCATCTATTAGGTTTATTCTAAATTAATCCAGCACGCATAACAATGGAGGTGTTTACCTTAAGTTATCACGCATAAACTACGCACTTTCCTTTAATTAGCACGCATAAATTTAGGTGAATTTCAAGATGGATTTTTTTCATGTACTTATTAATATTTTTTCAGGTGTATTTTTTGGGGTGGCATTTCGCCTGAAATTAAGGGAGATTTTGCTCATGTTGCTGAGGCCATAGCGGATTTGCTTATGCAATCATGCCTTCATGTGAAAACGAGTTTGGGGTTCATTTTTTTTCATTTCTTTTTTTTTTTCAGAATTCTTCCAATTTACTTCTTGTTGTTACTCAAAAGTAGAATTTTATGTCAATTCACTATTGAAATTTTAAAAAAGTTATCATCTTTCTGCCGTATTGGTTATCATAAACCTTCAATTTATTTCAATTTAATTTCTTTCTCTCTAAACATTTTTGTGCAATAATAATGCCAAATAGTTCTTTATTTTGGATTTTTCGTTTGGAATTTCAACCTTTTCTACTTGAACCCATGATTTGGGAGTTTCTACGTTTTCGGCAGGGGCCTTACTGTTGAATCTAAAGTTATGTGTTCGATTTGAGAGTGTAGTTGAATAATTGATTTATTATTCTTCAAATAATTTATTTATTTAGTCATTTCAACAAATTCGTGAATCGTGCTTGATGATTATGGCGTTCAATTTGTTTGCTAATATTGTAGCCAATGAGGATAATGGAAGAATTTTTGACACTGCCACAATAGGATACTGCAAAAGACTTGGAAACCTGTGAGGTTCTCGCTGGTTCACCTATAACAATCGAGGTTCCTTTTATTTGTTTAAAATAAATTGCCCTACTTCAATCATGCGCATACGTAAAGCTATGTTTAGATATGTCCAGCCGAGTGAACAATTTTATGTCAGTACGCTCATTATCCCAAAGCATGAGTCAACTTTGTATTCGGTATTATATAGTTATAAATTTGTATTATAACGCTTTATTCAATGACTTTTTTTCACACATGATCCTCCTTTTTCCCTTTCCCTCATTTTGATCCAATTACCTTCTACAAAATTAGAATCTAGAGCTATATATGCATTATGCTATTTAACAACATAAGTGAATATTGATTGCTTAAGAACCGTTTCAGGGATTTGATATTACTTAATGACTCAGTGAATGTGAAGGCATCTTTTCCTTTGCTCTCGGTAAGTTTTACTTTCATCATAGTTTTGTAAAATCAAGATTCCCAAATAAAGTGTTCCTACTTATTTATCGATGGTACTTCATATGATGATTTGTGCAATTTCTCAAACTGTTCAAGAGTCTAGCCTATTTTGTATATTTTTTTATTGATGTTTCTCAAAGTTCTCCAGATTTTGAGGGTGTTAGCGGATAAATTTTAATGTATTTTTATGAGTAGGAAGAGGGAGAATAAATGGAATTAAATGGTGGAGATTTATTGAGTGGAGAGATATATGGATGTGATTTGTTTGACCAAATTTGAATTTAAAAAAGAATGAATTAAAATACATTTATATTTGTATGCTAACAGGGTCTTTATACTAAATTATAATTTTTTTAAATTTTTCTTTCACAAATTATGATTCCATTTGGGTACTCGTTGTCCTCACTCATCTTTGCATGGTTTTTCTCCACACTGGTAACTTTAACATGACTTGTATATGGGCTTTGGCATATCTATGTATCTATCTTTTACATAAATAGATAGTGTATGACCATATATTGAAAACTTTGATAGTAAAAATTTACAGATGGGATTATCTTTTTTTTTTTCCTTTTTTTCCTGTGAATTATTTTTAAATTTTCGACTTACTTCAAAATATGAATTTAAGCTTTCAATTTTGAAATGTTCATTCAAGGCGTTTAGCGAGCATTTTCTTTAACATAAAAAACTCATAATTATATTATCTGTACTATTAAGGATAAAACAGTAGTATTTCTTACTTCCATAAAAATTAACATCGCTACCTTTGTGTTTTACTTTGGAGCGGAGCATAAAAGTACTTTCGTATAGAAGTTGAGCAGATTCTTTTATGTTTATTTAGATTTTTTTTTTTTGTTTCTTGATTTGACTTTTACTACTTCAAAGTAAAGCATACAAGTACTTTTCTAGGAGTTGAACGGATTCTTTTAATTTGATTTAGATTGTTTTTTGGTTCATTGCTCACTTATTTTGGTCTTTCATTGAAGAAAGAGAGACTCATTGTAATCATAATGAGGATTCCATTATTGACCCAGATATTTCTCTGTCCTACATTTTGAGTTTCTTTTGGAGTTCACTCTATGATTTATTTGTGTATGGGTACTTTACTGTTTCAACCTGTATATGTGTGATGTTGGGTTGAATTCTGGCTTGGTTTCATCAATTTGTCTAATTGGATTAATTGATTTCTTGGTCAGTTGAAGTGAACTCCATTAATTTAGTAAACAAATTAAAGAAAGCAATCATATCATCTTTCACTCAGTTAATCAATAAACTCTCTGTACATTCTGATACTCAAGTGTGGATCATTCAATTGAAGAAGATATTGCGTCAACCTTATCTCGCGTTTGCGAAGCGGTAAGTCCTACGATCTCAGTGAAACTTTGATCTGTCTTAGTTTTTTTTTACTCTAAAAGTCACGCGATGCTGGTTTGTGCTGCATCTTATGAATATAACTAGGCATATTGCAGCATTGGTCTCTAATATATGTTCTACAAAGTAAGTTTTACCCTTAACTGTGCTTTGATGTGTGGACTTTTTCCGAGATTGTTAACAGTCAAATATTCAATGAGAAATAATTACACTTAAAATAAACTACAAGTCAGAAGGAAAACGGAAAAAAGGGAAATATAATTAAATAGGTAAGGAATTTAACTGTGTTTCTTCTGGACTTATGTCAGATTCTCGAAGATCGAGATGCGGATGTGAGCTATGCGGAACCTTGGAACAATTTTCCAAGTAAGTAACTGATTTCCTTGGTTGTGTTAAAATCAATAATTTGATAACTCACGGGTCAAAAGTTAATATCATTGTGGTTTTCCATGTATAAATGCTGTTAAATTTGACTAATGCTCACTGAACTTTGTAATTGCCGGTGTTAAACTCCCGAACTGAAAGTATGCTCAATGCTCGATGATCTCTGCTAATGTAATCGGTTGATCTCTTGTTAGGAAACTGTCATTCAACTTACTAATATCATCCACTTCAATGGTGGAAATCCTACGTCTCATCTACAGCCTATGATTTGTTACAAATCATGAGCCCATGGGTACCAAGTTATTTGTGGAAAAATACACAGAAGTCCCTAAAATTTCAAAATTGTTGAGAAAGGGGCTTTAGAGAGAAAAGATTTGAATAGCACCTCTCCCCTCCTTGAAATTCTAAGCTTGTTTGATAAGTTTTTTCTGAAGAAAACTGATGAAAGTGTGTAGAAAAAGTGATTGTGAAAATAGTTTTACAGAACGATCACCCTTAACTCCAGGAATCTAAGTGCTCATTCATTCCTTGAGTTTCACTTTAAGGTATATTGAATTAATGTTGACGGACCTCATGGATCCTCTGATCTTGTTGCTAGAGGTCAATTCCATAATTTTCCCTATTTTGTCATCTTGCTGACTCGGAATTCCTTTCCGTGGCTTTGAAGGTACTATTTCTATAGTTCTAATTACATTAGATCTTATTGACTTAGGTTATTGATCGTTCTGATAGTTTGTTCAATTGAAATCACATTGTTTAGTGAGTCGTCTGGTTTATAGTATGGTCATTGATCTTAACAACCTTACTTATCATGTGTTTGTATCATATGATTTTTGTATTTCAACAACCTAATTTTCAATTCTAAAACTTTTTTAGTTTCATAGGTGCACAAAATTTGTTATGATCATTATTTTTATTTGATGATGGCAGCACTTAAAAAATGCTGCCTTGCATTCATGTCCAAGAGTTTATTAGAAACATATAGGATAAAGGTGGTTTCCTTTTTCCATCTATTCCTCTTTTATAACTAATAAATATTCTTTTTTTGGTGAAATTGAACTATCTTGCTCTCTTTCTTCAAGAATACATAGACTAAAGGAAGAAAATACAGTCTATTGTTTTCTGTTTGAATTTTACTAGATTTAACTAGGTCATTCTTTTTCTTATCTGGGTTATGATTATTCTTTCTATTGATATTGATTCTCCTTTTGTAGATTTTTTTATTTCATTTCCGTTATCCTTGCATTTTGCATATGGTGAGTCCTCAATTGATGATTATTGGTTGTAGTCACGATCACCGTTCTTGAAGGAACTATCTCCCATTTTTTTTGTCAGAAGCAGATTTTTGGTTGGCGGATCCATGCTAAGAAGATAAAATTGTAGTGCCACTAAAGATATCATTTCTCTCCCCGAATTTTCTTTGATACAAACATACAGTGATATAATTTCATAATGTTCATAATTTCGTTGTTTATTTCATTGTTGCTATTTCCAGCAGCTTTGAATGAGTTGTATGTCTGAACAAGTATCAAGAGATGCTATCAGATTGGGCAAATATTCTTTTGTGGTAGTTAATGTTGGAAATAAAGTCACTTCTCAAACACTAACCGTTGCCTGTTTCCTTAATGACTGGCAGTTGGATGAGCTCTATTCCCGAACATAAATTGGTACTCTTCTATAGTAGTTCTTTCCCGTTCGGTCTTTTGCATTAGCAAATGATTTTGTTTATCTCGATTTCTTGGTGGTGTTTCTCTTCCATATTTCTGTTAATGTTGTTGCTTCTTGATAATCATTTCTTTGTACACTTAATTTCCATTGTCCATATCATTTGACGTTACTGCACAAAAACGATTCGGCTATTTATTTTTCCTATATTTTTTCTATTATGTGGAATGAGCAACCAAACAGTGACAAACTTTGCCTTTTACATAGGTGGATCACTCAACTTCACTCTTGCTAGCTTTCCTTACCTTTATACTAATGTCACTTCACTCAATTGATGATTACTTCTCTTTGATATAGTTTTTATTATAGTTCCTTCATTTTTTCTTTAGAAGGGAAATGAGGGCACTCTGTGAAACCCAACATTAGCAATCAAAGTTTTTTTATTTACTATCCCATTTTGTTATTTCTTAGATTGCGTTGTTGAATATTTTTAACTTATTGTATCTCTACATGACAGACAAAAGGAAGTTACATGTACGCATGAAGTTTGAAAATTTATTATTTGAAGATAACTCTCTTTTGATGCATGTGGCGGACATTGCGGATTTTAAGTCTACCAGTAATATTTCAGTTGCCTTATAGTTTGGTTGTTTGACTTTATATTATATTTAATTATGTAGTGCATCTTGGAGATGATGTGAATCTGCCTTTCTCCACACAAGCCTCAATATCCAACTTTCAAAAACTATTGTAGTGAGAATACAGCTTTGTCAACTTAATTTGACAGCCAATAGAAGTTACATGTTGAATGAAAGTTCATTATGTATCTGCTTGTCTATTTTGTGTTCCAATTACAATTTTATGGGAACATGCTTTGTGCTACGAGGAACATTTTATGGCATATTAGGACTTTTGGTTGTAATTAAGGGGTTGTTTGATTGGGTATAAAGTTAGCGTGTGTTTGTTTTCACTTATTTTCACTTAAAAATTATCTACTACTAAAAGTCAAAGTCAAATATCAATATCAACCACACATTTCACATCATCACTCATTATTATCCACACATCTCATGGTCCCCATCACTATACTCCATTTTTAGCAAAATTTTAGACAAAAATAAGTACACACGAACACACACTTAATGTGCGCGGTATTCCGTATAAAAATGTGTGGTTAATATTATTTAGGGAAATGTGTGTGCGGTTGAAAATGAGTATGAGATATACGGAATTGCGTGCGGATAAATTATATGCCAAATAGAACAAGGCCTAAGTATGTGCTTGATTACCCAGTTTTTGTGTTGGTTTGACAATGACACAAGTCACTGCATAGGAATCTACAAATAAGAAATGCAATGTATAAATGCTATTTTCCACATAACATCGATAGTACAACAGTTAATCGATTTTAGTCTACGCTAAGCTTGCCCAAATTTAGCGAACGTGCATCGCACGTTAAGGCAACCCTAGTATATATAAAAGCAGCATTTTTTCCCTCCAAAACACATTCTTAATTTTTCCCGCCTATTGAATTTGCCTAATATAAACTTCTATTTATATATAGAATAATTTATATTTATATATATAGAAAATGAGGCTTTTTTCTTATTATATTTTTTATTGTCGTACCGTTTTCCCGCTTAAAATAAACTCTCTTTTTATTTTTTCTTTCCTAATCCATATCCAACTCTCTTTTATTTTTCTCCATAATATATTAATATTAATGTATAGAGATTTTATTTAATTATTTCTACCCTACTTTACCCCATCTCATAATATCTAAATATTCTCTCTATCATTTCCTCTCTTTTTTTTTTTATTTTCTACGTATAAAACATAATAATTTGTGATTCTATTTTGTTCGACTGATAAGAAATTTTAAAACAAAGATACTATCAATATATTAATTTTTATTTTTAAAAAATTAAAATTTACCCCAAATATATAAATTAGTACCCAACTTAAATATAAATTGATATTAATATAGATTAATGACTACTAATGTAATAAGCTTAAAAAATTTTGATAATTTGTTATGACACTTAATTGATGTTTGTGCGTAAAATTCAAATATAGTAAGATATTTCATTATTTTCAAGACTTTAACATCCAAACTTCAATAACAAATTACAAATTTAATTTGTTACCTCATTAGCTTCTATTATTATTAGTTGTAATTTAGTTTATTGGAAAAGTATTATATATTTTTCTTTCAAATATTAAAAATTTCAATTTTTTTTCTATTTTTTATATCAAATCTTGAATTAATATATATTTCTATGTCGAACAATATAAGGGTGTTCTGAGAATTTGAATGAATTTTTAACTGATTGTTTTTCCTTAATTTTGGTATTTAAAAAATAAAATTATTTAAAATTAACAGTTTTTACTAAGATTTAATTTTTATGCCATAAAAAATTACCATTGATTAAATTTTTTCATAAAAATGCAAATAAAGGTTTAACATTAAAATTAAAAAATAAGATCAGAAATAATTAATTAATTTTGTAAATAATTAACTAAGAAACAAAAAATAATTAAAATTAACAATCCTACTAAGATTCAATTTGTTTTACACTACAAAATTACGATTTATTAAAGTTTTACCAAAAAATAAAAAAAAAACTTACCAGCGGCTGGTTCATGTTTGAGACAAAATTCACTACTATGATCCCCAATGGGTACTAAAAAATTTAAAAATTAGGTTGTACCCAATAAGTAATTTTAGAAACAATCAATTATTTTTATAAATAATAAGCTAAAGAATAAAAGTTAATTAAAATTAGCGATTTATATAAAATTTAATTTTTTGTGTGATGAAAAATTACAATTTATTAAATTTTTACATAAAAATTAAAATAAATATGTAACATGAAAATTAAAAACTTAGCTTGGACCTTTTATTAATTTTAGAAAGAATTTATTATTTTTAAAAATAATAATTAGCTAATGAATGAAAATTAATTAAAATTAGTGATTTCACTAAAATTAAATTTTCATGGAATAAAAAATTAAAATTTATTTAATTTTTGAATAAAATATTAAAATAAATGTATAAGATCAATTTATTGAATATATATTTATATCTTTTAAATTCCAAGATATCTTTTCAATTGTAAGATATTTTTAAAATTGGATCCATATAATTCTTAAAATTATGGCTATCAAGCCAATTATTTTGGAACTAATTATTTCTTAGAAATAATTAAATTAAATACAAAAATTAACTATGATTATTTAAACTATTATTAATTAAAATAATAAATTCTATTGCCAATATTTAGCTAGACATGGGTTTACTGGGCAAAGATTGATAAAAATTAATTACATTGTTAAAAGGAAAAATATAATTAATTTAAAAAATGCAAGAAATCATTAAATTGTTAGGGGTTTTCTCTAAAAAATGAAAAAAAACCTTTAAATTGTAATATATCTTTTAAATTACAAGATTTCTTCAAAATTAAATTCATACATTTCTTAAAAGTGATGATATTAAAATAGTTATTTTATAAATAATTAATTCCTTTCATAAATAATTAGTTAAAAATGATAATTAGTTAAAACGAATTCTATTACAATTAATTAAAATTAATACTATCACAATTAATTAAAATTAATACTACTGTTAAGATTTAATTGGACTTGGTTTTAGTAGGCGAAAATTGACATGGTTTTGTTGGACGAAAATTAATAAAAATTTATTATATTTCCAAAACAGAAAAATGACATCAATTAAAAAATACATAACGATTAAAATTAATTAGACTGTCATTGTAGATGAGATTTTTCCTAATTTTCCTAAAATAGAAACATAACTTTATTTCAAAAAATGAAAAATAATTAAAATTAATTACATTGCTACATGAAAGAAAAATATGCTTACGAAATTAATTGATCTTTTTATGTATTTTAACATAAAGTTAAGTTAACACCTATAATATTTTTTATTCTGAGAATTGGGGTATTACATCTTATTGTAAAGTAAGTCGGCCGATATTAAAATGATTATCACATAAATAATGAATTCTTTTCATAAATAATTAGCTGAAAATAAAAATTAATTAAAAATAATTATATTACGATTAATTAAAATTAATAATATTGTTACAATTTAATTGGATTTGGAAATTGACACAATTTTGTCGGAAAAAAATTAATCAAAATTAATTACATTGCTAAAACAGAAAGATAACATTAATGAAAAGATAAATAATAATTATAATTAGTTACATTTCCATGGTTGGCTAGATTTTCCCTAAGAAATGAAAGGCATCTTTTTACATGCAAGATATCTTTTTAATTGTAAAATATTTTTAAAATTATATTCATACAATTCTTAAAATTACGGGTAAAATACTAATTATTTAGAAATAATAAATTATTTTTATAAAGAATTAGCTGAAAAAAAGATTTTATCAGAATTAATTATACTACAATTAATTACAATTAATTATATTTCTCATATTTTATTGGATATATTTTCATTGGATAAAAATTGAGATAGTTTTATTAGACGAAAAATAATAAAAATTAATTAAATTGCTAAAAATGCGGAAACATAATTATTTCAAAAAATAAAAAATAATTAAAATTAATTAGATTGTTACCGGAAAGAAAAATGTGCTTACGAAATTAATTTACCTTTTTATGCATTTTAAAATAAAGTTAAGTTAACCCCTATAAAATTTTGGATTCTTACAATTGGGGTATTATATCTTATTGTAAAGTAATTCGAGTGATCATTAGTCCCTGATTAACTTTATTTACTTTTTCAGTATCATTTTTTTTAAAAATATGTTTTTTTTTTATTCTCATATGTTTTTATATTTTCTATGATATTTCTTTTGAGTTATAGTTGACGACAAAATACTAATATTTTTTTGTATAATTACGGGTGTTTCAAAGGATCTGATCCAATTTTTTTTCTTTTTTTAAGTAACAAGCTCCAAAAATAGGTATTCAAATAGTAATGATTTTTTATTTTGATACTACTCGAACAAACAATTATATAATAATTTTTTGTTCAATATATCGCTTTCGCTAGGGAATAAATCTAAGAATTCTTATTAAACAATTGGCTATCACCTCAATCAATTATTGAAATTATAAGACTCAATTAGAATATTTTAATTGGCTTTCAACTATATTAAATATTTATCTAAATTTCTGTCTCCTAAATAAATATTAAGAATCCTACTTACTTTAATTATTTATTTTATACTGAATTTTCCATGTTGATGTTTTATTTTATTTTTAAGTATTATCAGTTAGATTGTATATTTTAAGTATTAATCACATATATTTTAATTTTAATGTTATATCAAATCATTCAATATTTAATATGTCGAATATGTTAAATTAGTAAATTTATACCTAATATGTTAATATATGTGTTTAATATATTTAGAATGTATTTATTAAAGAAATAAAATGTCGAAACAAAAGTTTTGGATTAAACTATCACGATGGCGCATTAACACGGATGAGAATTTTCTAGCAGGGTTGTGACGGGGATGGGGACGGGGCATTGAAGTTTGTAATTCTTATATCATCTGCGTTCAGCCCAGAGTAAATGGGGATGGGTCGGAACGAGAATAAGTGTTTCCCAGCGTTGCAAGAACATTTTAGGGTATGTCGGACCGTACTGACTACATTGTTGTTTTTATAATATATCTTTATACTTATTATATTTCATAATTAAAATTTAAAAATCATTATTTACATATTAATTATTAATAACATACGTCATACTGATGTATAATAATTAATATCTCTCAAAATTTATAATTGCATAAAATAAAATGTAAAATAATTTAAAGAAAAAATTATGAGCTCTACGAATGTTAGTAGAGTTATTTTAGTATGATTATTTTAATAACTATAACATTTAATGTCATTTTATTTTAGGTTTACATAAGTAGATTAATCTTACAATGAGCAAAATGTAATCTATTATGACAATTACTGCCACGAATTATCATTCCATGCACAACACGGGTGTAAATGCTAATTAAGTTACTATTCTATGAAGAATAGTAAATTAAGTTGTGTGGATTTTCGTGAGTTGCTCCTTACATATTTGTACGATGGATTAGTATGAAATATAGGGGAAAATCCATCGAAATTTTTATAAAATTGTTTCAAGTTAAATTCTTTAAGTTTATTATTGTAATTCATTCTTTATTTTAATTAATTTTTTAGATTTTATATTAATATTATTAACATCTATCAATAATGTTATTAGTTGAAAATTTTATCCCCCGTGCAACGCATGGGTGAAACAACTAGTTATAAAATTAAACGTAAAACTAAAAATTATCTTCTTTAGCTAAATGAGATTCAATCATCTTCGACAATATGCTCCGTTTTCTCCCAAATTTATGGAGATAATATTTGCAAATTATTTCATATGTAATGATTCTGAAAAATGTCCACATTGGCAAGGTCAATTCTCAACATGAAACATCGAGAGACACAAGACAAAGTGGATTCGTGGGCAAATCTACATTGATAAAACCTGAAACATACGTGTACAATACCAAATACAATATTAAAAATAATAATAAAGCACTGGATGGAGGTACTAGTCTAAATCAAAACAAAACCCTCATATGACTACGTGCAATCTAAGTTTTACACACTTGTTACTATATGTTAGTTATATTATACTACATATATATGCACTTAAAAAATAGTAATGGTCATATTTGTTATATTTTTGTTTCCAAAAATTATTATTATTAATGTGCAATATTAGAGTTCAAAAGTTAATTTTTTTTTTTACTAATTTTTGAATTTGAAAAGTTAAGAACCGAAGGTAAATAAACGATTCTCAAATCCTAGTACAATCAATCTTCATTGCAAATGTAAATTTAAAGGTGAATATTATCATTAAATTACATTAATTACCATCAAAGATAATAAAAAAAAATTCAAATTTCTCAAAATAAGAACAAACATTGCATGGATTTGACATTTACAAATGGGCCCCACTTGTTAAATGACATTTCTAACTAAAAGCCATGTTCAATAATTTAAGCAAAATAATTAAAAAAAAAGTCATTCTAGTTGTAGTTCCAGCCTCTCTTACAAGCAACTATTCTCTTTTAATAAATTGTATGGATGGATTGATAGATTACAAAGTATAATTTTTTAAGTGCAATATTAAATTTAAAAATCTTGTAATTTGGCATACTAATTTTTTTTTTGTTTTTTTTGTGAAAAGAGGAAATTTATTCATTATCTATGTCGGAGATAAGAACATCAAAAGTAAAAGACGCAGGCAAAACAACCCACTCAAAAGAACTTGACAAAGAACCAACAGCTTCTAGCTAACCTGTGAGCAGTCTGGTTCACAAATCGGCGATAAAAGTAAAAGTGATGCTAAAGAAATTAGTCACTAAGGCACGACAATCATCAATAATGAGGCCAAAGATAGAGACATCCTTGGTAGATGCACGAAGAGCTCGATGAACAATCAGACAATTGGTTTCAATGCAAAGGCTCGACCACTGCTTATCTTTTGCCCAACGTAGCGCTTCACGAACTCCTAAGGCCTCAGCAATCTTAGGTGGGAAAAGGCCATCAAGCACCATAGTTTCAGCACCAAGAAAAAAAACCGGTATGATCACATGCGATGAAGCCTACTCCAGATCGATGTTGCCCTTCAAATAACGCTATATAAACATTAATTTTAGGGAGTCTTTCCACTGGTTTTTGCCAACAAAGCGAGAATCTGTCCTCTTGCTCAACACCAAGGCTTCTCCCCACAGCAACAGGTTTCTGTGCGTTCTTCCACTGATGAAACATCAATATTCTTACCACATGGCAGATCTGCAGTAGGAAGTACTGGGCGTGTTGTCGCAGTATGCCAAAATTTGTTTTATTTCCTTACTCGGTTTCAAAACTACAAATTAATGTAGAAGTGGTAAGTAAGGGTCGAACCCAAGAGGAACGGTGCTTAATCTAGTTGATTTTATCAATTGATATAGAAAAAGGGGGGTTTTGTGATATTTGAATAAAAATAGAAAATCGAACGTCAAAATAAAAGATTGAAATAAAACAATTCTACAAAATATCTAGTTCTTGGGTTCGGTTGTGTCAACAACTTATATTTATCTTTCCCATGTAACGTGTTACTATTCATTCTTCAATTTATCAACTCTCAATTAACCAAGAAGCTCTGATTAACGAATTCTTCCTTAAGTGTATTAAATTAAAGTGAGTTCTTTAACTTAACATCTAGCTATTGGATAACCTAAACAAATTCTTAGGATTTAATGCAAAGCTAGTGTGAAATGAACGAGAAGAATGAGTTGAATTAGATGACTAATTTCACAAACTTGAATTAATACATCTAAGTTGATTTGTTAATAAATATGCACGATATTCATTTGCTACTTTGGATTGGAATCTAGTGATAATTACGGATCAAAAGTTCCAATCCTAGCAAGTAACTTGAATTTAAAGATTGATTGATTCAATTGGCCAAAGTGAATGCAATAATCAAATAAACTCAGAAAGGGGTTTACAAGCATAACAAATCAACAAATTGAAGTAGAGGAATAGATAAAACGTTACTAAAGAGTTAGAAAAGATAACCACATGTTAGTTGAACACAACGTCCCCCTCGAACTAGATAGAAAAGTCTAACTACTCATATTTGCGGGGTTTCATACTTTTTAGCGAGTGTTCGCTTTGTATCACCACCACTATATGATAGATTATCACATAAAATATAGAAAACAAGTAAATAAATGCTAAGAAATAAATAGAGAAATAAAAGGGAAAAGAGAAACTTATCGAAGAAATGATCCGCTAATCATATTCATAGCCGAAGCATCGTTGATCGATTGAAGCCTTTATTTCTTCCGCTGGAATATGAAAAACTAAGATCTTTCAAGTTAAAACTAAGAACAAATGAAGAAGAGAATTTTATTGAAGAGAAAGTTGGAGAGAACTACTAGCTAATTCTCTTCCACTAAGTTGTGCATTTCTTTCCTTACAAATGCCTTTATTTATAGGCAAAATTTCACAAGAAAACATAATAAAAAAATTGTACAACTACTCCATTATGATTCCACTAATTAGTAACCACCAAATCATGATCTTAAATTGCTCCATTAGTTCAAATATTGTATCATGGTATAGGTAAGCATCTTGGCTGAATTGTGCAATTGGAATTTCTTTTTTTTTTTTTTATATTAATAGAAAGTTATGAATTTTCTACCAAAACATGGCCCAAGAAATCCTCCATTCACATCACTCTCGGTTTTGCCCATTTTTGACCATGATATGATCCGAATCATTTGAAGAGGTCAACATCAAAGTTATAGCCCTCTGAGTGTCCTTTCCAACAATATAAAGTGCAGGTCAATCCGAATTTTGTAGGAAAGTTATGGTCAAATTATCAATCAAGGCAAGAAATTCGAGTCGATTTTTTACGCTTTGTCTTTTCTCTTCAAATGGCCATAACTTTCACTAGGAAACTCCGATTTGGGATCCGACAAAAATGTGGAAATCCTCTTTTGATATTTTTTGATATTGGCACAAGAAAAATTGTAAAAACAACTTTTCATAAAATTGCATCGGAAGCCCTCCATCTTTGATTCGCTTGCATTTTGGTTCCGAGTTTCCGTTTTCATTCGATTTTCATCCATTTTGACTCTTTTTGATTCTTTGTGACCCTAAACACCACAATAAAGGAAAAACACATAAAACAGAACATATAACACTAATAAAATACACAAATACATAAAATAGAAGAGTTACTTAAGTGCTTTTCGAGCACTTATCAAACTCCCCCATACTTAGACTATTGTTCGCCCTCGAACAACAACCCATATGATACCAAACAACACACTGATTTTACATGAGATAAACAACTTTAAACATTGAAATCCAACTACAGATAATGACTTGCTTAATAAATATTCTTCCTAACCATAAAAATTTCACTTCTTCTCAAATACACAATGGCTTGTGAGTGTGTGCAATTGAGGTTATCATCCCATCACTAACTGGAACCAAATGAAAGCTTACGATGATCTATCCAAATCGACCCGAAATAGTCAAATATTTCCTTTCATCTCTCGTGATCCCACTCTTATTTTACAATGATTCCCATGGATCCTAAAAATTACCTGCTCACCAAAAATCATCAACCCATTAGCATCAAGAAAAAAAAAAAAGGGCATGGCCGGTGTTTTATCGCAAATATGTCTTCAATTTAAAGAGTGTTTAGATTGAGCACTTCAAACCACTGAGGAAATTTATTTGTCCAACTTCACACTTGGGTAGCTATCACATTTCTGGCGATTTTTTTTTTGATGAAGAAAAAAAAAAAGAAGAAGAAGGGTTTTGCAATTTTCGTTTCAGCTTTTACCCCACAGGTAGCTTTCACACTAAACCCCTTTCATTGGAGGCAGCCTTCTTCACCCATTCGCGGTGACGGCTTCACACTCTGAGGTAGGTAGCTCTTTCCTGTGGTCCCTCTCCTTATTTCGAACATAAAAGTAAAATTCATTCTCAGCATAGGTCAATACTTTTTCCAAACTTTTTAAACTCTATCAATAAAAGACACATTCACAAAAAACAGATACCATGCGATTATAACTCCACATTGCTAACAATTGATGTTTCCAGGTTACTTTGAGCAGGACGAATGGATAGAAAAAAAAAAAGAAAAGAAAAAGTTAGTTTACTATGGTCTAGAAAGTTAGAAAAAAATCAACATTTTCAACCTTCAATTTGTGTTCCAGAGAATGATAGTAAATTACCTATAAATGTGCTCAGATAAATTTGCCAGCTGTGCTTGGAGAAGAACAGAACACATTTTTTGTTTCGAGATCTTGTAGTTTCAGCTAAGTCACACAAATTAAGCTCAATCATATTCAAAAGTTGCTATCTCATGCAAAATCGTCGACACAAATAAAAAAAAATCACACGCAGACCACAATATGCCACTCCACCACACTTAAATTCTACATTGTCCCAATGTAGAAATATAGAAAGCATGAAAAGAGAAAAATAGAAACTCCCTATGGTAAGCAATGAGTCGTGATTTGGGGATGGTGGTTGCACAATGTAGCACTGAGGAATACTTCGACAATCCAAGAGCAAGAGACCTGTAATCAACATATTTACAGAAAAAGAAAAACAACAGATGAAAATATTTTGGATTTTTTTTATGATGAAGAGAAATTTATATACAAAGCGACTTTGGGAGTTGACAACCCTCTAACATCTTGCAAAGAGTATTCACATCAAATTAATGATATGATTCCATCAAGTCTAATCTGCATGGAAACTATCACGAATCAAGATACTCTCTACAAAACAGCTTTGACTACCAACCTTAATGAAAAGGTCCTCCATACCGCCACATGACACATAGGTATGTTTACCATTCAATAAAGAAACGATTTCCACAAGAACCAACAAATGGGAGAACGCGTTTAGAAGCGAGCGTCCAACTCGGACACTTCTCAAACGAATGAGACGTAGTTTTACACCTTCGAATGGGTGCTAATGATCACGCTCAAAAGTTGTCTTTGCTCAATGGTTAGGCCATCGAGTTTGGTTTCAACGGACGTTGTCGTTGTTCCAACAAATTATCAAACTCTCTCACACCGATTGCGGTGTTTGTTTCTCCTGATAGACTTTTCGGCCCTGCACCTAATCGGTCCATCCTTGAAGAAAACAACATGTCTATATTGTGAATAAGTTTGATTTCGAGTACAATGAGGTCCCTCTAATAGCTTTTCACATTTAAAGCAACTTTTAAGGCGCTTAGCACGTCGTTTGTGAGCAGATCGGGATGACCCTGCCCCAAAAGCTATGACGTTCCAAAGGGAACGCTCATATTTGTCAACAAGTCGAACAATGTGAATCTTGATATCAATAGGCATAGAGAATGAGTCAAGTACTTGTAGAAGAGCAACAATACGTAGAGGAGATACCATGAGAGAAGTGAGAATTCAATTCTTAAAACTGTATCTACAAAAGAAAAACTTGTGAGAGAGGAAGGAGAAAGAAGACAGTTCTTTAAGGTCTACTGAAAAAGACCAGTTTAAAGCCTTTGGGCGGGATACAAGAACCAGCATCCAAGGTTTTTTTTTTTTTAGTTACGTAACACACAAAAGAAAAAGAAACACTGAAGTAAAAATCATCAAAATAAATAAGCAGAATAGATTATCACACTTTTCCATATTTTCAAACAAGATACTGAAGAAGGAAAAAAAATAAGAAAATTTGAATTACATAATCGATTAGTATGAGGAAAAGACATATATATACAAAAATATCACACACATCCATGCTATAAAAAAAATAAGAAGAAGAGAAAGAAGAACAAAAGGAAAAAAATTAAGAAGAAGAAAATTACCTAATCACTGTCAGAAAGGAATACTCACAGAGGGTTGAGACTTTTGGTTGTAGCTTCAAGTAGAGAATGGTCTCGATTTATAGTCAAATGAGCACTGTTTCAACCGACAATTATGCATGTGGAGTGTGCTGGAAAGAGTACGTTGGAAGGAGTATCCGAGAAAGCGCATTGATAAATTGTCCATTATCAATAATTAATCCGCACACGTTATCAGTAACTATTGCTAATCACTGATTTATGCGTCATCATGTCTCTTCCCAATTGATTGAATCCCGAGATATCTTCTTTCTACAGTTTCAAAGTAATATTTTCCTCAGTACGATAGATAAAAAGTTGAGAAATAAAAAAAAAATTCAAAAGAAAAATAAAAATGAGAGAAAATGCTTGGGTTGCCTCCCAAGAAGCGCTTTTGTTTAAAGTCGTTAGCTCGACTCTAAATTTTTTATTTTTTATTTTTTTAAAAAATTAATTAATAAAAGCAACTAAATTAGTTAACCGTTCCCCGGCAACGGCGCCAAAAACTTGGGCGTGTTGTCACAGTACGCCAAAATTTTTTTTATTTCCTTACTCGGTTTCAAAAATACAAATTAATATAGAAGTGGTAAGTAAGGGTCGAACCCAAGAGGAACGGTGCTTAATCTAGTTGATTTTATCAATTGATATAGAAAAAGAGGGGTTTTGTGATATTTGAATAAAAATAGAAAATCGAACGTCAAAATAAAAGATTGAAATAAAATAATTCTACAAAATATCTAGTTCTCGGGTTCGGTTGTGTCAACAACTTATATTTATCTTTCCCATGTAACGTGTTACTATTCCTTCTTCAATTTATCAACTCTCAATTAACCAAGAAGCTCTGATTAACGAATTCTTCCTTAAGTGTATTAAATTAAAGTGAGTTCTTTAACTTAGCATCTAGCTATTGGATAACCCTAAACAAATTCTTAGGATTTAATGCAAAGCTAGTGTGAAATGAACGAGAAGAATGAGTTGAATTAGATGAATAATTTCACAAACTCGAATTAATACATCTAAGTTAATTTGTTAATAAATATGCACGATATTCATTTGCTACTTTGGATTGGAATCTAGTGATAATTACGGATCAAAAGTTCCAATCCTAGCAAGTAACTTGAATTTAAAGATTGATTGATTCAATTGGCCAAAGTGAATGCAATAATCAAATAAACTCAAAAAGGGGTTTACAAGCATAACAAATCAATAAATTAAAGTAGAGGAATAGATAAAACGTTACTAAAGAGTTAGAAAAGATAAACACATGTTAGTTGAACACAACGTCCCCCTCGAACTAGATAGAAAAGTCTAACTACGCATATTTGCGGGGTTTCATACTTTTTAGCGAGTGTTCGCTTTGTATCACCACCACTATATGATAGATTATACACAAAATATAGAAAACAAGTAAATAAATGCTAAGAAATAAATAGAGAAATAAAAGGGAAAAGAGAAACTTATCGAAGAAATGATCCGCTAATCATATTCATAGCCGAAGTATCGTTGATCGTTTTGATGGATTCAATTTCACATGCTGGCAAGAAAAGGTTCTGTTTTTCTTGACAGCAATCAAACTGTCATACATACTAAGCGATGATCTCGAGCCAATCCCCGAAGATGAAGATGGGGACACCGACGAACGCAAACAAGAATTGGCAGAGCAAAGGAAGAAACGAAAAGATGATGACTTCCTGTGTCGTGGTCACATTCTACCTATCAGACAGCGTTTACAGCGCACACAGAACCACAACAACGGCTAAGGAACTTTGGATAGCATTGGGAAACAAGTATCGCATTGAAGAAGCAACCAACTAGAAATTCTTGATCAGTAAATATCTGGACTTCAAAATGATCGATAGTAAGTCTATTCTTTCTCAAGTGCATGAATTACAATTACTTGTAACTGATATGAAAAATGCTGAAATTACTCTGCCCGAACCATTTCAAGTTGGAGTCATAATTTCGAAATTGCCTTATTCTTGGAATGGATATAAGAAGAAACTGAAACATGATGAAACTAAACACACTGTTGAATCCCTCATGCGTCATCTGCTTATCGAGGAGGATTCCCAAAATAGGGAAAAAGATGATCAGGAAGAGTCGAAAGCAAACCTGGTTCAAGGAAATCAGAAAATCAACAAGAAGCGAAAAAATCCTTTATCAAAAGAAGGTCATGCAGAACCTTCGAAAAAGAAGTTCAAGGGTGAGTGCTTCTACTATAAGAAACCTGGTCACATTGCACAAAATTGCCACCATCGAATGAGAGATGAGAAAAGGAAAGGCAAGGCAAAAATGGATCTTGTCAACGTGACTAACAACAATGATGATCCTAACTTTGTTGCCATGACAAGGGAGGCCAACACCGTTAGAGTTGAAGGAGGATGGTGGTATGATACGCCGTGCAACAACCCACATATGCAATGATAAGTCTCGCCAAAACTTACCAAGAATGCACCGATGGAAGGGAGGTCGCAATGGGCAATGATGTTCGTGCTAAAGTCATCGGTATTGGAACAGTGAACCAGTTCACTTTGAAAGAACTTGACTCTGGCAGAAGTTCTTCATATCCCAGAAATGACCAAAAATTTGATTTCCGGTGATCGCCTTAACAAGGCAGGCTTCAAACTTGTAATTGAATCAGATAGCCTTATTCTGTCTAAAAATAATGTATTTGTTGGAAAAGGCTACTCTTGTAATGGCATGTTCAAAATGAATCTAATAAATAATAACTTTGCTTATGTTGTTGACTCTTTATCTTTATCGCATGCTAGATTAGGTCATATCAACCATAAGTCTATAAGAAATATGCATAACTTAGGAATTATTTCTAAATGTAACTTTGATAGTGTTAAAAAATGTGGCATATGTGTTCAAGGGAAGATAACATGTAAATCACATAAATCTGTTACTATGCGGTCAACTGAATTACTTGGTCTTATACATTCCAACGTCTCTGATTTACATAGTAAAGTATCACGTGGTGGAAATAAATATTTCGTAACCTTTCTAGATGATTTCTCGAAATATGCTTATGTATATTTACTAAAAAGTAAAGATGAAGTATTCAGCAAATTTCTAATCTATAAAGCTGAAGTAGAGAACCAACTGAATCGGAAAATCAAAGTCCTGCGATCCGCTAGGGGAGGTGAATATCAAGTAACAGAATTATCAAAATTCTGTGAAGATAATGGTATTATTCACGAGTTTACTCCACCATATTCACCAGAATCAAATGGAGTAGCGGAAAGGAAAAATAGGACTTTAATTGACATGGTAAACTGCATGCTTATTAGTTCCGGATTACCAGATCACTGGTGGGGTGAAGCACTTTTAAGTGCATGTTATATTCTGAACAGAGTCCCTATGAAAAGAATTAATAAGACCCCATATGAATTTTGGTTTAACCGGAAACCTAATATTAGTCGTCTTAAGGTATGGGGTTGCCTCGCATATGTGAGAAAACCAAATCCGGAGATGACTAAATTGGGAAACAAAACTTATAAATGTGTATTTATAGGGTATGCAAGAAATAGTACTGCTTATAGGTTTCTAAAAGTAGAATCCTATGACATTATCGAATCAATTGATGCTAAATTTTTTGAAGATATGTATAAGTCTTCCCCCGTGTTAATTGAACCTAACTCTACTCCTAGTTCTTCGAAGAGGGCTCGTGAAGAACCCCTTGATGAATCATCAGATAAAGAATGTAGACGAAGTAAGCGACAAAGAAAGGAAAAATCGTTTGGTCCTGATTTTGTGACTTATTTGCTTGAAGGTGATGTAAACACAATTACACACCAAACTAAGTTAAAAATGGACGAAATTAGCAATGACCCTGTCACTTATTCTGAGGCCATTTCTTCTCGAGATGCTGTCTTTTGGAAAGAAGCAATTAATGACAAAATGAGGTCAATTATGTCAAACCAAACATGGAAATTGGTTGACTTACCTAAGGGTTCCAGACCAATAGGTTCCAAATGGATCTTTAAGAAAAAATTAAATTTAGATGGCTCTGTAAATAAATACAAAGCTCGTTTAGTAGCAAAAGGGTACAAGCAACGCCATGGCATAGATTACTTTGATACTTATGCTCCAAAGGGCAAGGATATCATCTATCCGTGTTGTTATCCCTAGTCGCTATTCACAACTTGGTTGTTCATCAAATGGATGTGAAAACCGCTTTTCTAAATGGTGATTTAGAAGAAGAGGTATACATGGAACAACCAGAGGGTTTTGTTTACCAGACAAGAGAAGAAAGTTTGCAAATTGATCAAATCTCTATATGGTTTAAAACAAGCCCCGATGCAATGGCACGAAAAGTTTAATAAAGTAATGTTGTCTAATGGTTTCCAGGTTAATAAAGCTGATAAGTGTATTTATTCTACATATACAAATGGAGCATGTGTTCTAATTTGCTTGTATGTAGACGATATGCTTATCTTTGGTCCTAACCTAGAGTCAATAAAAGAGACCAAACAATTACTAGAATCTAACTTTGATATGAAGGACATGGGTGAGGCAAATGTGATCTTAGGGATTAAAATAATGAGAAATAATGGAGTTATTTCATTAAATCAATCACATTATATTGAAAAAGTCCTCAAAAGATATGGTCATATGGATCACAAGCCAGTGTCTACTCCATTAGATCCTAGTATCAAGTTAATGAAGAATACCGGTAGATCTTACGACCAACTACAATATGCTAGTGTGATTGGAAGTCTTATGTATGCTATGCATTGCACTAGACCAGATATTGCATATACAGTTGGTATATTATGTCGATTCACTAGTAACCCTGGTAAAGAACATTGGAATGCGGTTTCAAGAGTGCTAAGGTATCTTAAGGGAACCATTAACTATGTATTACATTATCAAGGATACCCCGCTGTACTTGAAGGATACAGCGATGCTAGTTGGAATAACATAGAGTCAAAGTCTAAATCCACCACCGGATGGATTTTTACCTTAGGAGGTGCAACTGTGTCTTGGTGTTCTAAGAAACAAAGTTGTGTATCAGAATCGACTATGTTGGCAGAATTTATTGCCCTGGCTGATGCATCTAAGGAGGCTGAATGGTCGAGAAACTTGTTAATTGACATTCCTTTGTGGAAGAATCCATCACCAGCGGTGATGATTTATTGTGATAGTAAAGCCACTCTATATAAAGCAGCTAGCAAAACTTACAATGGCAAACAACGACATCTCAGCCTTAGACATCAGTCAATGAGAGGGTTGCTTAAGCAAGGAATAATAACAGTTGGCTATGTAGAGTCAAAGAACAATCTGGCAGATCCTTTGACGAAAGGATTGACACGAGAAATGATTGCTCAAACATCAAAAGGAATGGGATTAAGGTCTACGTAAATTGAGTTAGATTTAATGGGAACCCTACTTATGTTTTGAAATATGAACAAAGTTCAAAGGGTACAAACAAATTAAAATCTAACTTATGTGAGGCACTAGGTTCCTTAGTTAGGTCCCATTCATAAAATTCCTAGTGTATAAAGTCTTCTGCATGATAGAGGCTGGATGTTATTCCTTAATAAGTTCAAGTGTGAGAGAAAGTGAATCGCGGAATCACTTTATATGAACTTACCTATATGAATGAGAAAGTAAGGCCGTTTTCTATGAGATTTAGACCGTCTCTAGAACATTCATGAAACTCGGGATATTACGCAAAGCCATTAATGCGTTGGAACAAAAGAAAAACTCTTTATAGGATAGTATGTGTGGTGACTCCGGTTAAGTCATGTACGGGTCCTTGGTTCAAGATTCGTTCACCATAGCACCTAGACTAAACTTTGAGTTGCTTACACTAAGTGGAAGTTCAAAGTCAAAAGCTACTTTCACTTATGTACGATTTCCTACGATGATGCCTTTACATTTGCATGTGCATTTGCATTTAAGAACTACGGTGGCTTGATCCTGAAGGGTACGTAGGCAATCACACTAGGTGATGTAGCCGTTAGACACTCATCATTTTTTCTTGCATAAAATAAATTTTGACAAAATAAGGGAGGATTGTTGGGTATTTTCTCAAAATCATTTATTTGGTTTTCGCAAATGATTTGCCGCATCGACTTTGTTTGCTGCTTCACGACGGGGGTCGAGGGGGCAGCGCCCCCTCGCGGGGATCGACCCTCGTGGGGGCTCGGGGGCAACGCCCCCGAAAGGTAAACGGAATTTTTTGTTGTTGGATGAAGAGTCATTCATCCGAAAGGGTGTGTTGCTTCATTGAAGAGACACATCTCTTCCAAAAGACACCTCTGTCTCGTTGAAGAGGTGTGTCTCTTTCCAACAGACACGACTATGCCTATATATATGTCTCGTTTATTGTCATTTGGGAATAATCCGAAACCAACAACATCACGCATTCATAATCGCATTTGGCCTCATCAGTTTCTTAACCGAGTTTTTCTTCGGTTTGATCAAACGAGTCACCGTTTGGATCAAACGAAGACTCCATTGTATCCTGATAGAGGTTTTCTCTAAACCCGAAGTGACAAAGAAACGGGGAGAAACATCTCTTAAAAGACAGCGGATTCTACGCGCCTTGGAGTTAATAATTCTTCATTATTTTACCCCGATTCCTCAACAGAAAAGGCTATCATCTGCAAAAAAATACATGAGAGACGAAAGAGGCAGCTCGAGCAACTCTACAGCCATGAATATCCCTAGCGGCTTCCAACTTCTTGAAGGTGTAAGATAGACTTTCGCATGCAAAATGAAGAGATACGGGGATAGATGATAGCCTTGCCTCAATCCCCTTCCTGGAAAGATAGGACCAAGCTCCTCACCCTCAAGTAACACGTGATATTGGACTGAAGAGATTCATAAAAGCACAAGATTAATCCACGTTTGATCGAACCCCATCCTTTGCAACATAAGTGTATGAAAAGGCCATTCGATTCTATCGTACGCCTTACTAATGTCAATTTTAAAGGCTGCAAAACCCTCCTTCCCTTGAGTTTTCCTCTTCAAATAGTGCAGTGTTTCAAAACCCACCAAGATGTTGTCTATAATAGATTGACCAAAGTATAACTAATTTAGTTCTTCATTCTCACCCAATTCTCTTACTTTGAACCCATTACAAATCGTGTCTAATTAATTACAATGGAGTGTAATTACGGAGGGTGTACTGAATTACAGAGGGTATAACAAATTACAGAGGCTGTGTAATAAATTACAGATGGTGTGTAAGGAATTACAAAGTGTGTGTAATAGTGTGTACTATTACATAGAATTCACATTTCTATTGTTTGTTTGTGTAATGTTTTGTAATGTGGTCAATTTTTGGTGTTTTGAGCACATAATTCTCATATGGTGTCAGTTTTGGATAGATTTTGCATTGCTTGACGATCCAATCGGTGCTTAATAAGGCATTTTTTGGGAAATGAATTACAATTTCTATGTAATATATTATTATAGAAAAGCTTGCCTAGGACCCACTCCTTCTCTGTTTAGATGCAAAAAAAAAAAAATTAGAACAACCACTTTTGACTAACCAGATAGTGAAGTTCTATGAGCAGAAAAAAATATTACAAAATAAACAAAAAAAAGGAAAAATTAATCAGATGATGAAGTCCAAGGAGTATGAGCAGATTATTATGTAAGGAAGATTTACAACTACAATTGAAGAACTTATGATGGGAACAACTTAACAATTTTAAATCAAAAGAAATTCAAAATTTAATTTAGAAAACAATTTATACATAACTTTGTTAATTTAAATTGAATTCTAATTTATATATAGCAAAATGAAAACAAATTAGTGTATTGTATTTTTCATCATAATAATCACAATCGATTGAGTCTTTAATTATAAAAATTATTAAAAACTAAAATTTGATGATCTCCTTTAAATGCACAAGTACCACAATTTATATGAAAATCAAATTTTTGAAAATTAAAAATAACTAAGGTCTATGAAAATGCACACTTATCAAAATTGAAATTGTTTAAAATAAAAAAAAACAATAATTGTCTTTTAAAATTCATAATTACTACATATAATATTAATATTGTGTAAAGTGGAAAAATTGAAAAAAAAAATTTCATAGCTACAGGTTGAACACAAGCCATTTAGAGAGAAGGTTGTGCTATTTACTAACTAGCAATGCGACAACTTTGATTAGTATTGGGGGGCAGTGTATATATAATTACTACTCAAAAACTGGATTTTTGAATAAGTAAACCTTAAAACAAGAATTCGTGTAATTTCCTCAAAATTTTGGCAAAAACTATAGTGAGCACCAGCACACACTGTAATGCCCCGATTTTAGAAATCGAAGTGTTAACTTGAGTAAAATATGGAAAATTTGACGATAATATTTTTTTTAAAAAAATGAACAGTGAACAATTTCAAATAATAATAACAATGATTTTTAATAATCCATGTACTAAATTGAAACAATAACCAATAGTGTAATAACGGAAATTCATCTACTAAACAAACTAGTTGAAATTCCTAACTAAATGCGGAAATTTTAAATTGGCAAACATACTATCGATTAAATGTTTCAATTAAATGTAAAGTTGAAATAACAAAATGGAAATAAAAATATCTGTTGATGCCCCGCTCGATGCCGCTTCATCGAGCTCTTTAATCTGAAAGGAAATTGTTAACAGTCAAGGAGAGTATAACATGGTTACACTCAGTGAGGCACAACAAAACTTCTCGCCACATCACAAACCCCAAACATGAATCATAACTATGGGCATTCAAGACTAGAGAAAATTTCGAATGTTGATGACTCCTGTCCAACGTGGGAAAAGATCACTTTGACCCCCCGAATTGCCCTTGACGCCATCCTGTAGAAAATGACACTTAACACCATCACATGCATGTCAACTAGCACGTACACCATAAGTACAATCACAGGTAAAGGATCATCATGACATGATTCAAAGGTGCTTGTTTTGCATAAAGTGAACCCCAACTCAAAGTCAAAGTTCTCGTAAAAATCCTTGAATTTTAGAGTTGATGTGATGCTAGCGCTTCTACGAATTTGTAACATCGTCTACTAGAAAAATTTAAACATAAACTTAACATTTTAACCTTAAAATTTGGATTTAATAATTTATTCAGGTCTTAAAGTATCTGTTTAAAAGTTTTAGGACCTAAGTGACAACTTTAAACGTTTCTTTGGGCTTAAATTAAAAGGAAATATGGATTTGAGGGTTGAAATGGAAGTTATTAGCCAATTAGGACTAATTTGAAACTCAAACAAAATTTGGGGATTGGAATTGAACGTTTTAAAACTTAATTTGGACTTGATTGAAATAAACGTTGACTTTGGGGAGCAACTTGACTAGAATTGAAAGTTGGGGGACTTAGCATTGCAAAATTGTTTAATTGAAAATCATTTTCCCTCAATTCATCTCATCTATACGTGAGTTTAACAAGGGGATTGGGAGCGAGCCTTGCGACGGGGAAAATGGCATTGGTGTAGCTAACAAATGTCATGGTATAAATTAGTGGGTTGGGCTATTTGGGCTTTAGAGCCCAATACTAGTCTTAGTTTAAATATTTACAATAGTGTCATTTTGAACTGTGTGGAATTTAGTAGAGCTCTCCTATTCTCCCTTTCTCTGCACTCTCTTCTCCCTTCTTCTTTTCCAATCTCTATTCTTCTCTACCTCTTTTCTTACTCTCTCTCATTCACCCCCACTTTCTGTATTTCTTGAGTCTGTAATCTCATTATCTTATACTGAAATTATATATCAACTAATTCAATTGAATTAATGAAGATTTATGAGCGTATTCAAGTAATTGTTGTTGTGGTTGTTTGATATTGTTGACTTGATTCAGTAGTTGTAAAATTGGAACTAGAGCAGCTATGTGTTAGTGTGAATCCGCAAGTATACGGTGTCGTTGTACTCATGGGTCATCTCACAGGGATGTTAAAGTTGTGTATTCCTCTTTCACCAATTAATTAGCTAAATCGACCAACTTTTGATGGTGGAATGAATAAAAACTACTGTCAACTAAAATAGCAAAGCAATTAAATAATGTAAGTGAATGAAGCGATATAAGTTTCAATGTTAAAAACAGGGGTCGGGGTGCTATCTGCTCTAATTGACAATGAATATTTTTTCCTAGGGATAAATGTAGGTGTGAAAGATATATAAAACTAAAGTTGAGAAATTAGTTTCTAACTTTTTCCAAAGCTTAGAAGGTCTCCACGGTTGTCTAGGCGACTCTCGTGATCAAAGATTAGCCGTGTCTATGCTAGGGGTCCACAAGGAGAAATCAACCTCTCGATGCTTGACTCGTTGTACGATGAATTAAAACCGGATGAGCGTTATACCGACATCAATCATTACAAATTCTAGCATAGAAACCCTAGTTTAATTATTCACACTAACAACCAATTCTAATTACACGTTCATTGCAATTAGGGTAGATGAACCAACCCCCAAAAGGGGATTACTCCTCCATATTAAGAGTTGATGCAATTAAATAAATTAACCTACGAGAATTCATGTAGAAATAAATAAAAACCTAATTAGATGAATTGAACTGAATAAATGAAGAAATACCAATTACAAAGATCAATCCACAATAGCTTGAGATGATGGAGAAGTTGTAATCTTCAATCATTGAACAATAATCCCAAAAACAAGTTGTAATCTAATCTAGAATTAATGTTTTTGATGTAGGAAGAAGAGAGAATATGTTAGTTAGGTAAAACTATCCCTAAACAAGTCTAGCCGTCATCTGTTGGCTTTGGGAAGCCTTCTATATGGGCTTCAATGACTAATTAAACCCTAAAATACGCGCATGCCAAAAATGCTATCACACACGCCGTGCAGAGCGGCACAGGGGCGTGTGGAATGGTATAGGGCCGTGCGCAATGGCATAGGGGCCGTGCAGTCATCTAGTTCTGTGCACTTTCTGGTGATATGAAAAATGACTTTTTCTCCCATTTTTTCGTCCTCATGCTCTTGTATCTCGGGGATCTTCTCATTGGTGGCGATTCTTCAACTTTTATCTTCTAAAATACCTACGCATCATAAACAAAGAAAAGAAGAGCAACACCCATTCAAAACGAAAAATATCGTACGAAAGCATGTAAATGAGCTATACTCGATCCAAAATGGGATTAAAAAGCATATGAAATACACGCATATCACTATGATCCGTGAGGATAGAAATTTTATATCATTTTCCCCAATTTTTTGCTAGTTTTTGAATTAAGGTTATGCCTCGGCAATCATTGCTAAATGGATCCCTATTATAAAATGCTTGGAGAAGAATTTCAAAGGATGGGGAAGGAGTCACGAGACCTGTCCCAGAAATGTCAAATCATAAATCAAGTAGCCAAGTTGACTTCGACAGTAGAGGAGATGGTTGAGATGAATGATAAAGGAGATAATATAATCCTTATGGTGGCCAAATTGGATTAACAGATAGACTGATTACTCATGAGAAATAGTAGAGTACTTAACTCTACAACAAGTAATTATGTGATCTTCAAAAATTTTAGTAAAATTAAACAGTTTGGGCTAATCTTTGAATACCGAGTGCTGTTTGAATGTCTGAAATCCCAAACTATGCTAATGCTACCTAGTTTACCTGAATCATACTATATCTCCATTTTTATCAAGGGACTTAAACCTAAAATTGAAATAGCAGTTAAGTTGTTGAATCCCAAAACTCTCACTGTGGCCTTTGAATTGGCTTCTCGACTAGAAGTTATTACTCTATCCACAGCCAAAGCTCAAATACCTAAACACTTTATTTCTGACCCTAAATCAGCAACTCTACCATTACTAGCACCAAAAGCTTTCGAGAATAATAACCCTTCATCAGCCAAATCCCCTACCAGTTAGTAAATGGATGCTGCAAAAGACTTTCAGACAAAGGAAGTATTGGCACTTTGTGGTAAATGTAGAAAGAAGTGTAACTACAACCGTATTTTCAAAGATAAGGCATTATATCATAGTGTTGGATGAGGATACTAAAACGAATAGAGGGAGAATAGAAAATGATACCCCAACCTCACTTGGAATACCATGTGTATCCACTTTTCAAATTGAGGAGAAAAGGAAAAAGGTGGTGGGGAACAATGAACAAGATGGTAAGGAGATATTGGGAATATTTGAGAATGCATTGAGGAGTGAAGTTAGGTTTAAAGTCATCTGGTTGTCTGAGCAAGTCAAGAGGAAGGAGCTTTCTATCTTGATTGATTGTTAAAGTCTTCACAATTTCTTGGATGAGGAATTAGCTCACCAATTGAAGTAGTACAAGCAATCTGATGAGATGGACAGATTCAAAAGAAAGCTCGAAGAAGTAACTTTAGTATATCTTAAACTACAACCATATCAATAACAATCAATGGCAAGGCGACCTAGTTATAGGCTTTCAACAGGGTATGATATTTGCATTTACCAAATTGAAGAGGAAAGTAAAACTATCGCCCACAAGTTTGAGTTTCCAGCCCAAACCAAAATACACCAAATGCTCCATGTTTTATCGTTAAAGAAAGAATTAAGGAATAATGTAAATTCTACTAGCAACTACTTAGTTGATATCATAGAAATTAAGAATGCAGATTGGGTACAGGCAGAACTATCTTTACTGGACCCTTGGGCACTCACTACACATATCAAGAAATGGCTTCGAATAGCTAAAACGTTCATATTGGTTAAATTTTTTGGAATTCATCAAGTGTATTCCACTGGTTATGACATCTCTACAATACTATTTTTTTTTATCGGTAAATGTAAATTTTATAGATCAAAAAGCTATACAAATACTCTGGGCATCTCCAGGGAGAAACAAAGAAGCAGACAAAAGTGCACACTCGAAAACAAAAGACTCGAGCCACTAGACTATAACTAAATTAAAACATGAGGATACAGAGTAGATGACTCTGTATACATATATTTTAATCTTAGTTACAATGCATCTAGTGTCTAGCTCAAGTTGTTCAAAGATTCGTCGATTGCGTGCAGTCCAAATGTGGTAGATCGTCGATGCAAGAGCAATTCTCTTTGCCTTGCTTTGCAATGATGTTCCACAAGCTTCCTTCTTGCTCCATTTCAATGCACTAGCGATTGAAGTCATAGCCCTTCTTATGCCCAACCAATTTCTAATTTGTCTCCAAATCATAGAGCTAATTTGGCATTGGAAGAAGACGTGCTTTGATGATTCCTCCAACAAATGACAAAGAGGGGAAGTAATGTCAATATCCAAATATGCAACAAGCTTATCCTTGGTTAGTAACCTATCTTTAGTTGCTAACCAAAGGATAGAGGAGTGTTTTGGAGTAACAAAACTCTTCCAAACATCGGCGGCCCATGGTCAGATTGTGCCTCTCAGTCAGAAATAATCATACAAAATAGCCCTACCAGTGAAACTGTCCAATTTCCAGCTTGTAAGTAAGTTCTCAGCTGCCATACTTGATCCTTGGCGTTCACGGATAATGTCCCTAACAAGTAGCAATTTCTTGATGAGTGGTCAATCAATTTTCTTCGGTGCCCAATCCCATAAAGATTGGTGTCTAAGATACTCATGATTCATCCACCGGACCCATAAAGTATCCTTCTTGCGGTGGATATTCCATAAAGTCTTCGCCATAAGAGATGTGTTCTATGCTTTGATGTCCCGAAAACCAAGTCCTCCCTCTTGCTTTGGGAGGCAAAGCTCATTCCATGGAACAAGCGGGCGCTTAGAATTCCAAAGAAAATTCCGGCAGAGTCTAATAATACGATCGGCCACCGTTGCCGGTATCGGGAGGATAGAAAGCCAAAAACACTCAACACCTTGAAGAGCCGATCGAATAAGCTCCATACGGCCCGCATAAGATAATGAATTAGCCGTCCACCCATTGATGTATGTTGCAATCTTATCAACAAATGGTGCAGAATGCATAACTTTCAACCGTTCCGCCGCAAGAGGAATCCCCAAGTATCGAAAAGGCATCATGCCTCTTTTGAATTGTGTTAATGCTTGAATGTCATCAAGGTCTTGTCCCACAATACTGGCGGTATAAATATTGGACTTCAATGCATTTACACAAAGACCCAAGATGGCTCCAAAGCGAGCAAGGCAATCCATTAAGATCTTGACGGATAAAACATCACCTCTTGCCATAAGCATAAGATCATCCGCGAAAGCCAAGTGAGAGATCTTTAGATGCTCACACTTCGGATGATAATTGAAGTCAGAATTCGTGGAAATCTTCAAAGAACGGGAAAAAAATTCAAGGCAAAGCACAAATAAGAACGGGGAGAGAGGGTCCCCTTGTCGGAGGCCTTTCTTCCCTCTAAAAAAGCCATGAAATTTGCTATATAAAGAAATGGAATACGATGGTGTTGAGACGCACTCCATCACCCATTTCACAAAAATTTCCGGAAAGTGAAGGCCCCGGAGGACCGTCTCCAAGAAATCCCAATTAATAGAATCATACGCTTTCCTCAAATCGATCTTAATGATGCATCTCGGGGAAGTGCGCTTTCTATTATACTTTCTCAAGAGTTCTTGTGCCAAGTGAATGTTTTCAATCATACTCCTCCCCTCTACAAAAGCCGATTGGGCTTTATTAATAATAGAACCAAGAGTAGTACATAAACGGGTGGCAAAAATTTTAGAGATTACCTTGTAAAGAACATTGCAACAAGCAATAGGCTGATAATCCCCAATATTCGAAGCATACGTAGACTTTGGCACAAGAGCAATGATCGTATAGTTGATTTGCTTAAGAAGCGAGCCGGCCTAAAAGAATTCCCTCACCGCCTTTATAAGATGATCACCCACAATGTGCCAAGATTTCTTGAAAAAACAAGAAGAATATCCATCGGGACCCGGTGATTTATTATCACCAATACTAAAGACGGCATCCTTGACCTCTTGGTCGGTAATAGGGGCAATGAGTTGCCCATGTTGCTCAATGGCAACCAACGGACCCGCATCAAAGACATTCATGTCAATTGGTGCACAATCACAACTTGTGCCAAGCAAATTCTTATAGAAAACCACAAAAGCTTGAGCAACTTCTTGTTGTGAAGTGGTAAGGTTGCCATCCTCCTTATAAACTGCGGCAATATGATTTCGCCTAGTGTTCCTTTTGAAAATAGCATGGAAGAACTTCATGTATTTATCACCATCCTTGACATATAAACACTTAGCTTGTTGATAAAGGAAATTACGTTCCGCTTCACATAAGAAAGTGGTTTTCTTCCTCAAGTCGACGGCTTTGGCAAGCAAATGTGGGTCATTCGGTTGGCATTGGAGCTGCAATTGCACAACTTTCAATTCTTCATTAGCTCTCTTGGCTCTAGTAGAAATGTGAGAAAAGTGTTTCTCATTAAGAGCCTTGAGGGGGGCCTTCAACTTCCGCAATTTCTTACAGAAAGTAAATTGTTCCGTGCCAATCATATCATCACGTCATACATTCTGAACAGTGGAAGAAAAATCTGCATGGTTAGTCCACATGTTAAAGAATTTGAATGGCTTTCTCGATATATCTCTGCCACTAAAGAGGGATACAACACAAGGAGAGTGATCCGAGATGCACCTCGGAGGCAAGAAATTAGCATGTCCAAGAAAACCCGCTAGCAACCAATTGTTGTTGACAATAGCTCTATCAAGCTTCGCCAACATGGAATTGTTGGACCAAATATAAAAATAGCCAATAGATTGCAAGTCCACAAGTCCCACAGAATGAAAACAATCATAGATATCTTTTATCTCATACGGGGTAACATTGGCCCCATTACATTTCTCATGCGGACTAAGAACATTGTTAAAATCTCCAACAATGAGCCAAGGAAACGAGAGGTGATTACCAATATCAACAATATTATTCCAAAGTGGCCTCCTACTAACAATAGTATGGAATGCATAAACAAAGCTTAAATGAAAAGCAATGGAAGTAATCTTACAAGTGGCTTTGCAATGAATAGATTGGGGAGATATGTCGAATGGCTCCAAGATAACCTTAGAGGGATCCCACAAAACAAGAATTCTGCCCGCTCCATGAGTTTGGAAATTATTAAGTTGCTTCCAACCAACGAACTTATTCCTCATAATATGCTTCAGCATCGTCTCATCAATCTTTGTTTAAAGAATACCAATAACATCAATATTATGTTGCTTAATTAGGGCACGAACCCTATTATATTTCAGGGGCTTGTTAAAGCCCCTGATGTTCCAACAAGCGCACTTCATGATAGGGAGGGTAGGGGTGCTTGCCCCTTCTTGAGAGCTCTCTTACTACCTTCGGCTTGTACAATAAGTTTGAGTTTTCCCTTAGACAAAGCGGGTCTCTGCATAATATTTTCTTCTTCTTCTTTTTGGTAACTAACTTAAATGGTTCACCATGCTCAAGCTGCTCATTACTTTGCGGGGCATTATCAGCCGCACCGGTAGCAAGATCATTAACCTCAACAAAGCAATTCCGGCCTTCAAATTTACTAAATCAAGAGATGGCACCTGCTAAATTAGCAAAGAACATTAGATTCTGTTGCAAGAAGAAGCTCACCAGGATCGTTTTTAGCAGTGGACAATGGTGGAGCCAAGGCAGAGGGGTCCCCTGCAGGCTGTAAAACTAGACCAAGAGTTGACAACCAAGTTATCCTCACGATGGTCTTTGTCAATGGCGAGTAACAAATGATTTACTCGGGGTGGACTAGTTCCTAGTTTTTTCAACATACGCGAGGTGTAACTGGTTTAGCATGATTCTTGGTAGTATCATTAGCCACAACAGCATTTGCTTGGGGAGGTTTGCATTCACCCGTAGCATGGCCAAATGCCTTACAAGTCGCACAAAACTTCGGTTCAAATTCATAAATAACCTCTTGTAGTGTCACTTTTCCAGTTGGGAGTTTCATTTCAATGGATCTAACTAGTTCTTTAGAAGCATCAACTTCTACAAGAACACCAGCATACGCATAGGAATCCTTTGTGTACGTAACTTTATCCGTAAAGATGGGTTTGCCAACACATGAAGCAACCTTGCTAATTCCACGAGCATGCCAACAACAAAGCGGCAATCTTGGGAGATTCACCCAAACTGGAACAATGCTCATTCCATCTTCTCCAAAATTAAAATCTTGTGGCATAATTTTCAGAAGTAATGGACATCCAAACACATAATACGGTCTGCGGTTGAGAACAAATTCTCTATCGGCCGAGTTATCAAATTTAAAGATCAACCATCCACTTGAGTGAGCATAATACTTATACTTGACTTTCCAAGAGTCACAAAGCTGCAAGAGGGCCTTCCAACCTAGGAATTTGGCAGCAAAATTACCCACAAGACAATACCCCCAAAGAGATTCAACCTCTACAACGTCCTTCTGCTAAAACACAAGCACTTCTTGCTTGTTTTCAATGTATTCAAGCTTCATACCTTGAGTGGGATCCCTATTGTCCTTAAACAATTTAGCAAAGGACTTCTTTTTGTCCATATGTATTTTGAATGTAGAGGAACTTATGCAAGGAGGACGACACGAACCATCAATTGATATAAAGCCTGGCATGATCAAGATCAGACAGTTGAACCTTGGGGACAAGGTTTATTTTAAGGGGGAAGGAATGCCATCGTATAGATAAGTGGGTTAGGCTACTTGGGCTTTAGATCCCAATAATAGTGTTAGTTTAAATATTCACAATAGTGTCATTTTGAAGTGTGTGGAATTTAGAGGGTGTTAACATGATAATTTTAATACATTTTAATGCATTTTTTAAATTTCAAATTTAGTCAAACAAATCACATCCATATATCTCTCAACTCATTAAATCTCCACCATCCAACTCCAGTCATTCTTTATCTTCCTATTCATAAAAATACATTAAAATTCATCCGCTAACACACTCGTAGTAGAGTTCTCGTATTCTCCGCTTTTTTTGCACTATCGTCTCCTTTCTTCTCTTCTAGTCTCTCTTCTTCTCTACATCCCTTCTTACTCTGTCTCCTTCACTCCCAATTTCTATATTTCTTGAGTCTATAATCTAGTTATGTTATATTGAAATATATATCAACTCAATCAGTTGAATTAATGAGGATTTATGAGATTATTTCGAGTAATTGTTGCTGCGGTTGTTCGATATTGTTGAATTGAATCAGTAGTTGTAACATCAGAGCTTACTGCTGCTTGGGTGTATCAGCCATGGTCAGTGCTAGGCAGAGAATGGGTCTCAATCAAACTGAAATTTAGCCAAATCTCCGATGAGTGCGAGCTTTTTCCGACCAACAAACAGCAATTAAACTCGAGTTATGGTTATATACACTCAAACCTTGTTTCAGGAGTGGATTATTGAGAAGATTCTTGATGTTGAGTCTATGCATCCACTTCCGAGTTCTCAGTTCGAGATCTCTGCTAAATCTGAAAACTTTCATCCCTTTCCCTTTTTAATATTCTCCAGCACAATCATAGATAATGGGGATGTTGGATCTAATGTTGTGGCTAGGTGACTTGTGTTGAATCTATGATTGCATGAATTTTTGTAAATGGGGAGAATGAATGAGGAAGTTTTCATTTTGGGTTTTAAGCGATCCGTATAAAGATTTTGTACAATGTGTATGCTTGATATACACAGTATGTGTGTAATCCAATAGTAGAATATAGGTTCCAACTAATAGTGGTGAAAAAGATGGAATACCTGTGTTTATTTTTATTGTAAAAAAGAAACTAGTTGCTATGATATTGTCGTTGGCGAATTCCTTGAGGCAAAGTAACGGCATTTTCGTGAGATTGCTGATGGCTTTGTGAATTTTTATGGTAGAGAGTTGAGAAAATCGCAGATGGATTTTCTGTGAGATAAAATCTAACAACAGATAAGATAAAATCTAATTTTAACATTTTTTGGCGGGAAATCTAATTTTAACTTAATATGCAATAATGTTGAGCTAAAATAGGACCCAATAGAGATTAAAATGGACCATTGATCTAATAATTGGGCTTAAAGCCCAACATACACATTTTATTGGCCCTAAAATAAATTCGACCCGATTAAATTATTAAATTAAATTTTTATTCTATTAGACGAGAACTAAACATAATTTCTAAAATTGAATGGAAAGATTGTAAAACGTTGTATAATCCTTTAGATGCTGAAAATTGGGAGTCATCGTAATGCACACTCCACAAATTACATAGACAAAAAATATGTAAGAAATTTGAAATTGAGATGATGAAGTACATTTTGTCTA
The DNA here is from genome assembly GCA_018223645.1 of Jasminum sambac. Classification (NCBI taxonomy): domain Eukaryota; kingdom Viridiplantae; phylum Streptophyta; class Magnoliopsida; order Lamiales; family Oleaceae; genus Jasminum; species Jasminum sambac. The sequence goes on along the minus strand of CP073648.1, from coordinate 29,272,475 downwards.
ATATTATATACTAATACATGCAAGAATTGATAAATAAATTCTATAATGGTTTGCTTGTCTCACTTCCATTGCCAAAGACATGATTGAAGTTAAGAGATTTAGGGAATCACTTCTACTTGTACAAAAGGTAACATTTTTATGAGAATTACATCTTAGCAAAGAATACATAACAATATGCTAGCACGAAATAACAAAAGTAGGCAATAAAATGTAATGGATGTCATGTCTCTTTTATTTCCCAATCCCAAACATAACGTAATTGTATTCACATAATAAATTTAGGCTTAATCGATAATAAACGTGTAGGCCTAAAGGATACGACACATAAAGACGTCACAAATAAATAACAAATTTTTCTCAAGTTAACTTAGCATAAAACTCGAAGACGCAAACGAACAAGCAGCGCCGGTCCTGTGGTTTTTATAGCCCGAGACAAGGCATAAATCAGGGCGGCCCCGGGGCAGTAGAGCCCCCATCAACATAATTTTTTTAAAACGTACTCCTAATTATTAATTAGCTTGTAAAAAGATCACACATAAGTTGACAAGGCGACATTCATATAAGCGGACAAGGCTATATTTATGCAAACCAACAGTGAAAAATTCATATAAGCCGGCAATGCAATATTCATTTTCAATAATTTATTAAATAAGTAATGATAAGCTTTTGCTTACCTCAAAATTAGATTCTGTTGTTCCTCACTCACGAAATCTTCCACTTTCTCATCGTTATCTCGTCTTTTACTACGATTAAAGCATTTGTCAGTATCTCCGGTTCAATTAGTGCTTTTTCTTTTCATTATCGCTTTCTTCTTTGAGCTCCAAACTCTTTCATCCTACCTAAATTAATGAGTTGCATATAAGAATTAAGAGATTAATATACTTATGGTTAAAATACAGGAATATTCCGTTCCCATCGAGCGTTCCTAAATTTAAGGAACGCTCGAGCCATTTTGACGGCCCAAAAACATCACCAAAATTTTGACCTGGTCACTACGGCTCTGATATCGCCGAAAATTAAAATTCGACACTCCCCTCGCCATCTTGATTTCAGATCCGCCCTCAATTTTAAAACTAAGTCAAATGGGTCATTAAAAATGACCTGATAGTTTTTATTTTTAAAAACCACCGGTGGGAACTTAAAATCCTTGGGTTAAAATATTATATAACTTGTTAATGAATTGAATGTCATGTTCTTATTGACTAATCAATTGAAGAAATCTATTTCACCGTCTCGTTATAATTCTTTGAGCTATTGCCAGACAGAACGCTCCATTTCGTCCCCCTATCGACTGAAAGGATTAAAGGAATTGAGAGTATAAATGCATAATTTGTAAGTTGTAACATACCTATACAAAAGGGGAAAAGAAAACCGAAAAATTAAAAATTGAAAATTGAAAATTGAAAGACTTCTTGTCTTCTTCTTGCAACCGAACAACTGCAACTGCAACTTGCCGTCTTGCCGACTTCAAATCTTCAATTGGTTGAGCCGCCGACGGTTGGACGGTGGCTAACCGGAGTCCCAGGCCAAACTCACGGCTAGTGGGGGATGAGCAAGGAGGTCACGAGGGTAGACGGCAAAGGGCGACAATCACGATCCCAACTTTGAACTTCCCAAGACTCAATAGATGGAACTCAGAAGATGAAACTGTGATTTGTGGGCTTTTTATTATTATTATTATTATTATTATTATTATTATTATTATTATTATTATTATAAATAGAAAGGTAATGGGCTTTGGGCTAATTCAGAGTCACCCGCTGGCGTCTGAGTCAAAGGCCTCAACTGCCTCCAGTATTGGACCGGGTCTGAGAACAAGACACGGGATTTCAAAATTCAACAACTCACAAGGGGCTAGAGTGGCAATATTTTGCCTCTTAATTAAAATTGCGAAGTGGTAGCATCACGTACTACAACATTGCACCCCTACTAAAGTTTTTGACCCTGATGTCACACAAACACTTAATTTGAAACATCCCAAGTCTACAACATATACACTTCACCAATAGTAGACGACCTTACTTTCCACTTAATGCAAAACAACATTCATCACACCGGCTTGCCGTCTATATTGACATATTATACAACCAAGTTTATCATCCCAAACAACTAAAGGTCATAAAACAAAACATATTTTGTCTCACATAAGTGATACAAACTTAAAACAAACTTACAAAACATCATAGAGTGCATATAAGATTGTTGTGATGCCTGACGCTTTAAATACGTAACATCACAAGACTCGACTAGTACATTAGTTATACATAAATATGTTTACTCTTGTGAAGTGGTCAAATAGGCACCGTGGGCTAAACTTACCCTTCATAAACATCCCAAACATCCACCTCTATTTCACACAATACGGCATTCTCATCAACAATCACGTTCTAAGATACCTTCTTAACTTTTTTTCAATTCTTCGTGGGACCCACTTCCATTTTACCGCTCAAACTTTGCCTCATTTTTTGTATTTTATTAATTATTTTTTTATTCCACGAAAACTATGCATTCCACGAAAAGGCATCAATCCGTTGATGTCAAGTGCGTGGCCAACCCTTGGGCCACACACATTTATTTTTTTAATGTTTATTATTATTATTTTTTTGTGGATGTATTTTATTTTTAAATGTTTTTAGTGTGAGTTTGTATTTTGTGAGAAAAAGATGATTGAACTTGATCAATTATAAACCATATATTTGAATAATGCTAACAAGATTAATATTTTTTAATTTTTGCATTTTTAAATTTATTATTTTTTAATTTAAAAACAACAACTTAGGGGTTGTTTGATTTGGGATAAAAATTATTCGCGCGGTATTCCGTGTAAAATGTGTAGTTAATATTGTATTGAAAAGTGTGTATGTGGTTGAAAAGAGGAAAGAGAAGAGTGTGAGATAAAAATTATTTTGGATAGAACAAGGCCTTAATTAATCAATAAATAATGATTTTAGTTTTTTTAATATCTGCATCCATACTTTTCAGTTTAAGGAATTAGTGCACGATTTCTTCAAATGGTTAAGTTAAAATAATTGCTTGATGTAAATTAGCAATTTTTTAATATAAATTGACTATGGAATTAATATAAGATCTAATTAATACAAATTAATTATGATATTGTTACACATCAATATTTTGATTGATATAGATTTATATTTACATTTTACTTAATTTAATGTTGGAAAATAAAGAAATTGTAAGGTGGTTGGTATAAAATAATTATTTTATTCTTGCAAAAAAATCATGTATTTTTTTTTTCTTTTCTAGTCCTTCATATATTTCGGTGGAACAACCGTTTTAAATGCTAATAACTTTATATAGACATTCCAAATTGATATTGTTAAGTGACATTTTAATGTTGCCACTTTTTATTGGATGATGAATATGTGTCCATATGATTACCATTTAATGCAAATTTATACCATCCAATGAAAATATACCACATCAACAATGTCAATGAAAAATGTCAAATTCAAATGTCTATGTAGAATCACTCTTTAAATGCTTCAAGCAATGTCCAAGTTTGTTGTTATAATGGTTACATAATTAATTGGCTATTCAATTTTTTGCATTTTTAACAAGATTCTTTTTTGGAAATTTATTATGATGTTGTAATTTAACAACAATAAATAAACTAACTGTAAATAGATTTTTTTTTTGGTAATATTTTCAATATGACATGCGTACAATGCAAACATTCTTCAGTCAATGTCCAATTTTGTTACTACCTCCATCCCATAATTATAGTCCACTATTCCTTTTTAGGCCGTCCCAAAATATAGGCCACCTTCCTTTTAAAGATATTGTTAAAATATTAATTGTCTTATATGCCCTCATTTAATGTACATAGTTATTATCAAAATAATTTAATTGAAATAAAACATCCAATAAATGAAGGGGTATAATAGGAAAATAAGTTTAAAATTTACTTTTCCAACACTATTAATTACAATTTTCTTAATCTTTATGAAATTAAAAGTGGACTATAATTATGGGACGGAGGTAGTATTTCTTTTATAAAAAAACGTGAATAGCATTTAATGTTGTAATGTACAATTATAGTTGTAATTATAATTATAATTATTTTAGTTAATGTGCCTGCAACCATAATTCTATTTATTTGTGATAATTATTGTTATAATTTGTACTAAAAAACATTTAATAACCAATATCTATATTTACCATTATAATATAATAATAGCTACTCCCTCCGTCCCACTAAAATAGGCAAGTATTCATATTTTGTCGTCTCAAATTATAGTCCAATTTCATTATTGAATGTATAATTTATTTTCCATGTACTAAAATACCCCTATTTAAGATAATTGGAATACTAAACATCAAGATAGATATTTCATCTCCCAAGATATTTAAACATGTTCACACTACTTTTTGACCATTCAATATAGAGGTAAAATTAGAAGAATATATGAATATCTTATAATTCTAACAACATTTTAGATGTTTTCTTAATATGTGTGAAAAATAGTGGGCGTCTATCTTAATGGGACGGAGGGAGTATAAGAATTGGGGAGTTCGGTTAACCCAAACCAACTGGCTATCATACATGGAGGAATGTTCCATTTTTTTTTTTTTTTTATGTGTACAAGAGTGGTTGTGGGCTCTTCTACAATTTTATTGGCCAAATATTTTTACGTGACTAATTTTTTTCTCCTTTATTTATTGAGATGGGTAAATGTGTGAATGTGTAGACATATTACACCATTGTGAATGTTGGTGTTCCAGTCATTTTGTTGTGAAGCATCTATCGTGTCCCAGGTCTACATCTTTATATTATAAAAACTGGAGTGCCACGTTGGCAGTAGTGCCAACGTGGCACTCATTAATATTAAAAAAAACATAAACATCAATTTTGTAGTTAAAAAAAGAAAATTCTATTTTTGGAAATAAACCAATATTAATTGGTAGATTTAAATAGGGAAAATTCTTTAAATATAATTATTTTTTAATGAAACATAAATTTATCATTAAATGTGATAAATAAAATTTAATAAGAAAAAAATAGTTTTCAAAAAACTTTAAATGTAATTTCATTTTTCAAATTTCTAATTAAAAACATTAAATAATAAGTATTTTATTTTCACCGCATTAAAAAATATTATAGTTTTAGATAGTTTTGATTTGTAATGTGCAGTGAATTATTCTTAAATAAAATAGGGCATGCTAAAATTATAATTGAATTTGCATTGAATAATTTATTATTTTTAAATAAAGAGTAATTTATTAATCTTTATCTTTCGATTTTAAATTGTTATATAATCATACCATTGATCTTTATATTATAATTTGTGAAGTGCCACGTAAGCAAAGATGCAAATGTGGCATACATTAAATATTTTAAGAAAATTATAAAATTAGTTTTGGGAATAAACAAACATTAATTAGTAGTAATTAAAAATATAACTAAAAATCACCAATATCTAAAACAAACATCTAATGAGAAAAAATTTATTTTGGAAAGACTTTATATATAATTTCATTTTTTAAAGTTATAATTCAAAATATTAAATAATAATTTTTTTATTTTTTATTTAATTTTATCGTGATAAAATTGTAGGTTTTGATAGTTTTGCTTGGTTACGTGAATTGGTCTATCAAAAAATAGTGAGAATTTTTTACTTTTTTCTTTTTGAAAATCAAATAGTGAGTAGTTAAAATGATAACTAGATTTATGTAGAATAATTTATTTATTTTTAAGTAAAATAGTAATTTACTAATCCTTATATTATTATAATTGAAGTGTCACGTTTGGTGAACACCCTATTGGCAGTGCCAACATAACATATTATTTCTAATTAAAAATTAAATGATATTTTTGTTTTTAATGCTTGATGTGATATGCTCACTAACTGAATTTTGCATTGCATATTTTTACCTTTTCTAAGTATATAAAATTACAAATAAAAAGGTTTTCATTCTACAATTAACATACAATTTATGTAAATGAAAAAGAAATCAAATGAATTATATAGGTGAGGAAAATTGTCGGTGTTACTACAAATTTAAGTTACATAAAATTAAGCATAATACTTCTTATACAATAGAGCTAAAATTAAGTAGCAATTACAGCTAATCACTAAAAGAATGCATAAAATCATAAAATTTAGAGTGTGTAATGTCCATTTCAGAATGAAAAAGGTATTCAATATAAATTTGATATGTACCAATGAGAAAGACATGTTTTGATAATCAAAGAATTTTTATATATTCATTCCCAATGGTTCATTTACAATTAATTAATCTTCACGAGGATTGCTGTGCAATGCTAGGCATGGTAATTAGAAATAAAGTTACACATTTTGATAAACTTTTTAATTATGCGATACAATTATGCGATACACGTGAATTTTTATAATTTACAATTGTGAATTTACTCCGCAATTTTTGCATTGACTATAATATACAATATTATAGATTTTAATAATTTTTTTACAATTATGCAATCTCCTATGCACAAATTACATAAATTATGTAATTCAACTTTCATATTTATAATTTTATATCAATTATTTATTGTACATAAATTTAATTGTTCTCGTACTAGTAATTATTCTATTCCAATCCAAAATTTTTTATGTATTTTTTCTTTTTTGGTCCTCCATTTATTTCGGTAGAACAATTTAATGAATTTGGTAGACCCTAGGTAAACTGCTTTAAATGATTCAATCAATCTTTAAGTTTGTTGTTACAATGCTAGCATTATTAATTAGTTCTTGAATTTTTTTTCAACATGCAACTTAAAAAAAATTATTATGATGTTGTAATTTAACAATAATAAATTAATTAATCAGTAAATAATGATTTTAATTTTTTAAAATATTTTTAATATTACATAATTGACTTTTACGTATAATGTTAACATGCTTTGATCATTGTTCAAGTTTGTTATTTCTTTGCATAAAATAATGTGAATAATTGATAGATGTTTACTTCATGCGTTTAATTTACTTTAAGTTATGTTTGAATGCGTTTTTGTTATGATTTATATTCATATTTATGTTATTTTGTTTAATTCTGTGTTAGAAATCGAGAAGAACATGAAAGTAATCATTTTGGTTCAAATTCAAAGTGATTCTACTAATAAATTGAATTTGGAAGTTACTATTTCTTGAAGAATTATGGCTTATTGAATCTAATTTTCAACATACTTTGAATCAACTCAATGGGATAGTGGAATCAAAAGTTAAATCCAAAATACTAAAGATAGTGTGTGCTGGAATTTTGGACAAAGAAGGCTATGCGGGCACACAACCATCGTGTGTGGTCACACATTGTGCGATCCAAGATTTCCTTATTTGATTTGAATTCTATTAGATCTGATTTTGTGCAAGAATTTGGGTTTTTAGGGGGCTTTTTAAAGAGGTGTCAAGCCACAATTGCAAAACAAAATAGACAGAAGAAAATCAAGCAAGAAACAAGATCAAGAACATCAAGATTGCAGATTCAAGAAGAAGTTTGTTTGCGATTTCAACATAAGCATGGAAGGCTAATCTTCTCCTACCTAGTTCAAGAGGATGTTGATGTTCAAAACTTGTTCTCCTAGCAATTCACTTTAGTAACGTTGTTTTTACTTCCTTGGATGATTGTTGTTTTATTCAATTTTATGTGTTTATGACAATTTGAAGTTTAATTTTATCTAGCCAATTGAATTGAATTTCATGTTGTCTATTGCTAGAAATAGGTTTCAATCTGGAATTGTTGATTTCACTAATTCACTCCATAGGAACTAATGGCCGTGCATCGCTAGGGATAACATAACTTAAGTTAAACAATTCAAGCTTGTGAAATTATTGCTTAGATTAACCTATTTTTTCTAGTTTTTAATGTGATCATTGCCATAAATATGGAGAGCTTATTTAAGTCTGCCTGTGCTAACCAATTTTATTTATTTATTTATTTTTATTTCTCTTTATTTTACCATTATTTTACCTTTTTTATTTCTATTTTGCATTGTATCCACTTAATGGCATGGTGTCAAGAATTCGGAGACATCAAGGAGGAAGACAATTCTCTGCCTAAATTCCTGAATGAGCAAAGAACTAAATTGTTGGAATGTTGCATACTCGCTGGATTTGATGATAATCACACACCCATGTCATTATTAATGCCCATTGAAAAAATTAAATATTGTCTCATTTGGTTTATTGACAATTCAACAACACAGATCAATTGGAACCACCACTAATAGGACTCAACCATCTTTTTCAACTCAAGATGGAGCATCCTACGCTTTATAGAGTCAGCAAATAAATGGTTCAAAAAAATCAAGAAGCAATTAAATCTCCCAGTGCCATTATGGAAGAGATGGAAAAAATCAATTAATCATCTACAAAGAAGATCACATTGAGGAGGAGAAGATGATTCTACTTAATCAAGACAAAGAAATGATGATCAATTTAGTTGAACCCATCAATGAATACTCTTATTTATTTGATGGGTCAGCAGTTGATTTTGTGATTGGCTCCGAGGAAGTGATGGAAGTTTACACAATTGAATTCGGGGTGGATAGTGAAATCTAGTCATATGACTTTGAGATGGACAACATCAAAATTTAGAATTTCAACATGAAGGGATTTAAAAGAATACTTTGTATGTTTTGTAGGGTCTCAAGAGCTTCATTTAAAACCCCATTAAGTGGATCGCTACACAGTCAAGTTTAATGACTATAAACAAGCATTTAATGGGAGATAACTCATTTGTCTGTCCCCTTTTATTTTCGTTTGTTTTTAAATTTTTAGTAGTGCATTTAGATTTTAGGAATTGCATTCATATAAGCACATTTCATTTCATTTTTCTTTTATCATAGGTTTCAGGACACGCGTCACCCTTTGGACCTGGTGGAATGGGGTACAACAAATATAGGTCGACCGTGGTGATTCTTCCACTTAAGATCCTGTCTCACAACCTATGGATTTCTTTGATTTGCCCCATGCCTTTCCCTCAGGGAGTTTCTAATCTCACTTTTTTATTATGCTTTATGCGTTCTAAATTGGGGACAATGTTGAATTTGTGTGTGTGTATGTTGGGGGAGGGGTGCAATTGTTGTGATTTCTTTTCTTTTCTTGAGTTATGATTAAGTTGATTTTTTTCTCACACACACACACACACACACACACACACTCACACACACACACATATCTCATTATCAGCATTTATAAAAGAAATTTTTAATTCTTTTATATTTAGTGTTACATGCATTAATGAAAATATGACAAGAGATCAAACTTAATAATTACAATACATACTAAATCAATTTTGAAAATGAAAATTAATATTTTCTATATAAATATTAATTTTGGATATTAAAATTTTAATTATTGTATATACATTTTAATTTTCAAATTATATATATATATATATATATCTTCTTATTATTAAAAAAATTGAAGCACTAACTCGGCATAGTGCCACGTGGGCAGCGATTTCTATTTTAGAAAACACCTTTTACACATTTAAAATTTTTTTCACACATTTAAAATTTTTTTAAAAATCCTCTTTTTTATTTTTCCCACATTAAAAAAGTAATTTTAGATAGTTTTCATAGGTAATATACATTGAGCGGTTTAAATAGTAGGTAATATTTTTTTTAGATCAAACATAAAACAGTTAAATAATTAAATTTATAATGAATATTTAATTAATTACAAAAGAAATAGAAAATAACAAATTCCATGTCGCACTTCATCATTTTGAATGACATTTAAAAATAACGATTAAAATTATCATTTAATCATCTATTTATTTTTTCTCAAAAAAATTATAAGCATCAAAAATCAAATTTTTTATTTTTTTTATATTTATTATTGTACGCATGAATGAAACTATGATAAGAGGTCAAAGTTACACCTTGCAACATAACTTAGAAAACATGATTTTATACAAACTAAAAAATTGACGTTAGAAATAGATGTTAACTGTTTATTCCTTTTTTTTTAATTGGATTCTATATTTAAAATATGTTTAAATATTTGATTTACCAATTGATGCTATCTGTTACTAAAAAAAAGAGGAAAAGTTGAATTATGATACATGTTTATTTTTTCAAAAGGAAAATTTTGACTCGAATTGAGTATAACAAATAGACTATATTTTGCTGATTAATGCTATTTGGTATTTGATTTTATTAATTTTGACTATATTTGCATTGGCTAATTCTTACTATATTTGCATTGGCTAATTCTTGGTTTTAATTTTATTTTAAAATAGATTGTAATCGCCTCGTGCATTGCACGGGTGTAGTACTAGTGTATATATATATTGACATTTTTAATTTTAAAAACATTCATTGTAGCTACTTTGATTTGATTGACCCCGTTTTAGAAATAGGTGAATTTTGAATTTTGATGGATTCTAATTTTATGTTGATTTTATTTATTTTCCGTGTTTTTAAAATTAAATTTCCCATTCCATTTTAATTCCACAACCCTAATCTTATTCTGGCAACTTTCATTCATTTTCCCATCTCTCAATCGACTTTCCACGACCGAATGTTTGCCATTTCAATCGATTCAACATTCTCGATCTTTTCTCTTTACGTGATTTTCAAGAACCTTCTTAATTTGTACCATCAATCAATTGGACAGTCACATATGACAATCTCTATCTTTCTGAAAATTGGAAAATTTTCAATTATTTGGAATGAAATTGATTAAATAAACGTATCTTCTTCTTCACTTTTTTTTTGAATAAGCTTATCTTTTTTTATGGAAAAAAATGGTGCAAGTTTTTTTTTTTATAATTTCACATATTTAATATAATAAGGTGTCTTATTTCAGAAAAAATCTATCTATTATAGGTTTTGAACAATTCATGGAGTTAATTCTTGATAAAGGTTCGACACTGATCTAGCTTCCTCTTGAACTATTCCAAAATGATTATATATTTGTTTGGTTACTTGATCGCTGTTTCTCAATAATTTTTTTTTATTCTTCAAGCATGTAGCTTATTTACTTGGCCGTGTTGTATTATGTTAGCTCTTTGGTAATGGATTTTTTTTCTTTTGTTTCTTTCATTTTGCTTCATGGTATTATAAAATTTAGGAAAATACTGACATATTTAATTGGTTTGAGATTTATAGCATATTGTCATTAATATAATAATATGAAATACAAGGCTAAGCAGCAAGTACAATAATTCGAAGGTCAAGATATCAAGATCATAAGCTATAAGTACGAGCTACACTTTATATGAAAAACTAAAGTTGCATATATTATATAACGGCCCAAATTTACTTAAACCCGGACCATTAAACCTTATTATGAATCAAACCAAGCGGAAGAATAAATAAAATTTTAAACATAAAATTTATTTCAACCTCTAAAAAATTCTCAAAATTTGTCAATGAATTAGAAAATAAAAGGATAAATAAGAATTTTGAAAGTAACGGAAACATAATCTAAATTATTGAGGCCTTTACCACAAGCGAAGAATAATTTTATTGATTTGAAATAAAAAGAATAGGTAATTAAAGTTCATAAAATATAGTTTTAGAAGTCCTCTAATTCGTAGCCATTACCGCTCGCCCTATCGTGAACTCTGTAATCTGCAAGTTTATACAAAAGTAGGAAAATATGAGTAAAACGATTAGTCTAAAAAAATAAGAGTAAAAGGATTACTCAATAAGTCCTTGTAAATAAAATTGTAGGTACATTACATGTAAGCATGCAAATTATGAATTTCTTAAGTCTGGATGATAATAAATGTGCCTGAAGGCTTCTTGTGAGAATAATGCCAGAAGGCTTCTTGCAATAATGGTGCATGTAGACTTCTTGTAGTAATGGTGCCCGTAGGCCTCTTAGAATTCTTTATTCATTAGAATTACATTTACAATGCACAATACTCAACACGGTTATCATAATAATGCACACATAAAGAAGGTTAATTTTAGTTTTGGACCTACCTCAAATTTTGAGTTTGTGCATTTGAACTTCTAAATTGATTTTCTCGCCTCATCGCGTCCTTGAAGTAAATACCTTTAAAAGGCTATGAGTTTAAATAAACAATTTTAAAGAAAAAGATTTTGGAAAGTCTTTTAAAGAAAGTAAAGAAATGGGGGTCATCGTTTAAAAGGTACAAAAGTTAGGGACCAACTTATAAACATTGGTAAGTTTGGTGGCTTAGGGCTCAAAAACTCTTTAATTAAAATCAAGAATTGAGGGGCTGTTTGCATACTTCAAATTTGACATTAAAATGCATTTTCTGAATAATTAAGTGTGGCTTCAACTGCTGCTACCGACACGAGTGGGTCTCGTCCTCTTTGAGAAATTGACCGCGTGCTACCACTGACAGGACCCCTCCATTATTTCACCCACCAGCTCACCCTTCTTCCCAACCACCCCATTCTCCAACCTAGAAATTCTCCTCCCTTTTATCCCTCCATTACTAACGAAAGGAAGGTCCTTCCTTTCAATGCAGGAAAAACGTATAAAAAAATAATTAGCAAAAGGCCCTCCACTTTCTACATCTGCGTCCCATTTTGAAACGAGAAACACTCGCAAAAATCCCCAAAAACGCCAACCTCAATAACGGTATATTGTACACGGCTCCAATCCGTTTGAGCTTTGGTGAATTCAGATTCCAGAAGCACCAAAACGTCTGAGGGGCAATAACAGCAAGAACACAGTCAGTGACATTCGAAACTTTTCTCTGCTATACATGTGCATATTTTTTCCTTGCCTTTTAATTTATAATTGCTATTGTGTATCATAGGAAATTGTAAAAAATGGACGATTACAAATGCCTAAGAGTTCAATATGAGAAACTGTATATTAACATTTTGAGATGGAACTATTAGAAGAGCCCTAACTCGTTTCAAGGGATTAAATCAAAATATGAATTTCAACTACGAAAATATGGATTCCGTCTGTATGTCTACTAGTTCACCATTACAGAATTACGAATTGAAGCTCATCCTTTGTTGATGCTCTGTGCGTATCTTCCCCGTTACACGGGGCTGGCCATTTCAATTTTTTTTCTTTTCTGTTGTTATCTCTTTACCACAAACAAATTATTGGTGTTCTACAGAAAAACCACAATAGACTTTTTTGTTCTCAAGTAATTTCAACAATTGTTTTACTATTTTAATAGAGATGGAGTTACCAAATATTGTAGACCCTCTATATATGCTGACTAGTTTGTTCACTACTTAAAGGGAAAACAATGTTGCACATTAACTGCTAAAATTAAATCGATGCACTTATTCTGTGTCGAGTATGTTTTTCTTCCTCTGTTCATGATTTTATTTGTGTTGTAGGGATTTCATGGGAGTTAAAAATACTGGCATGTGCCTATATTGTCGGTCGCATTGGCACGAAACTAAGCCTGTACTATCAAGGTAATTTGTCCACAATGCAAGACTGTTGGTGGGCAGTGTTTCTTGGTTGAGAAGGAATCTCCCTATAAAGGCTTCCTATTTTATAGTTGCACAAATCAAATGGGCGGCCAATGTAAGTTCTGGCAACTGGTTGGTCGTCCAAAAAAGGGGGATCCCGACTTTGAAGAAGGAGAAACAAGCAACACACCTAGGCTGAGTGATGAGGTTGAGAGCTATAACACTGCGGATGATCTGTCAAAGATGTTGGAGAAATGCGCATCAATTTCAGAACAAAAGAATGTTAATGTGTCTCTCAAAGTGTACGAGTTCATCTTTTAGAAGAAGTAATTATGCTGTTCAATGTAATGTGTTATCTGAACAATAATTTATTGTTTTGCACGTTTCACTATATTGTAAATGAAACTCCAACTACCAAATTGCCATAGTATGGCGCAACGCAATGTCACTGTTTACACCATGAAATTGGAGCTTTCAACTAATTTTGAGACAACATCGCTGTACAAAATAAGCGAGATGCTTATTTTGTTTTTCCACCCCATTGACATCGTAAATATGTTAGGTAGGTTAAGTGCTGCGATCCATTGCTCCCACCACTAGCAGTGTAGAAATACCCAGACGAGTGGTGTAAATTGTAAACAAATTGATTGCCTACCTGTACACACACACTATGATGGTGATATAGTGAAATAACTCCAAGTTTCAATATACGAAAGAAATTAATGACGATTTATGCATACAACATGGTTATAAATTATTCCCACAAAGGATTTGTAGAGAAATTATTTGAAATTATAAAACTGTGCAAATACCGTTTACTAAATATTTACATACAATAAAAAACAAAAAAAGGGTTATTATATTGACACTACGAATTTTAATAAATACTTCACATTCTTATTATCTTAATTATTCTTCATGTTTACGTTCTTATGCAATTACATCATTACTTTTTTTCCTTCGATTATTTTCAATGTTTAACTACCTATAAATTTGATCTGTATAACGAATTTATTTTTAAAATTCTTTTTATTTAGATGTCAAATTACTTGATTATCCATGTAAATTTTAATTAATGTAAACTATAATATATACAAAATAGGAATATTGCTTGTTAATTTTAGAGGATGCTACCATACTAATTACATACAAATTAATATTTACATAGAAAGTAAGTTAACTTAAAATTTTCACTATGAAAAATGTAATTTCAATTCGATGGGGTAATTGTATTTATAACCAAATGTTGAAGTCCTTCTCATGCAGTTAAAAGGTGGTGTACTTAACACATCTTGTAGTGTAACAATAGTTAGCAACAAAAAAAAAAAAAAAAAAAAAGAGAGGAAAGGCGAAGTTGATGGCGGTTCCTAATAGATGCAATTTTTGACAAATTTAGATGACTTTCGGTTACATACTACAGACAAAGGATTGTGTACTTTCTTTATTTGCAAATAAAAGATTTTATCCATCCACCTCTTCTTCTATTACTTAAAAGAGCACACTGGAACGAGATTACTAACAAGTTTTGAGTAACGAAATTTTTTATTAGTATTCTTGTCATTTTTTTGGATATATTACACCTTTTTTTTAGAGTAATGACTTTGTACTTTTTCATCAGTTTTAATTTAAATAATTTATACAATATATATATATATATATATATATATATATATTATATTTAGCGTTAATGTAATTGAAATCAACGAAGCACATAACATTTTTTTTACAAGTTTACAAGGGCCTTTTTGGCGAACTTTGTCTCAAACCACATAAAACTTGGAAGCATTACCACAAACCTACATCGAAAATTGAAAGGTTTTTAATTTCTTCGAAAGTGCACGTCTTTTTCGTAAGCAATGGAATATTACATAGAAATTGATAACTGAAATTTAAAAAGTTTTGCTTGCAATCGATGACATTGTTTTAGGCATTTTGCACCGTAGACATGAACAATAATCGACAGTACAACCTTAAGTATTGACTGCGTACTGCATAAGATCACCAGCATACGCACTTTGCTATGAGGTGAAGCATACGTGGACATTAATAACGTTCACTAATGCCACAACACGGTCACTTCCCAAGATTTCACCTATTACATTCCTCTCACCACCTCGGCAGTAACAGCTGCCGATCTTGCCTCCCAAGCATTGCGTGCTGCCTGGCGTGAAGTCGACGTCTGGGATTCTGTATTTTTGTCCTCCTCTTTATTGTCGTCCATCGTCATGAACTCATGCTGACATGCAGCGACAAACGCGGCATCGTTTTGTTGATACAAGCCTAGAAAGTTATGCACTACCATTGTCGCAAATACTATATCGACTTGTCGACGCATCTTGTATGAAGGCATGTGGTTTAGGATATTGAACCGTGCCTTCCAGATACCAAATGTCCGCTCAATGATATTCCTACAAGATGAGTGCATGTAGTTAAATGCTGCTTTGGCGCCTTTAGGTTGTCGTGCCGCCTTTGTGAAAGCACTTTGGAACTCCTGAAAATGGTACTTTACATTTCCCCATCGATACGGGCCCTTGTATCTTTCCATATGGGGATAACTCTGATCTACTAAATAGTATTTTTCGTTGCCTAGTGTGGAAAAGTATCGCCATATTTTGCCCACGCCCCTCTAAGTATTGCACTATCATGCATTGATCCCTCTCAGCTAGGAGAAACGAATGTGAAACACAGGTTGAAGTCACACACCGCTAAGACATTCTGTGTAGGATAATTTTTTCAGCCGTAGTACTCCGTACTTGTGCTTTTCGGTGGCACACACCTAACGTTCGTCCCGTCAATGGCACTTATACAGTCTTGTGGTTGACAGGAATTTGATAGTTGTCAGCGATACATAACACAAGAGTTAGATGTCAAACTACAAAGTTAAGCTTCTTGCCCATACCTTGAAAGCGCGGTGTCTCAGGTTTACGGGCCTGTGGTAGCCCGCTCCTTGTAAATACTGTGGATGTAGTCTTATCAAGGAATTTCCTAGGGACGTAACTGTTGTTAGTACCTGATGAAAGTGTTTGTTGACGGTAAACTCCGTGACACCAAATATCGCACTGGTAAGACGCTGTTCGACACCATGTGCCACGGTAAAAATAAACATTCCAACCTGCTCTGTGAGCCCTATATCGGTGGTAAGCTCCAAACCGTGGTCTTCCATCAGCCGATTCCCAAACATCACGAACACATCAGGGTACATTCGGAAGAGAGTGTAGCAAACGCTTGGGTTTTGCAACGCATTTCTAACCATCACTATTCCAGATCTTTGATCACCTATCACTGGAGAATTTATGTAGGGCATTAGAAAGTCTTGCAGCGTGTACATTGCGATGTTGCAGAATTGTATCCACTGCATATTGTCCTCATTCAATGCATGCAACTCGTTCAATAACACCTGGAATGGATCCATGTCTGTACCATAACAAGTTGTGATCAGTGTATATGAAATATATGGTTTCCCCCAAATAGATTTTAACATTCCCTTATATTTTTTTTAAAGTATTCAACCGTAGTATTCAACTGCAAATGAATCTGTCACTTTTGACATAGTGAATACCAATGTCAACGAAGTACTGCATGCTAAAAAACTTATACGTATGCTTTTTACTGTTTCCCTCAAAAGTAGTAATTTAATTATGGTAAGACTGTGCATTAACGAAGTTGATGGCGGAATTACACAATGAATACGACAAATTAATACAACATTTTCGAAAAAACATATCCATTTTTAGCGTCGTTTCATTTGATACATGTATAGTACTTATTGATGAAGTTCATCGAGGAATTAAAATGAGTAAGAAACTTCTTCATATGCACATAAATATGTAGCATCAGAATGCTTACACTTTATTGAAATCAAAGGAAGGCTTTATGTGAGAAAAGTAGCCAATGTTGACAATTCTTTATGCAACAATAACAAATTAGCAGCAGAAAAAGTGTTCTCACTTCTTAGTTCTAAAACAAATGCACAAGTGCAAAATATCCGTACTGGCAAATTAGAACTATCATTATGGAACAACGGTACATAATGAAAAATTCCGTTCACTATACTTAGACATGGCAATTTGGCTCGCGAGCCGGCTCGGGCTCGCCAAGCCCGAGCCGCAAGCACGAACGAGGTGCCTAGGAACCGAGCGGAGCCGAGCGGCTCGGTTCCTGTAGCGAGCCGCTTGGCGAGCCGGCTCGCCAAGCAGCTTGCGCGAGCTGCTTGCGAGCAGCTCGCTGATCGAGCAGTTCGCCTGCTCAGTCCAAAAAGCTGCCTTTTGGCAGTTTTTTAGCTGCCAAAAGGTAGCAATTGCAGCCGGTGCTGCCAAAAACACCGGCTACAGCAAACTTTTTTTTTATTCAAAATTCAAATTTTGAATTCAAAATTTGAATTCAAAATTTAAACACCGGCTACAGCAATTGAATTTTGAATTCAAAATTTAAATTTTTTTTAGATAATTACCAAAATGCCATCGAAAATATGTATAAATATGGGTGTTTGGAAATAGATTTTCACAACAAATTCTATCTCTATTCTCTCATTCTCTCTATAAACTTTCGCTACGAAATTCTCCATAGTTTGCTCAATTGTTCTCTATATATTTCTTACTAGTTGCTACGAAATTCTACTCTTATATAAATCAAACAATTTCAATATCTATTATATATTTATATTCTTTCATTTTATCAGTTATCACATTTATCTATCCAAAATTCCAAATAACCTATATTTCTATTCTACGAAATGGATTAATACAGTCAATCCGAACCAATTCATGTTGATTCAAATAATCCAATCGATGATCAAAATACGAAGTTCTACCCCACGGAAAGAGGTTCTCGACGAAGAACCACCACGTCCGATGGTTGGAAATATTTCACCAAAAAAGTCGAAAGAAACGAAAATGGAGAATCCGCTACATTTTCCGTATGTAATTATTGTGGTAAAAAATTTGGATTTATGGTAGGTGGTGCTACTACTCAATATTCTCGACATGCTCCTAAGTGTCTTGCTTGAACTGGAAGTAATTCACTGCAAACACAACTACAATTTGGAGCCGGTTGTGAAGGAGAGACTTCATTCAATTTAAATTTTTGGAGTTATGATCCCGATAGAACACATAAAGGAATGGCCGCCCTACTTGCCGTCGTCGAGCTACCACTAAATTTTGTCGAAAATCCACATCTCACAAAATTCATACAAGAATGTCTTCAACCAAGGTACCAAAACGTAACTCGAAATACTGCACGTGCTGATGTCATTACTAGATATGAAAACTTAAAAGATCAATTAATACAAGGTATGCGTCAATTTAACAGTGTTATTAGTTTTACTCATGATTTGTGGAGCGGTGGCAATAATAGAGGATACTTATCTGCTACTGCACATTACATTGATGAAAATTGGATATTGCATAAAAAATTATTGCTTTTAAAATCATTGAGCATCTTCATAATGCAAGTAATGTGGCCCGTATCATATATGATATACTAATGGAATATGGCATGCTTGATAAGGTCGGGAGTTTCACTTTAGATAATGACAAAGTTAATGATGGTGTTATTAGGAAGTTGAAGCCTTACATTAATCCTGATTCTGATGGAGAATTGTTTCATGTATGTTGCATTTGTCATATAATTAACTTAATTGTTAAATGTGCTTTGGATGGTATCCGTTCAATGATAGATAGAATCCGTACTGCTATACTCCACATTTCTTCAGGGACTCGTAGAAAACAAGATTTTGAAAAATTATGTATTGAAATGAATTTACCCCCTAAGACTTTCAGTGCGGACATGCCTGTTAGATGGAATTCTACTTATTTAATGATTCGTTCATGTGATGGTTATGAACATGTTACAACGGAATTTTGGAATAATCGTCCCAATGGACTTGAAGGATATGATTTAACTATTACTGATTGAGAAATTTCTAAAGAGTGCATGAAGTTTTTGCAAGTATTTTATGAGGCGACGGTGAAATGCTTAGCCGTATATTCACCCACATCTTCAGTTGTTTTGTTTGCTCTTAATGAAATTACTTTATATTTGCGTAAATATAGCACTCACCCTATTTTTGGAAATTTTATTCCTTCTATGGTGCAAAAATTTCAAAAATATTACGATAAGATCCCACTATTGTACGCCCTTGGTGCGGTAGTGGATCCGAGGATTAATTTAAATAGAGCTTATAAGTTGTTGAAATCAATTACAGCAAACATGGGAAAGGACATAAATGTTGTTATTACTTATGATTTGAAATCTTTTATGATTCTTCTTTATAATCACCATGCAAACATGATTCCATCCGACACAAGTGGTCACCGTATGATGGCGGAGGAGGTGGCCGAGTACTCAATGGGTTCTTCTTGGGCCATTTTGTTACAACGAGATGAAAACACATGGGAAACTAGTGGTTCAGCGAGTACTCTATTAAATCAAGATTCTTCTACTCCTATTGAGTTAAATCATTATTTTGCTTTTGACTTTCTTTCACTTTGTACTAAATCCGATCTGGAAAATTTCGATTTGCTCCAATGGTGGAGACAAAACGAGTCACAATATCCCGTCTTATCAAAAGTGGCACGTGACGTTTTAACTCCGCCCGCTTCTACGGTTGCATCTGAGTCAGTATTTAGTGTCGGTGGTAGAGTTATGAGCGACGAGCGGTGTAAATTGAATGCGGATATATTTGAGTCATTGATGTGTGTCAAGGATTGGGAAGATGCTGCCATTCGAATACAAAATGAATGCGAGAAAATGGTAGCCGATGAAATAAACACTTTGAGCTTCACATAGATATGTAACATTATTTGAATTGAGTATTTTAATTTCAATTCAATTTATTTTTTTATGCATTTTTCATTCTTTTTTATTATAAATATTATTCACGTACTATATGAGTCGTGAATAATTTTAACTCCACCTATCTAATTGATAGTTGGTCCCAAACCCGGATAAAGGAGGAGGATTTTTGTACAATGTATTATTGTATTTTTTATATAATAAGAATTTTTCGAATAAAATTTAGAATGTTTGTTATTTTTTTATATACCTTTTGGACGTTTTGGATCATTCAATCATTTCATATTTTCATTTATTAATTTATTTACATACGACGAATTCAAATATTCAATAGTCGAATTACCGAATATGTTTAAACTTTAAAAACCCCAAAGTAGAATTTAAAAAAAAAAAGAGCCAAGCAAATCGAATATATTTACACAATTATACTTTAAAAACCCCATACACCACTTTAAAAAAATAAAAAGAAAAAAACGAGCCCTGAACCCTTAACCCTAAACCCTAAACCCCTTTAAAAAAAACGGAGCCAAGCCAAGCCGAACCGATCTGCTCGGGCTCCCGAGCTCGTCAAGTGAGCCGCTCGGCTCGCTTGGCGAGTGGCTCGGCTCGGGCTCGGTGAGCTCACGAGCTCGAGCCGAGCACGAACACCACACCGGCGAGTCGAGCTCGGCTTGGCTCGTACAGTAAACGAGCCCGGCCGAGCCCGAACACAAGCTAGCGAGCTGAGCCGGCTCGGACAAGTCGTTTTGACATGTCTAACTATTCTCATCCCGCAAATAAAAATTACAGTTGTACGAGTGATTGTAGTAAGAACAATGTATTTCCTACAAAACTAGTACAGAAAAAAAAAAAGGGAAAAAAACGTTCGTTGTTAATTTCCATGGAAAATTGGGTTAAATGTAATAATTTTTTTGGGTTATTCATTTAACATGGATACCTAATATTGTTTCCACATTTGCAGAGCATTCCCATGATAGCCGATCTCCAATAATTTTGAAAACGGTAATTAAATTTCTTGGACATTTGAAATAACACGGGATTGCAAAAAAGAAAAAAAAAATTCTGAAGGTATCGAAACTCGATGATCGGTAAGGGAAAATGCACACACCATATGCAAATGAGGATTTCAACACACTGAGAAAGTCCGTATGAGCAATCCTCCTATGGCTTTTGAAGTAATTAGTCAGGTGCATATATAGGCCAATGTTCAAATTGCATGCCTCTCCTGTCCTATTTTGTTGAAAGTTGAACAAATGCCAATAATGTTCACCTACAAGCCTACTCTATAGGTTTGGGAAGGCAATATGGGATCTTTCCAAATCTTCCCCACCACTTGGTGAATAGCATTATGGATTGTGTAGGTCTTCACATGTGTTTGGAATGAGTGCAGAGAATAATTTCGCCTAATGAACTAATTGCATTCCAAAGTTATGGGTTTTATGTAATTGGTAATTTCTTAAGAATTTATTAACAAACTATTTTACATTTGTCTACAAATGTAAAATCTAAACATCAAATTACTTGAACGGCGACTAAACATTAGAAATTCATCCCATGTGTTTGAATGAGATTCCAAGACATTAAACACTTTCTTTGAATCGGTCTATTAGCACCATTAATTCAAGTCATTTCATTACAAAACAATTCGGGTATGCGTAAAAAGGTACATAGAAGTCAATTAATATTCTATGTTTTCCGCTTAAATACTTATAATAATACCAATGCCATGTATGGTAGGATTTTTTTCCACATCTTTTACCCACGTATTCTTTGTGAAGAAATGCTACCGGCTGTGAAAGTAAAATTTAAAAAAAAATTATTATCTTTGTTCTGTAATTATTACATATAAATGTTGAAGAGATAAGTCTTTTAAATGACAAGAACAAGTGGGAACAACATATTTGCTTACTACAAGAATATACAATATAACACATAAGGTGTATTGGATAAAACAATTTTATACTACACAAGTCAACTGGGCTGCAAGGCATATCACACATAAGGTATATTGGATAAAACAATTTTATATTACACAATTGAACTGGGCTGCAAAGCAAACATAGGTGTTGTTTGCTATTTAATAGTAAGGCCCAACTTGAAGCCCATAAACATGCAAAAACGTCTGACTAGCCGTTGATGTAAGCTTTTTGGTTCTTTGACATTGAGTAAGAACCCTTTGTGGCCAAACGCACATAATTCGTTCATGACAGTGGAAGTGAAAATTCCTTCATTTCCCATATGACATGACCATAATTTTGATTTCATGTTTGTTATATGATTTTGCGGGAGGCCTTGTACCGATAGTTTGAAAAGTCGGCCCCTAATACATTTCACTTCAAATTTTTTTAGGCCAGTGTATGGAAAATATAAAATACATCACTTTACTACAGCGGATCACAGGGCCCTGTAAGCAATGCGATGTGTTAGACAATACAATAACGGTTCGTACAGTATTCTGATTCCACAACCAGAACGAGAAGTCCACATGATTTGCAAGTACAAACAAGAAGTAATGGGAAATATATAACCGTGATATGGGAAACGGAATAGCAACTGGATTACAGGAAAGCGGGAATTGGGAAAGTAATGCAAACCGAAAGCCATTGCCCCCTGCTGAAGGCCATGGATTTTTTATTTCCTCATAGTTTTAAGCCAATGCTCAATACCTTTTCTCGATGGAATTGCAACCAATATCTAACGGTTCATGTCGTCACGTATGAGTGAAAGCACATGAACATACAGGTCGATATCTGAGCTCTCTAGATAATTAACCAAATCCATACACTATTTTACCGTTGGTACATGGACAGCTTGCTTCTCTTTGTTACGGGCATTGGAAGTTTTACTTGTCTGTGCCGACCCCATGGAGAAGTCTGACATAGGAAGCTTTCGTCGGACCTGTGGTATAACGTGAGTGTTAAGGTCAATACACTTCCTCTTTCCCAAGAAGCCACTACCGTGACCAAACGAATTGATAGGAACAAAAGGAACCGATGGGAGGTGTGCTTTGTCACCACTATCACCACTTCCCTCAACAGAATCGGGATCCGAGTCCACCATGTCTGCGCCCTTCCATAGTAAGTGTTAATGTGGATGCTTGGTGCAATGGCAAACTCACCAGTGGCGAGAATTCCATCGAATAGGAAAGGGCCTACGTCCCTCCAGGTTCGCAGGTCCTGGTTAACGTACGTATCCATCCTACTATCGAACTAAGAACACGATACAATCAGTCAATGATTATCAAAAAAAATTCTAAATTAAAACCAACAAGATTATGTATTGAACACATAAACACTTTCACACACATGGTAGTTGGCATAAACCGCTAATATGGTAACAATTAGTAAATTTGAAGCAATAGAAGACACAATTGGGGATAAATTGAAACAATTAGGAAGTAACCAAAAAAAGTTTTTAACTATAATTACAAAGCTAACCAAATTTGTTGACGATCACCGAGGGAGAGGAAGATGGAAATGTTGCAAAACAAAAGTGCAGAAAGATGAGCTTATCTTGCAATGTATAGCAAGAACAGCGAGAGCAAAAAAATAGACACTTGACATGGAAAATCACCTTGTTAAAAATTGTTATCTGCTTGCTCTATTGCCTAACACTGAGAATTGAGAAACTAATCAGGTTATTAGGGAATCTCTACATATAGAATTTCTTAGGGAAAGATGACGTGGATTGAATGGTATAGGTTGCCAATGGCTTTTTTTACAAAGGTTGTAAACTGAAGCCAAACTGGGAGTAAACCAATTAATCACAAATTCTCAACCTCTACACCGTACATTCTTCCAAGCAATAAAGTGTATGTGAAGGGCAAAACTATTTGTTGGAGGTACATTTATCTTCTAATTATTGAGTTTAATTATTTACATCGGCAGAGTATCAACATAACAAGCACAAGATACAAGCTTTCGACCCCTACATAGTCGTTATGTATTTCATCAGTAGCTATTTTAACAAGCCCTCGTTTGCATATTTTAAGTAGGCATACTTTTAAAAAAGGGAATGAGGTAAAGAGGATAGGTAAGCTGCGTAATTCCCTCATATGTTTTTTTTTTGTGTATTTTACGAACTAATATTACACAAAATGCGTAAGTTTTCATTCTAATATGGCGACCCGCTAGTTAGATGAAAATATTTTTTATGTGTCAGCTTTTCATTCTCAAACCTTATTCGTTTTAGCTAATAGTCGAACAAGACAATCTCAAATGTTAGCTGTATAGAATTTCTACTGGGTATTCATAGTAATTGAAAATGTATCGCCAGAGTTTCTGCCCACCACTATGGTTCTTGGCGCAAAGCCCTAGTTGCTTCGCTAGTCCCGCGCCTGTGAGTCGATGGAGAAGGTTCTTAACGATGCCCCATTCCTACTTAAGTTTTGGCCACTGGTTCTTCAGTTGCGATATCTTGTATGGCTGATTCATTGTTGTCCATAATGCAGCTTGAACATTCTTCCATCCATCCCGGACTAGGATGCCTTTATTGATGTTGCTTGTGACTAGCTCGTTGTAAGTGGCCTCCAAAAAAATTTTTTTTGACACCGGATTCCAATCGGCACGGGGGACTTCCTCCTCATTCACAACATACTTGCCCTTGCACCGTGGTGACTGTCGACGAGGTGGGTACGGGGGCTCCATAGCTACCAATGGGACAACAAGGTGGAACCACGATGGATCTGAATTTCGGGGTGGAGTGCAGGGCTCCTGATCCCAATAATCTATTTTGCTACTCAAAATTTTCGTCTGTGTATTGGGATATATATATAATTTTTTTTCTAATCTAAAAGGAAGCACCTTCCTTTCGTTTGTAATGGAGGAATAAGGGAGCACCATTTCTTGGTTTGAGAATGGAGTCTACATCAACAAGAAAATTTTTTATACATTTTTCCTAATCTAAAAGGAAGGACCTTCCTTTCGTTAGTAATAAAGGGATAAAAGGAAGGAGAATTTCTGGGTTGGAGAATCGGGCGGTTGGGAAAGAAGGGTGAGCTGGTGGGTGAAATAATAGAGGGGTACTGTCAATGGTAGCATGCGGTCAATTTGTCAAAGAGGGCGGGAACCCACTCGTGTCGGCAGCAGCAGTTGAAGCCACGCTTAATTATTCAGAAAATGCATTTTAATGTCAAATTTGAAGTATGCAAATAGCCCCTGATGTTCTTGCATGGGTAAAATCAATAAATGCTCGCCAAACTTTAGAGATGGAATTAAAGACTCATTGAACTACAAAAGGGAAATAATCACTCACCCAAATGTGAGCAATGTCCATTATCCGCCATTTGTAATGATTTTTTAATAGAAAATTCCATGTGGCAAATGAAGCATGATGTGACATACAAATACAAATTATAAAATCCACGTCATCAAAATCTTTTCTTCCCAAACACACCCTATTCCATCTCACCCCCCAAATCAAAACACATCCTATTTGTTTTTGAAGATCGATTATTTTCCTTCAATTGGGAGAATGAAACTCAAAATTGGAGAGTAAATTATGTTCTATCTACCAAATGTTTAAGCTCTCAAGTGTAGTTATTGTCAATTGAAAGCAAATTAATTTATGTTGGCCCAAGAAAATGAAGGGGCCAATTTATTCTTTCCGGGAGAATTGCAACATGGACTTCGTCATACATATTCGAAGAAGTGTTGCCTAATGTCAACATGCAGGCGTATGTATCGCAAATAAGTAATAAAGTGATGAGTGAGTATCAATCTCACGAGGATTGTGTATTAGAAAAATATTATCGAGATTAACGAGGACCAAAGTTTCAAAAGAGTTGATTTGGTGTTGTTTTCTAAGTGATAAAATAAATTAAAAACTAAAATAGTTAAAAAGGAAAAGGAGTGAAAATGTGATGAAATCGGGATTAAAGAAGTGAAGAAAAATGGTTTAAATTAGAAAAATATTTTAAAAGTAGTTAGGATTGCTTTCGGGATAATTATGACACTATATCTACGTTGTTGTGACTTTGCTATGATTTTACTATAGTAAGTTGTTCAAGCAACTAGAATTCTCTAATGACGTGATTTTTCTAAATCGATCAAAATTAATCAAGATTGAAGGTTGATTAAACACATTCCTATGATAATCTAACCCATAAGCTTCTAATAAAACTCTCAATTCTATTTTTGTTATTTGGGGCAATTATATATTCCTATATTAGTTGCAAAACTCAAACTTTAACCTAGATTTAAATTAACTCATATCATTCAAGTACTATCCAACCTCAACTGCTTTTTCCATAGATAATTTAGGTTTCAGTTTCCTAAATTTGGCGATCAATCAATAGTAGGAGTCAAAAAATTTCACACAACTTGAATAATAAGAACATTCACTAAGCAAAATCAACAAAGCAACAATTATAGATATATGGATATCATATTCATCTCTTCAACAATTCTAACTTAAGAGTTTTAGCTGGACAACATCATGAAATTATTTACAAACCCTAAAGCCTAGTTGCCATAGTCTCAAAATAGTAATAAAGCACAAAAAAGAGTATAAAAAGGAAAGAGAAAACTCTATTAATAGATGATCCTCTATATTTGTTCTCTTCTCCTCCAATTTTTACTCCAAGGTGCCTATTTTCCTTAGATTCTTGCAGCCAACTTTTTTTCCTCTATTTGCTTCTTTTCTTTTTCGCCAAGATAGAGAATTCTAGGTCTAAGAAAAGTGATTCTCCCCTTTACCCTAAGTAGTCGTGGCTCTGTTTTTACTCTTTTGCCCTCTTAGCATTGTACAAATGATGTGGCACCTTTCTTAGGCTCTTTTCCAAGTTTGTCCCTCTTTTAAAGTGGTCTTGCAATTGACTGTTAACCCCGATTCACGTTTAGAAAGCACATATCAACATCAAGAGCAATCTCACACCATGTTTATCACAATTAAAAGCATTCAAGATTTCGACTCATTTTTCAACAAGAATGAGAGTTTGCAAAGATTATAAGCTAATAAAGTGTGGAATAAATCAAATAAATTATAGTTGTCAAGAAGAATTTGCCGAGGCAATTAGTGACTAATCAAATTATTTTGCTCATTGTTTTGCTTAGAATTTTGATTGTCAAGTTGTTTGCAAGGATACATTTTTTTTTGGAATCAAAGAACAATGTATAGAAGAGGCAATTTTTGTTGAGAAGTGGGTTTGGAATGCAAAGATACAATTTTTTATGAATGCAATTTTTTTATGAAGGCAATTTAAGAATGCATTCAACCTGTTTGTGAAAATGACCTAGAGGAGCTGAATTTGATCTCACAATTCTTATTATTGTCACACCATCCTTGTCTAATAATGAAAGAATGCCTTTGTACAATTTCATGTAGGTATAACTTGTAGCTTCAAGATATAGCTATTTTCAAGAGAACATACATATTGCATCTTATCTCTTCGGTAAAGCACACAGTTTGAACTTTCAAGCTTACTTATATTCTTAAACTAGAATATTTTGACAATTAGTTAGATTCTTTTTGTTTTAACAACCGATTAATATTATTTGGCATAATTTTCAATTGTGAATTTGGTCATTTTTACGAGTACCAAGTTGAGCCGATTTTGATGTTGGATTACAAGAGGTTTTAGGTTGAGGATTTAGACATTTTCCAGCATTTCTCAGTTCATCTTCTCTCTTTGGCCTTTATAGTGGTTTTGATTGTTAAATTAAAAGGTCAATGGGTTTGACGTGTTTGGATTTGGAGGATGAGATGCCATAAGGTGTGTTTGGAAAGAAAAAGATTTTGATGATGTGGATTATATAATGTGCATTTGCATGCCACATCATATTTTTGTTTGCCACGTGGCATTTTCCATTAAGAAAACCGTTATAAGTGGTGTATAGTGGACATTACTCAAAGTTGGGTGAGTAATAGGGGGTGTCATCAACATGGAATTGTATAGAATTTTTAAGTTTCATGAATTGTGATGGATTTTATAAATTTTAATAGAATCCTTCAGATTTCAACGGAATTCTATATAATGGAATTTGGTGGGTTTCAATGGATTTTAATGGATTTTACTGAATTTATGCTTCTATATATATATGTAGAAAAGAATATATAATCTACTTTTACCTTTTGTTCAGGTAAGTCATTTATTTATTATGAAATAATTTAAAAATTTATTAGTATTGTGTTGATGTCAGAATTTAAATCTTGAGCAACTTTTTCCTTTATTATTGTCGTTATTGTTGCAAGTTGAATATGAACTTGACATAAAAATAAAAAAATAACATTGTTTCTTACATTTTTTGGCTATTACAAATGAATAATCAACAGTGTAGAAAGTTCCATTGGATGCTAACAGATGACACAAATTCTCATTAGATCATCAAAAAATAACAAAAAGTAAAAATATTCAAACTACGGCATTAAAAATGAATCTATAACCTTGTCATTAAAAAAAGGGATCAAAAGTTTTTTAACTAATTAACAAATATAATAATATATGTTTCCAATTTATGAATATAAAGTTATGAAATTATATTATAACTTGTTAATTTTGTGTTAATACCTCATTTCAAATATTTGATCATTTATTCTCCACAAGTTGAACATGATGTGATTTTTGAAAATTGAGTGATGAAGGAAAGAAATCACAAGTGTCAATCAATTTGGATTTTGCTAACAATTATGAATTATTTTTAATAATAGTCTCTCATCTCGCCCATTATTATTATTATTATTATTATTATTATTATTATTATTATTATTATTATTATTATTATTGGATATAATATGATTGTTCAAAAATTAGAGTAATGAAGAATTAATAAATAACTACATGCCATCGTGGTAATATATATTTTGTATATTGATCACTTATTTTGCACAAGTTGATTATGATATTATTATTGTTTTAAAATTATAGTGATAATAAAAAATTGGTATCTGAAGTTTATGATTATAAATTTTAATTGATTATTTAAGTTTAAAAGATACATCATTTTTCGAAGAAAAAATAAAATTGATGAAATCTATAAGAATCCGAGGATGTTAGATAGGATTTTAGGAAGAAAACTGTTGGTTTATTTTTAAGTTTAAAATCCATAGAATTCCATAGAATTCCAACATTTAATAAAATTCATTAGAATCCACAATCAAGTAAGGGTGCCGGATTTTTTATGGAATCCACAAAATTCCAGATTGAGAACACTGGATTTATATAGAATTTACAGAATTCTAAATTGATAACATCTATAATTATTATGTGGATATCTAAAATCTATTAAATTCTATGTTGGGAGCACTCTCCTATAATTTCCCTTTTATAGTTCAGTGAGTATTTAGGGTATGTTTGGTAAACCAAATAAATTAGCATATAGCTTATTCAGGAGCTTATAAGTTTCTTCTAATTAAATAAGCTCCGTTTGGTTCGAAGAGCTTATTTGAAAAGTTTTTTTTACTAACTTTTCAAATAAACTCATGAGCTTTTTGCTTTTTATTCCATTTTTTTATCCCTGCAATTTTCTAGAAATATATTTTCAATATATTTTTTTGTTTAATTTTTTATTTATGAGCTAGTTTATCAGTTATTTTGCCAAACGTTTTTATTTATATTAGCTTAGCTTATTAGCTATCAGCTATAAGCCATAAGCTATCAGCCCTTAATTAGGTTATTAGCTATAAGCTAGTTTATCAATTATAAACTAGCTTATCAGCTAATTCTACCAAATATACCCTTAATTCCATCTCTAAAGTTTGGTGAGTATTTATTGATTTTACCCATGCTTTCACCCCCAAACGACATTTGCTCAATTGACACAAAGGAGAGAGGGAAAATTCACTACTGTGAGGACTCCGGATCTCACTAGATTTTCAATGAGATTGTGAAATGACCTTCTAGGATTTTTTTGATCATAGCATTCCTTCTTTAGCTAGGATTCTTTCATTCCTTTAAGGGTTGCGTATCTTTCTTCATATGGTAAAACTGACCACTCTGCGGAGGGTAGTCCGCATGTGAGGACGAGGGGCTCGTCGCGAAGCGCCTAGTGGGTACACCTGCTAGAATGCTACCTCACTAAGATGACAAGTCCACCCTGGATGCCATGTCAGCAAATATTGCTTACATGGGTGCTATATGGAGGGCAAAATTTTCATCAACAATGGTATCTAACTATAAAAAAAATTTATAGTACCAACTAGGCACAGTACCAAGTTGGCAGTGTGGCATTCTCTTTTAATCCAACTGATAAATAAATTTTGAATCTAATTTCCTTTTTAGTTCGGGCCCATTCAAAATGCGATTTTATACAAATTAAAAAAAAACAAACAATGATTTTTAGTTTAGAAATAAATGATAACTGTTTATTCCTTTTTTAAATTTGATTATGTATATAAAATGGAAAATTGCAAAATTAGTCCCTAACCTTTACAATTATTTGGACTCTCGTCATCGACCTTTATTTTTGAGCTGGCTGGGCCCCAATCTTTGAAACGTTAGTGATATTCATCCAAAGTTCACTTTTCCATCCATTTGACCATTAATTTTTAAATTTTTTTTTACTTCAATACATGAAGGGTATTTTGGTAATTTGACATTTATGTTAAGGGTAAATTGTGAAATTAGTCCACAACCTTTACAATCATTTGCACTATCATCCCCAACCCTTTTTTTAGCTAATAGGGCCCCAACCTTAGAGAGATTGACGACATTCATCCAAAACTCATTATTTCATCTATTTGACTGTTCGTCAGTTTTTAAATTTTTTATATTTAATAAATGAAAAGTATGTTGGTAATGTAGCATTTATCTTAATCCCATTTTATGAAAAAATACAAATGAGGTCCTTCTTTTGCAATTTAAATACTAGTAGAAAAATTCTACCCAAGCCCCTTAATTAATCAAATTTTCACACAAAACTTCGTATCAATACAAGTCATTCATTATTAGTCCAAAATTTTCTTGAACTATACAATTTTAAGTTTAGATTTCTTCATATTTAAACTTTGACACATAATTTTATCGAATTAATTTTGTCATAATTAAATAGTTTTTGCTAAAACTATTCAATAATTAATACGCGTTTACGCAAATGTTGTAATTCTAAAAATTTACACAATGCACAGGTGTTTTAATTTTAAGTAATTATTTAATATTAATATTTTTATTATTTCTTTAATTAATTATTAATTTACTATTATTTGTAACATAAAAAAATGAATCTTCATTAAAAAAATACACCAATGAATAAAAAGCATAAAATCATAACAATAATTGGAAAAATATCCAATAGGCATTCTCCAACCCATCCTACGTCCCTGAAGGCCACAAAATTCCCGACACATTCCAGCTTGAAGTCCGAAGGGGTTTTCCCTCTAGTTGTTGGTTTTCAAGGAGAAAAAGGCACTGGTCTTTCATGTTGGAATGCATTGACGATTTTTTAGGTTGTCAACGTAACGTTTCACCAGCTGCTTGCAGTGTAGAGTGGGTGGGAAAACTCCTTGTTGATATTCGCTAATAATTATTATTTTAGGTTTTTTGTTTCATTTGTATATTTTTACTCAAAACTTACTTTTATGCCAACAAGAATACTAAACTACAAATTAGGACTGTTTTAGGACTGGTAACTACAAATTAGTAAGAGACATATAATTCAAAATTTCTATCCACATAGTTTTAATTTTTAACTTTACGATATTAGAGCGGAAACATATTAATTATTAAACAATTTTGATGAAAACTATTTAATTATGACGAAATTAGTTCAACAAAATTATGCATCAAAATTGAAATAGGCAGAAATTTAAAGTTAAAATTATACAATTTTAGAAAATTTAGGACTAATAATCAAGGGTTTGCATGGATATGGAGTTTTCGTGAAAATTTTCTTTGTTAAGGGACTTGAGTGTAATTTTCACAATTGTGCTTAAATTGCAAAAGAAGGTCATCATTTGTTTATATTTCATAAAATGAGTAAAATAGATGTTAAATTACCAAAATATCATTCATTTATTAAATATAAAAAATTTATAAATTTTAATAAATTTTAAAAACTGACTAACAGTGAAATAGATTAAATGGTGAGTTTTTGGTGAATATCGTCACTGTTTCAAACATTGTGGGTCTGTTGGCTAAAAAAAAGGTTGGGGATGATGGTGCAAATGATTGTAAATGTTAGGAACTAAGTTTACTATTTACCCTTAACATAAATGTTGAATTACTAAAATGGCCCCTTAACATAAATGTTGAATTACTAAAATGCCCTTTTATTTATTAAATTAAACAAATTAAGAAGTTTGACTAGCGGTCAAATAGATGGAAAATGAACTTTGGATGAAAGTCACTAACATTTCAAAGGTTTAGGGCCTGTCAGCTAAAAAAAAGGTTTGGGACAAGAGTGCAAATAAATGTAGGGCGGGGGTTTAATTTCCAATTTACCCTATATAAAACGCGTTTAAATATATAATTTATTGAGTTAAGCTATCTATTACTAAACAAAAGAGGAAAACTCGAATTATGGCACGCATTTATTTAAAAAAAGGATTTTTTTTCCAGAAAAAAGGAAAATTTTGACTCAAATTGATATGAAAAACTTGAATTAACTATGACAAATGGACTATGTTGCTTATTGATACTGTTTGGTATTTCATTTTATTAATTTTGCCTAATAATGACATAAATCAAAAAAGGAAAACTCAACTTGTATATAGCCCGAATTCAATTCAATGTTCAACGTTTGTATATCATAATAAGAAAAAAATTTGACTAATAGTGGCATAAATAAAAAAAAGGAAAACTTGAATTGGATATGACCCGAATTCAATTCAATATTCAGTATCAATATATCGTAATAACAAAAGTTAATGGCGATCTCTTTTGCATGTGGCCTTTTCTTAAAAAAGATCGGAATTTAGTCATGGTTTGTTGTACGTCACAGTATCCAAAGTTACAAGTCGTGTAAGTTTGGAGGTTCTTATATGTGACATAGATGGAAAGCCAACAAAATTAATGATGAATATTCTTTACAAAGAAATATTTGAAAATTTTCAATTTTCCATTTACTTCAATTTTTTTAAGGTACAAATTACATCAAATCTATATTCAAGAGCAACGATACAAATATGATTGAAACCCCACTGAAGTGTGACCGATAGCTATCTTTTCGACGGAAGAACTATAGCAATACTATTACAACTCCAACTATAATTACAACTGCTACTAAGGGTGCTATATGGACGGCGACTAAAGCCACACAACGCAATTCGCGGTAGTGACTTTTAGGTTTCAGGGTCTCAGTCTTTGTCTTTATAACCAACCGGACAAGGCTTTATTGGCAATTTATTTCAATTCTTAATATATTTGTATTGTCTAATTCGTAGTTTTAATTTTATTTTACATAGATTGTACTTTCTATGTGCATCAAATGGGGTATAGTACTAGTGTTCCATAAAAATATAAAAAGTGAAATAAATGTATAATTGCCTTTTATTTGAAAAAATGAGAGAAAAGTTGTATGCAGTAATTATTTGGCATGTAAACGGAATCATTGGAAATAAGTTTTGAAATTGAATGTCGATTCCGCAAACATAATGCTACATAATTTGCCCATCCATTTATTTAAGGATAAATGGCAGTTAGAGCCCTTCACATTTTAGGGGTGTTACGTTGAAATCCTTAACCTTCAAAGTATTGCCCGTAGAGTCTTTAACCTTTAAAACATTCGCGTCGGAGGTCATTCTGTCAAAAAATCCGCTAGTTTGACCTTTAATTAATCAAATTTGGTGTAAAATGATGAAAATTCCCTATTTATCAATGACCAGCATTTAAAATTAAATACATTACTTTTAAACATTTGCAAGCTAGTCCAAAATCTGTTAAAAAATTTTGAACTATAATTTTCTTTATAATGTCATTTCAGCCGATGATAAAAATTTATTGAACTAATTTGGTTCTAATTAAATGATTTTAATCGAAATTTTCTATACATTAATACGTATTGAACTTTTTAACTTTTGAAAATCTATTTGGTATTAGATAACACATATTTTAACCAATAATTATTGATAAAATATTAATGCTATTATTATGTCTCCATAAAGCTGTGGGTATACATCATTTAAAATATTTGAATGTCACAAATAATATAAAACAAAATAAAAATTTAAGGGAGAAAAAGGAAAACCGCGTCAGCTTCTTTCCTAAAACCAAACCACCCCCAAACCCCACCCCGCACACCATCCCAATACCTAGCGACGGAGCTAGGGATTAAGAGTTGGAGGGCACAAAGCACAAATATCGGCTTCCCACAGGGAATTTTTTTTAGAGGGGCGAGCTAGTGGAAAATATTACTAAAAGACAAGAAATTTAATGTATGTTTGGGCATTTCTATGGAAAAAGTGTATTTAGGTATATTTTTAATTTAAAAAGTCGGTGAAAACTACAAAATGTATGAATAATAATGGGTAGTGATGTGTGATATAGGGTTAATATTGGTAATTTTGATTGAATGTATGTACATTAAGAATTTAATTGACACTCATTATATTAAAAATCATTTTTATTTGGACATTTTTGTGAAAAAAAGTGTATTTAGGCATATTTTTAATTTAAAAAGTGGGTGAAAATTATGGGGTGTTTGGATAATAAAGGGTAGTGATGTATGACGACACAAGTTAATATTGATAGTTTTGATTGAATATATATACGTTAAGAATTTAAGTGACACTCATTATATTAAAAATCATTTTTATACAGTATCATTTTCAACAACTCATTTTGATACGACAATTTTTCAAAATTTTATTACTTTTTCTTTATATTTGAACCACACATGTAGTAGTATCATTTTCTTAAAAATAGTTACCAAACATATTCTAGTTTTCAGAGTTAAATCGTACATTTGTAGAGATACTTAAAGAAACATTAAATAAATAGACCGAATTAGCAAAATTCAGATCATCACTAAATAGACTAAACAAACTTTCTTAAATTATCATTTATCATTGCTAAATAATAAGAAATTTATTTGAGAGCTCGTTAGTGGAAGAAGAGAGAGATAAAAAGAACCCAAAAACCTGAGGGGCCACGTGACCCCCCAGCAGCCCCTCCCCTTTTTGCCAATGCCAATAATCTTAACCCGGTAATCCCATAACCACACTCCCCTATGATATTTAGCTACTGTCGAAGTCACTGGCAGGAGCTGGACGTAACCAGCATAAAATCGCTGGTTTTCCAGTAATTTCACTCTAGTTTTTAAACAAACGAGCCAGGGAGGTTTCCTCCTTTTTCTATGGCAGCCGATGACAATGGTTACTACCGGGGAAGTCGCTGGCAAACATAAACTAGTGGGGAAGCCCCGGTGGCTATTTTCAATACTTGAATTGGAGTTTTATGCCGTTATGTGATGGTGGGGTGGGGTTTTTGTGGAGTGGGAAGATGGGGTGAAGGTGGCCATGTGGTGAGTTTTTTCCTTTTTGTTTTCGTTTTTCAGAATTTTTTCTTTTCATGGATGTTTGTAATCGATATTATATTTTTGATAGTATAAATCTGTAAATTTATGGAGATATAAAAATATCATTAGTTATTAATTATTGCTTAAAATTGTTCGTAGCTAAGACAAAATATATAGAGTTTTCAAAAGTTAAAAAGTTAAATACGTGTTATTTTATGGAAAATTTTATCATGGGCCAAAATGAAAATATGAAGAATATTAAAATTCAAATTGTATAATTTTGAAAGATTTAGGACTAATTTTCACATATTTAAAAGTTATGTATCGAATTGTAAATATTGATTATTGATAAGAAGGACATTTTTGTTATTTTACAAAAAATTTGACTAATTAATGATCAAACTAACAGATGTTTTTACAGGAGGACCTCCGACACTAACATTTTAAAGGTTAGGGACTTCGCATAGGATACTTTGAAAGTTAAGAACCCCAACATAACACTCCTAAAAGCTTAGGAAGCCTAGCTATAATTTACCCTTTATTTAATTGCCATAGAGTTGAGAACGGAAAATGTATAACCCTTGGAGATATTCTAAGTGGAAACATTTACAATATATTATTCTTTTTGTTCGCAAGATCAGAATTAGAGATATGATTGGATCTTAAAAATGCAGTTCCATATATATCTAAATCTGTACGTATTCATTGAGTAAATTTGATGGTAGATTATTGAGTTTATATTTCTAGGGATTGTATATATAATTGACTTCTTTTATTTCCTTTTATACTAGTATTTCACACGTGCGATGCACGGGTAATAGTATAATTTAGTTATATCACTCATTGAAGTGAATCATGATATGATAGAAGCCATGCATACTCTTGAATAACATTCTCAAAATTCTTGATAATTAAGATTGAAAGGCACCGAAACTTGAGTCATTTTGCCCTGAAATTGAAAAGTAGCAAGATCATAAAAACAATTCATGATATCCATGTATGTTATAAAAAGTAAAATACAAAAAAAAAAAAATTGAGATTACTTAATTTCTCATCAACAAGCACAAACTCCATTGTGCCTCCTTTTTTTTTGGGTCAGGTTGCGTGTGGTTCAAAAACCACTTCCTCGCAATGCAAACCTTGAATCCCCACTCTGAGTTTCTGTCGTCAACTTCGTCCAAGAAGCTACATCATGAAGACATTATTTTTTAATATTTAGATATTTGAACAACTGAATAGTGTTCAAACACTAGGCTATAGTAATAACTCTGGCCTTCACAAGGCGATTCTAGCTCAAATCAAGCCTCCGATTTGAAATCAGGGGGGATCTAAATTCATCATGCAGGCGGATCTCAGGTAATTTTTCAAAATTTTGCGATCTTGTTGGATGCCGTGGGGCGGTCAAACTTTTAGCTAATTTTAGCCTAAAATTGGCCAAAAAGTTTGACGGCCTCAAACATCAGCGATCTTTAAAAAATTTTGAAAAATACCGAGATCTATCTTTGGCGTGATGAATCTAGACCCGATCCGGTTCAATCAGTCAGCTGAGTTAAAGCGGCGATGCCAATATTCTGGCGTCATAGTGTTTGAACACTTCTGTTGAACAACTGCTAAAAATGTATGTATGATTTGGCTTACATGTGGTGCGCAAACTTGATGCTTGCACAAACTATTTATATTTATAGGCGAAACAAAGGATTATTTTACTTTAAAGAATACAAGAAAAATTTGTACACGTACACGTCCTGAATTTTTTCCAATTGAAATATTTTCTTTTTAAATTTTTCTATTTAAGAGAAGATTTGCATTATATTTGGACTTTGGAATTAGATCTCTGTAAAGTATGTTCATTATTTTGCATTGTATAACTGAAATTTCTTGTTGCTAATTAATTAGCGATTAAGCTAAAGATTGAAAACATTACTTGATTTTTCTTTCTCTATACACACATATATTTAATGCCTAATTTTTTTAGTAAGCAAAGTAATTATTCAAAATTTTCAAAATTATACACTCAAAAACTGAAATAACATTTAATTCATTTTGTAAAAATGATTTTTACCAATGTTTTGACAACTTTATTTTTCCTTAGTTATCTGATGCTCCAATCAGTGCTATGAATATATATGCACATTCAAATTTTCTTTCTCAAAATACGTGAATATATAATTTATCATTTTACTCAGTAATCACACTAATTATTCGTATTTGTCCAAATTATATACATTCAATGCTGGAAATTATATTTAATGAGTTTTCCAAGAATTATTATCTTTTTTTTTTCACAATACACTTGCCACGTTGACACCGCCACATTGGCATTGCTCAACGTGGTTCTTTTACTTTTATTAATTGTTAGATATCGCTATAGGTTTAAATATTTTTCTTAATAAAAAGCCTGTCTTTCTTCATTTTTTTTTATGGGTGTCGTTTTTTTTGAAAGAAAAGAAATCTATATATATATAATATATAATACTAGAGTATTTCACACTATTTTTTAATTCATTTTTAATTGATTTTGATTTTCTTTTACAATTTTTTTAATGTTTTCCCGCTCAAAATAATACAGATGTATTTTCCTTTTCTTTTCTTTTTTTTTTCCATTTTCTAAGACGCGTCTTTCCCCTTTTTTCCGTACGCATCTTCTTTCCTTTCTCTTCTCTTTTTGACAATGATTTCAACTCCTATTACCCTCAATCTCTCAATCTCGCTGATCTCCATCAACTGATTCAATTTTTGGCTGATTTCGGAATCAATCTTGGGCTAATTGATACTTCTCTTTCCCTCCCTGTCTCTTTCATTTTCTCCATTTAAGAATCTTCACTGATTCAACCTACGAGTTCTGAATTTTTTTTCTTGCACCGTTTGCTGAATCGATTTTTGATTTGAAGAACGAATCTGTTCTGCAAATCTCTCATCTTCCCAAATCTCATGAAGAATGAAAATCTCCAACTTGATTTCTATTACAAAAATCCATGTAAATACACAAATCATTCCTCTTTGTCCCACAATTGGATTCCTAAGAGCAATCAACTTACAATAAACATCCTATGGATCTTTGTAATTCGATCAGAAATTGAAACAGAAATTATTACGGCTTCCCTCACGCAAAAGATTCAGGTCCGTAATTAATTTTATTGAATTAATTGATACCATTAAATTGGTTTATCAAAAATTTCAACACAAGAAAGATTTATTCGTATTAATATAAGATCACAACTTTCGAAAAATTTTCTTTAGATTAGAGATGTAGTACATTTTGATTTTTAACAATAGCTAATAATAAATATAATAATTTTATATTCATAATAATAATTTTATATATGTACAATAATTATATTTATTATAAATCATTATACAATTTAATTAAATTTAGGATTAATTTTAATTCAATAAAATTAATTACTGAAAAAATAAGCACCCATGAAAAAATAAAATATAAAAGATTATACAATTTAACTAAATTTGGGACTAAAGATACATTTTTCAAACTTTGGATTTGATTGTTATAATATCTAAAGTTTGATGTTTATGCAATTTATTTCAAATGAAATGAATGACCAACGCGATCCAAGCTTTCAATGATTTGACTAACTGAGAATCCAAGTGATTCCATCCAAATTGGACCATTTGTTAATTCAAAATTTTTTAATAATTATTCATGCTTACCTTTTATTATTCTGACTAAATCGCACAATATGGCTAATTTTTTAGACTATTTGTGCCAAAATCCTTCTTATTATTATTATTATTATTATTATTATTATTATTATTATTATTATTATTATTATTATTATTATTGCTATTTGTCTGCAATTATTGTGAAATTATTTATAGCAAACTAAGGCAAGAAAGCATTTCACCCTTGATATTAATTTCTGCTTTTGGGTTTGTCCAAATTTCAGTGTTCGACCCTACCATTATTTAGCCGATTTATACAAGATGAAGTTGTGTAATACATTTTTCCTTAAATGTTAGTTTACCAGTGGTTATTAGAATTGTGATATTATGCTATTTAACTACGGTTGCTTATATGAGCTCTTAATTATGTTAGAATATTCACGAAGATAAAGGGAGAGACGAGTGGTCGAGCTCTTAATGACTTTTGCTTATACTTTTGCATTGTAAATTTTTAGTCCGTTATGAATATATTATTAGATTCCCCCTATTTTTGGGATGATTTTTCTCATCTCTAATCTGTGGATTCATGGAAAAAGAAGAATTGTAGGTGAATAAGAGATCTTGCAGGTGAATAAGAGAGCGGCATGAGAATGACTATAAAGAGGAAACCTTCAAATCTCATTGTAGCATCAAAGGTTTCTCCTTCTTTTAGCTTAAGTGATCAATCC
Organism: Jasminum sambac; assembly: GCA_018223645.1. Taxonomy (NCBI): domain Eukaryota; kingdom Viridiplantae; phylum Streptophyta; class Magnoliopsida; order Lamiales; family Oleaceae; genus Jasminum; species Jasminum sambac. Next base: position 29,232,600 of record CP073648.1, on the reverse strand, counting down.
CATTCTATATATTCTTCCATTGTCATTTCTTTCCTCACCGACTTCATTTATTCTTTTCATATTGGGTAAGAATTGGATATTGACAAGATGTGGGTAAATCATATTGCTGCAACTCTGTGATGATTATTCTTTTACATTGGAACTATTGTTTATGGCCCGGTAATTGATTTCAAATTGGGTGGTCTATGTTTGCTATGATATATGCCTTACTCTTAAAAACTTTTTTAGGTATTTGTGCAAACTGATCTTCTTGGCACACCTTCAATGGATATACCATTCCCAAGTATGGAGCAGCTCTTTCATTCATTAGATCATTCTTATTTACAAGTTATAGGTATACATTTTCGACCTGCTCTTGCTATTTATTTTAAACTATTCTTTGTTTAGGTTCAAAATGAAAAGGCTAGGAGATATCTAAGGAAGCGGCAATAACTCCCCTTAAATGATTAGGTATAAATTTTTTGGTTATTATAAATTGTATTATTATTTGACATTTTTATATAATATGACATTTAATCTTCCATTGCTGAATTTTTTTTTGTTTGGTTTGTTCTCTTGGTTTTGACAACTTTTGTTTTCTTACTGATATGGAGTCAGAATGATTGGTGCAGTGATATTGAAAAACTAAATCTCTCTAATATGACTTGCCTACAAGGAGTCATTCTGCACTCAAATTGACAGATGTATGTCAGGTGGGTTTAGAGCATTTGCAAGAGACTATTGACAAAAACCATCTTATATATGGTAGCTGGCATTTTCAACAAAGCGGCAATAATATGGTGAAATGTGCATTAATTATTTCTTATGAAATGATAAATTATAATTCTTGGTTGATTATTTCCATGCTTTTCTCAAACTATGGAGTTGATAAGTATGACATTGGAACTGGATTTGGACATTTTGCCATTGCGCCTCTGGTTGTAAATTTTTATCAAATTTGCTTTCTTTTTGGGCAATGGTCCAAGTCCTTGTCTGTTGAAATATTAGGATTTCATCTATATATTATATAAAACAAGGTTTTAATTGGACTCTGTAATTGGATTTTGTTATTAGGATAGAATTTTATTTATTGTTATGGCGCAATTATTTTGATTTGGGTTTTAGTTTTCATTGGAATTTAAATTTCAAACATTTCAGGTTTTTTGATGTACATCCACTTTCTTTTTCTTCCTCTATGGGTGTTCTGAAAATACCAAATAAGGTCCATCTGTCGCTAACTTTTTCCCAAGAAAAACCATATCCTTTTATCTTTGAGATTGACAATTATTAATAGGCTAAAATACCAAATTGGTATTTAAAAAAAATACACTTACGACAATTTGGTATTTTAAAAAAATCCGGCGACAAATTGGTATTTAAAAATCAAGATTCCGACAATTAAGTATTTTTTACCCGCCGGCGGTGGAATCCGGAATAAAATAATAATATTTTTTTATTTGTTGTTGTGGCTTTTATATATGATATAAAGCTTTTATAAAATGACTTATTATACCTTTGTTGATGATGCCTTATTAACCATGTAACATTTGATAATCTCAGTCCAAATTTTCTTCAATGGCCCCGAAACCAACCCCACTATCTGAGATCCAAGGTGATATCCCCAAAGACAAGGGTTTCTTGGTTCGTGTGATACGTTTGTGGATTGTTCCACAGAGGTACAATTTGAATGCCATCAAAAGTGCTGAAATGGTACTACAAGATGATCAGGTTAGGGTGTTCATTTTTTATCTTTTCACTGTTGGACTTTTGCTATTACAACTTCTTTCTAGGTTTTCTATCCTCCTTTTTTTTATTGTCAAAAAAACTTATTTGTTTCTTTCATCTTTCTTTTGTAGGAAGTACGTATCCAAGCTACCATTGAGCCTCATCTTTGGGATGACTTTAAAAACAAGATTGCGGAGCATGGATTGTATGGATTGAAGAATTTTCGCGTTGAACCGAATCTAGAAAAAGTTGCATAGGTTTGAAAAGTTCCCAATGACCCCCTATCATTTCAAGTCAGTTGATGAGATTTTGAGTACTGTGGATATAAACACCGCTGACCTTATTGGTATGTGTTGACATTTAATTTTAATTTAGGTACTTATGTTCATTTTTTCTACACTTTATATATTTAGACGTGGTAGTCTTTTAACTATCTATTATCAATTTCAGATTTTGTTGGTGCATTGGTTCCTCGGGCAGGTATTAACAATACAAAGGCGACCGAAAGCTGTTCAAGACATGTCTCATTTACCTTGCATGACGTGAGGTGAAGAGATAGTTGTTTAAAATTAACTATGTACCCGTTTATTCATTTTCTCTGACTTGATATTGGTGCTTATTGCTTTTGTAGTATGAAGAAGATTTATTGCACCTTATGGGAGGGTTATGGCGATGAAGCAATCGCTAAATTCCCACAGTCTAGGAATGATCATGTTATTGTGTTGATTCAGCTTGGTCGCATAAAGAAAGGTGAAGGTCGTATAATTTATTTATTTATTTTTTATTTTTTGTTTTTGCCCCCGTTTGGGTAATTCTAATTATACTTCTTGAATAGTTGAATACTCCTTGCAGTTGTTAATTTTAACGTTATAATTATTTCTCCTTTTGTCTTTTGAACACTATTACGTTTTTTGTAGATAATACTATTGCATTGAATACATTGTTCCATGTATCAAAAGTCATGATTGATGAGCATCTGCCAGAGATTGAAGATTTTCGCTTCCGGTAATCCCAATTGTTTTCATTTTCTCCGTAATTTCTTTAAATAAGGTGGACTATAAAAGGAAATTCATCCATGTTTTTTGGATTTATTAGATTCTTGGGAGCTTTTCATGCTGCTTCCCAAACAAATGGAGATTTATCATCCTCTATTGCAAATTCCTCATGGATTGGTCCTGTGGAAAAAATTAAACCACTGATGTATGCAAAGGAGGTATTGACTTTGTTAATTGTGTGATTTTTCTACTTAGTTTAGGTATTACTTTATTCCAATTTAATGTTATTTTATTGACAATTAGTATGTTCGTTAATTCTGGCCGTCTTGTCCTTCATTCTAAATTTTTGTAGCCTATTGGACATTGGTTTTATGCCACTATAAGACGTGTTATTTCGAGGGATAACTGGTCCTATCCAACCTGCCCCGATTTTAGATGTGCCAAGAAGGTTACTCCGACTGGAGATGAGTTCTTATGTGGCAAATGTCATAAGACCATGAAGGAGCCAATTCATAAATATAACATGAAGTTTTTGGTTGAAGATGTTGATTCCTTCACTACTGTTCACATGTGGGACGAGCAATGCACACTCCTTATTGGAAAGACAGCCCTACAATTGCGTAGGGACATGGATAAGGTTAGTTTTTACTTCCATTTGGTTATTTGATAATTCCTTTTGAATCAAAGCAATTATATAGATGCCGTAATATTCTTTTTTTTCTTTATTATTATTATTATTATTATTATTATTATTATTATTATTATTATTATTATTATTTTGGTAGGCTGAAGAAGTTGAGAATCCTCCTAAAGAAATTTTGGCAGTGGAGGGGAAAAGTTTCCTCTTCAAGATTTATAATTATACTAATGATAGTGGGGGTGGAAGGACTTACACAATCAAAAAATTTTGTGTTGGCCCAAAAGTTCTTGAGTTGTATAAGCCAAAAGATGAAGAAGTTGTGGAGGTATTACATTTAATAATTTGAGTTGAATTTTCCTATAATTTTATGGTCCCTTCGTACATGTAATTTTTTTTTTGTTTGGTTGTTGACTATTGGTAGGTCTATGACTTGGATGATGATCTTGACCTCATGTTTCTCGACGATACTCAGGGTGACTCAAATGCGGTACATCTCCTTAAAATTTTTCCTCTGTTACCTTGAGGACACTCATTTGATATTACATCTTTGATACTCATTTTTTTTGGGTATTATATTGTAGCCTCCAGGATCTTTAATTGAAGCCGAGGGTGACATTGCCAATACACCGACCTCAAAGTATCGTGTGGATGAAATTAAATGTCCCCAAATTTTTTGCTAAGATTTAATTGGGCACGATTTCGTTGGACGAAATTTAATCAAAATTAGTTATATTGCTAAAAGGGAAAAAATCAAATTAAGTTAAAAGAACAAAAACAAAAAATAATTAAAATCAATTAGATTGCTATGAATTGGTAAGATTTTTCTTAAAAAACGAAGATTTCTTTTAAATGAACTACTATAAATATTGTTTACAAAGAAATTTTTAGTAACTTATAAAATACTCCATTTCAATTCTATCTGGTATGCTCATAGGAAGCCATATGTTTGCTAAATAAAAAATTATATTGTCTCTCTGTTTTATGATTGTAATTATCACATATTTCCACTCACTAGGATTTTATGCTTTTCATTTTCTAATAATGTGTTTCATTTTATGTAGATCGGTCGTGTGGGAGAAGAGATCAATGGTCGGCTGATAATGAAGGTTTTGGAAGAATGGAATAAGTGATGAGTAAGAGATGAGTTTGCTTGCTTCTTTAAATGATTTAGTGATTCTTTTAAAAAATGATTTTGTTTACGTATTTTATATGTTGTTTGTGACGTGAAGAGCAATGCATATGATTGTATTGAGAGTGTTATTGCCATTGATAAGGTTGTCGGTAATATAAAGTTATGCTATATTGAAACTTTTCAGACTTAATGTTATGTGTATTAATAGGTTGGAGTTGTCCAACATACAGGGTTATTTTGTCAAATTTTTCAAAGCATCGTATGGATTTCGTTCTTTTTTTAAAACAAAAAAAAAAGTAATATAATTGTATGATGGACGTATCTTCCCGTGCAACGCACTGATAAAAATATTAGTCTTTTTTAAGACAACTTCTTGTTAAAATAAATAAATAAATAAAATAATGAAAAATATTATCGTGAAACGTTGAAAACTATGAAGATTGATATCGACAACTGTTCATAGCTCATCTTGTGGGCCAACGAGTTGAATAGACTCCTCCAGCCATAGACTACGGAATTTAGAGCTTGTCTACTACAACATTTTTAAAAATATATTTTTTTCAATCTTTATTTTTTTTTTTTTTTCTGAAAGAAATCATTAGTTTTTATTATCTATTTTATTGACCTTACAATTTCTTACTATATTTTAAAATTTATTTTTACTTTTTAATTAGACATTTGAAAATCTTTTTCTTCCAAACATATAATATAATGAACGGCGTGTGTTAGCCTACTCATTTTTGTAAATTTTTATATATTCTTTTTAACTTTACTCATTCTCTCACCTGTTTCACATCCACATATTTCGTGGAACCTACATGAACTGCACAAATCTCCATCATTCAACTCCACTCATTCTCTCTCCTACTATAAAAATCTATTTTTACATATACACTAACACCCGCTATTGAAGCTCGGAGTAGGACTAATTGAGCCAACTGGGTTCTGTCCATTTCCATTAGTATCAATGTATGTGATCATACCAGATAGAAGATCCACATTCTATCTTATATATTGGTTGTAGACGTATGAGAGTGTCTTTGAATAAATTTGCTCCCCTGAACCTTTCTCTGTTTCATCATATGATTTTACAGATATTATATTCTTTGAACTGAAAATTAGTGGGTTCTTTGGAGCCACAAAAGTTGAGGAACATAGTAGATGCCCCAGTTAGGTGCATGGATGACTACTTCTAGTGCTTTCTCAAAAGTGTGTTTGTGAATTATAAGGCTTAGGATTCTTAGAGGCAAGAGCTGCACTTTCAATTGTTTGGTTACACTACTCAAAGTGGTGCACCAACCAAACATAGTGTTACTTTTGTCCAATGTATAGCTCTTGAATGTTCAAGTGCACTATACATCATCCTTATTTGAAGAAAGTCATGTTGGCTATTGATTTATGTTGTCGTTTTAAAGGCACACAAGAGAGTGATCATGTTCTTACAACAAATAGTAGATCCAAAGTGTATGCACAACTTTGCAGTTACATATTGCCTTAATTGGAATATCATAATTAAAAATGACTGCAGCTAAAATTAGCTATTAATCTCGGATTATATATCATCCTTTTTTTCTTGGTCTTTGAAGCATATGAAAAATCCTACTCTTATAATTAGCTCTTGAAAATAAATCGTATTAAAGTTCAAATCGAGACCTTTAATTTAATATTCGTATTGCATACTTTTTTTTTATGATTTAACTACGATGTCCATTTTTTAAAAGTAAAATGCGAGAGCGAGAGTTGAAAAGAAATGAAAATCAAAGGAAAATTAAGATTTTTTTCCCAATTGATGAATCAATTACAAATTAGGAATTAGAAAACATAATGTAAGGGGAAAATAAAAAATTCAAAATTTCCAACTCATTCACACTTTCATATAATAGTGATAGTAATGATATATATTTCCGTAATCACTCTCGATCGAGTGCAAGCACTTGTAGAAAGATATTGAACGAGCAATTAATGTGAAAGCATCACATTGTGTTGCAAACTAAAGGTCTAAAAAACTAAATTTGCAGTACTGAAGGATTGTTTGAACCCGACTCAACGAGCAAATCCAAAAACTTATATTACTGCACGCTCAAATGGACACCTTTTGTGAATTTTACGCTCCAAACACTAAACATTCAATCTCAATAATTATAGACTTTGTGTAATCCCTTGCGCACTCTGTCGCGATGTGTTCAAAATTTGGGAATTGTATTATTATTATAAAATAAAAATCTCAAAAAAAAAAAAACTTAGCATGGTGATTGCCCAAATTTGTTCTGAGCGATCACTCAGCACAAAATCAGGGTGATTGTCTAGACAAAATTTGGGTGATTGCGTTATAATTGATTTGCAAATATCTCCATTTACCTTATTTTAAAATACAAAATTTAAAAGTCATATTTAACCTTGTTTTCTCAATATATATTAATAAACCATAGTAGCTTAGGAATGTCAATGAGCTGGGTTGCTTAGACCCCGAAAAGAGTTTGGGTTTGGCTCAACTCATGGTTTGCTTAGCGAAGCTGGACTATAAAATTAGTAGTTAAGGCAGCTTCAGCTTAGGCTTAGGCCGCGTGCCCGTGATTCAGCTCGAGGGGCCTGCGTTTTTAAAGGGCCAATCTTTCAATTGTCATGATTTTGATAAAAGAAAAAAAAAAACTTTACATAGTAATTAGTCAAATGTAATTTTTTGACAAAGAGTGTGCATAAGTCACAGCTCCGTCTACATGCAACATAATCGGTCCTAACTTGGAGAAAAAGAGGAGGATATTCGAAATCATTCTATTAACTTTTCTCGGGAAAAAACAAACGAGAGAGAGAGAGAGACAGAGAGTTGGGCTTGGTCAAACTCAAGCTCGTGCCTCGTTTTTTGAAAGCGAGCCTAAACTAAGCTGAACTTGACCTTAAATGAAAAAACTCCCTCACTTCCGAGTCAGGCTTAACGGGAACCCAAAGTATTGACTCACGAGCGAGTTCGGCTGTGGACATAAGTTGGTTACGGCTTTTGACAATCTTTCTCTACAGCCTCTCATATTTGACATAGTGAGAATTAATTTCTAAGCTTTGCATATATTGAAGATGAGGACTAGTTAGTTTGTACTTATGGAAAGGTTATGAATTCGATTGTAAATATTTATATTTAATTTAATGAAAATAATATAAATAAAAGGATAATATTATTTTTTTGGTCTAAAAAATTCTTATCTCGTAACAAAACGTTAGGTTAAGAAAGAAAATGTCAATAAAAAAAGATAAATCCTTAGTGCGCAGTGAATTAAAATGTTCAATCATGATTGTATCAACAAGCCTTAGATAATTAGATTGTTTAAAATTTTTCTTAACAAGAAAATCTATTATTCAAAAAGAAAAAATAAAATTCAATACTTGGACACAAAACAACCATTCTATTAAAGATACGATAAATATATCATGGTAGAATATTATAAATTAATGAACACGAAAAAGATCTTAAATACCAAAAGTTATTCCAAATCCAAATCCAAATCACTCGCTCTGATCCAAATCCAAATCCAAATCCAAATCCAAATTCCTTGGATCGGATTCGGATCAGATCGGATCGGACATGATCGGATAAAGAAAAAAAATTTAAATACGATCTATATTGGTATAGATTTTTGTAAAAAAATAAAAAATAATAAAATTAAAATTAAAAAATAAAAAATCAATTCGGATCGGATCGAGCCTGATCCGATCCAAATCTAAATCCATTTCGGATCAGTCGATCCACGGATTGTTGGATCGGCAAAAAATTGCTCCATTCGAATCAAATATCAATCGAATTTGGATCGGATCGAATTTTTCTGCCATCATTAATCAATGTTCAAGTTCAAGAAAAGGGACGGTGTTAATGTGAAGATTATCAGAATTGGTTGATTTCAGAGGACGCTATAATTCAACTTTCAAGTTTCAGAACATAATTCGTGATTATTTGGAATAAAATATAAATGAGTCAAGCTATCTCATTAATGGTTATTGTAGTCGGTCAACAGACTATATATACACTCTCCATCCCACATATATAATTCACTTTGGTTTTTACACAAAGATTAAGAATGATATTGAAAAAATAAATTTATAAATAAATTTCCTTTAATATTCTTATTTAAATAAATAGAAGTAATAAATATTTTGTATTTTCAATAATATAAGTAGGGGTATAATTGTAAATAAATATAAAAAATGCTACTTAATATAGAAAGTTGATTATATATGTGAAACAACTCGAAAAGGAAAAATTGATTATATATGTGGTACCAAGGAAAAGTTGACTATATATATGAGATGGAGTGTATATATATATATGTATTAAAAAAAACTCAATTTCATATTAAAGGAACCAAAACAAAATTCTAAAACCTTCAAATCTAACTAGATAGATTGATACATGGAACGACGATGAATACAACTAAATTGATAATTGCTTTCTGTAAATACCATTTTTTTTCCAAATAAAACCGACAGTCTGTTTGGTCAATCTATTTTTTTCTCCACAAATAAAGATATTCATTTATTCAAATTAGCAAAATACATCGATAGTATCACAAATTCAATACCGCTAAAACCACGAAGGGTGAATCTGCAAATATACTCACAGTACCTAGGTTAATAGTATAAAATGGGAAAATGCCTACAATTATAAAAAATCAAAGTGACCGGAATACCAATGCCTCTGGATTTGCAACGTTGACACCTAAATATTGATTGAATCAATGATGGATCGAATCTGATTTACCAATTTGAATGACAAGAATAAACAAAACCGCAACTAGGCGGTGAAAATCCAAACGCCACACAAGACGACGAAATCATGAAGAACCCGAAGAAAGAAAATATACAGATCTAGATGGAAAAGCCACTTATTGCAATAAAAGTAACAAAGAAAGAAATGTAAAGCGATGATTCTAGGCCAAAAATCACCCCCTCCGTTACACTCAATTTGGTGGAGAGAGGAAATTGAGAGAGAAAGTTGAGAGCGTTTTAGAGGGAGACCGGCTTCTTACTTCTGTTTGGTCAATCTGAAATTAGTTTTTACCTTACACATCTACTCACATTAAATTTCATTAAATCAAAATTATCTTTTTTTTCTCATGCTTTTTTATTTTATATTTTTTAATATATTTTCTTCAATTCTTAATCACACATTCAATATAAAATTTGAGTGAATAAATTAATGTGGAGAGAACAATACAATCCATATATTTTATTATCAACATTATCCCAAAAGAAAAAAAAAAGTTCATTTTCAACCAAGTAAAAAATTTACTGGAAGACGTTGACTTTGTTTCTGCCGACTACGTTTACTAACTAATAACTTGAGAATATTACCCACACAATATGTAGAAGCGAAAACTATGTTATCATTTCAGCTTGCGAATTTTCTTGTCGGTCATATCTTCTTGGTCCTTTTTTCTTGGTCCTTACTAATTAGGTTGACGTGAAAAGACCATATTTTCAACACGTCTCAAATAAATAATTAGTTTTTTTTTTTTTGAGAAGAATAAATAATAATTAGTTAAAGAATCAAATCGAGTGTAAGTGATATTAAAAACTTTAATACCACATCGGTTTTTTTTAATTATATATACCACGTTAACTAAGAAATTACTTATTTTCATTTTATGAGTATACAACTAGGATATCACTTATCTGCGGTGGAAACGACTGCGGGTCTATGTTCAAATTACATCGAACTTAGCAAATTTTATATTGTCATATGTCTTGTACAATTGATTAATAGCGTGTTAAACTAATTTTTTAGGTTTAATAGTTTCAGGAAACTATAAGACGTGTGACCAATAATTAATGATGTGAGACATGTATTAATTATTATTGATATTGATATTTGACTTTAAATAGTAATTTGTAAGTAAAAAGAAATAAAACGAACAAATGCCAAAGTACATACTTGAGTGGGAGTATAGATGAAATGATTATTGGAAGAGCGATGAAAAAGGTTTAATAATATAAAAATAAAAAAATTGACATATTGAATAAATTAATTATTAGAAATGATGTCAAAGTAAATAATTTCGTAGACAAAACTATGTTAACATTGTTTTGTTTATACCAACAACAAATTGTTAATAAAGTTTTTTGAAGACTAGTTCAAAGTTAAGTGTTACAATACATAAAATGTAGTTTAGCGACAATGGAAAGTTTTGCATAGAGATTATGTTAATTTAATTTATCATCTAGGCAAGACGCAAGAGGTGAAAGTGCGTGTTTGTTATGTTTGACAACATGTCTTAAGTGTTTCTATAATATTTTAATTCATGCACAATTTTTGAAATCACTTTACCATCACATTTTTAAGATTATTTTTAAATACCTAATTTTCACTTATTATGAATTATGTCTTAAAATAGAAAAGTACACGCACACGCATTGCCAATATACTACACAAATCTTGTAATATGGCTTGAGAAAGAGAGAAGGAATGAAAGAAAATTTAGTCTATAAGTTTAAAATATATGACTTTATTCATTAGTCAAGCTCAAGAACTATAGAGGGTACAAGTACAATATACAACTTTATCCATAAAGTAAAATATAGATGTTCCCATGAACCCTACAATTGGAAGTAGAAATGATCTCAATACCAATAGAAATCCCATTAAAAATAAAGCAGCAATAGAATAGATGAAATCCATATCGGCAATGATCCCAGTGCCATGTTTGAACATTCTTGCAAGTCAACCGCTCTGTTACATCAAAAATTATAATGGCAATGTGGCATTGTGTCCATGGATGATGCACAATGTTTGAACAACAGTAGCTATAAATCTATACCTATATACTATATATAAAAATGGAAGGGGTGGAAAACTTTTTTGGACAAAAATATCCCCACCAATTTTATTTAATTTTTATTTTATCTTAATTAATAATAGTTCTTATTAATTAATGTCCTATAATAATTAATGATACACTTTCTCCATTTTATAGTTTAAAAAGTCCTTTCAAATTTAGAACTCTTAATTTAACTTTTCACTTTCATATCATTTACACATATCTTATTCATCTAATTAAAATACGAAAATAACTTAATTATTTTTTTAATCTTTTATTATGTTGAAATTCAATTAAATTTCTTAATGTTTATGATTGTATTAAACATACTTCTTAAATGTTGTATAAGTTTTTATTATTTAAAAGTTGACGAACATAATTTCTTTTATGGGGTTCATCTTGCTTTTCTTCATAAATTTGTGATTTTTTTTTAATATGTGGCATGCTTGTTAATAAACAAATGTAAGAAAAATATGCCATATAATATTTTAGAACCGAACGGATCCATTTTTCAAAGAACGGTTGGCAATTGTACAGTACAACCGTCACCCAAAATTCGAAAATTTTCAAAATTTCAAATTTCAAATTTTAAAATTCACTTTGGGTGGCGGTTGTTATATACAACCGCCACCCTTTATCGAAACAGTATTAAAAACCAGAAACACTTTGGGGATATTATTTCTTCGATTTTCTTTCTCTCAAGTGCGAAAACTTGCAACTTGTGGTACACAAATCGGATTTTATGCTAATTTTCTTTGCAAATTGGGATTGCAATTAATGTAAGGTAAGCTTACTCTATCTATTGCTCCCAAATTCATGTATTTTTGAGGTTAGATTTTAAAATCCCCAAATTATAGGGTTTCTGAATTTCAAGTGGTCTTGCATTTTCTTCACAAGTTGAAGCTACAATTGAAGGCAAGGTCGTCTTCCTCTATCAATTGGTCCCAAATTTCTCTATTCTTGAGGTTAGTATGTTAATATCCCCAAATTATTGGGTATTTGTTGTAAATCTTGATGTATTTTTTTGTTAATTGTAGTATACTTAGACATTATAATTTCATATCTAATGTGTTGTATTTGATTGGAACTTTGTTTTTTAGTGTACACTTATTGGATTTATATGCATTGTTGTTGGATATTTTATTGTAAACTTGTGGGATTTATATGCATTATTGTTGAATTGAAGATATACTTTTAGTGAATATAGTTAGTATTAATATATTGTTATAATATGCCTTTCAAAACTGTCATTCAATAATACAAGTAATAATAATATATTTATTTTTATCCTATATCTTTCAATATGTATATATTAAGAATGTGCAATGAACATAATATTACACTAAAAACCACGTATTTTATTCAAACAATGGATTGAAAATTTTAAAATCTGAATTTTGAGGCTTTTAACGACCTCTAATGGGCTTGAAATATGGGATCACAACAATAGCAATGACTGTCATAGATCTTGTCGCGACGATTCTGGAATGGGGTCGTGGGCTGAAAACGGGCATCGTATGCAAAAGTTATGGCCGTTTAAAATTTACAAGCCTAAAACGTGAAAAATTAAATGATTAAAAAACATTAGACAAAGGGTGGCGGTTCCAAGCGTAGAACTGCCACCCTTTATGTTATTATGAAAACAATGATTTTGGGTGGCGGATGTGTATTTAAAATCGCCACCCAAAATTTAAAAAAAAAAATTATAAGAAAGGGTGGGGGTTGTGAACTTACAACCGCCACCCAAGTTTACAATATATATATATATATATATATATATATATATATATATATATATATAAAGGGTGGCGGTTGTTCTTGAAAAACAACCGCCACCCTTTCTTTTTTTGGTAGCGTTTTTGGAACCGCCACTCTTATGTTGAAATTGGGTGTCGCCATTTTGGGTGGCGTCCAATTAACCGCCACCCTTTCACCAAAACAACCGTCACCCTAAACTCTTTTTGTACTAGTGTCTACAAATGTTATCTCTGGTCTCTTAGACAAAATCAGTGGAAAATGGATGAAATTGACCTTGAAGATAGCATCATGAACATCCAACGCATCCAATGTCAAATTTCGGTGCAAATGTCATAACTTGGCCTACAAAGATCCAATTAGTGTCATTCCACTGTCAAATGAAAGGTAACTTGATGATCTACAACAACTATTTCTGGTCCCAAAGGCAAAAATCAGCATTAAAATGGTCAAAAGGCATGAGGAAGTGGAGTGAAAGTGGAGGAATAGCTAGTAGATGTATAATTGAAAGATTCCTTTGGTGCCTATAAAAGGGCAAGGCCATTAATCTCTAAAAATTATCTTTCACTTCTAAAAACACTCTCCTATCCTCAATTCCCAGTGTTATATTTCGTTCTAGTAGTATTCATCTTTTATATCTAGTTTTATTTTGTATCTTATTTTGAGTAAAAGTGTGAATAGTTTAAGTGTGAATAAAGTTTAGGAGATTGGTTAAATAGCCTTTCATATTTCGGTGGAATTATATTTGAAATGTATATTTTGGTCAAGAATATGATTGACTAAGCGTTTTGATCTAGTTTAAGAGGATGTCGCTATTCAAAGCTTTCTATCCGATTAACTCATAAGTAGCGTTGTTCTTATTCTTTTATTCAAATTGGTTTGTTTTTCTATTGTATTTTTGATAATATGAACTTTAATTAGATTTGGCGAATTGAGTTAAAATTCTATTACCAACTTGTTATAATTAAAGTTTCAATCCGTAGTTATTAATTTCTCTAATTCATACATAACAACTAATGATCACGTATCGTTGGGAATAACAAACCCTATTGTTAAACATTTCGAACTGATTGAAATGTTACTCTAAGTTTAACCTGTTTTCCTAATTCTTAAAACTAGCTTTTGTATTAAATCTGGAGATCGGACTTCTAGTTTATACAAAAGTCTAAAGACTAATTGAAAAGCTAACCTTCGATTAATTATACTTAAGGGGAAAATGCAGGTAATAAAGATGTGTAATTTATTATCTTAGATTTAAAATTTTGAATAGAAAATAGAATACGTTACAATTAAATCGAATATGCAAGTGGAGGCTCGACTGAACCAAGAACTAGATGATTTCTCTCATTGGTAAACTCTTAATTGTTACTAACTGTTTCACCCGTGCGTTGCACGAGGGACAAATATTTAAACTAATAACGATAGTGACATATGTTGATAATATTAACATAAAACCCAAAAAAATAATTAAAATAAAGAATGAGTTACAATAATAAATTTAATTAATTTAACTCGAAATAATTATATAAAAACTTCGATGGAGTTTCTCATATATTTTGTACTAATCTATCCTACAAATATAAGAGGAACAACTCACGAAAATCCACACAACTTGATTTACTGTATTCTCCATAAAATAGTAATTTAATTAGCATTTATACTCGTGCTTTCCACAGGATAACAATTCATGGCAGAGATTATGATAATATATCACATTTTGCTCATTACAAAATTACTCTAGTAATGTAAACCCAAAATAAAATGACATTAAGTGTTACAATTATCAAAATAACCATACTAAAATGACTATACTATCATTTATAGAGCTCATGGTTTTTTCTTTAAAATTATTGTACATTCTATTACATGCAATTATAAATTTTGGGAGATATTAATTATATATTAGTGTGATGTACGTTATTAACAATTAGTATGTAAATAATGATTTTTAAAATTGAATTATGAAATATAATTAGCAGAGAGATATATTATAAAAATAACAATGTAATGAATACAATCCGATAGACCCTAACACCACGTTTGTACCACTCTGGGAAACACTTATCCTTGTTCCGGCCATCCTCGTTTACTCTAGGTCGAGCAAGAATGATATAAGAATTACAATAGGATGGAAACTTTCATTCTCCATCCCTGTCTCGCTGTAAAATTCTCATCCTTGTCCACGCCATATTGTAATGGTTTAATCGAAGATTTTTATTTCTACTTTTTAATATATGTGTTACTGATATTTTATTTTCTCAATAAATACTTTCTAAATATGTTAAATAGGTATATTAATATATTAGGTATAAACTCACTAATTATAACATATTCACCATATTAAAAATTGAATGATTTGATATAAAATTTAAATTAATTTGGATAAGATAAGTAAATTGACATATATATGATTAATACATAAAGTATGCAATCTAATTGATGACACTTAAAAATTAAATAAAATCTCGATTGGCAAAATGCCGTATAAAATAAATACTTCAAAGTAGGTAGAATTCTTAATATTTATTTAGAAAATAGAAACTTAAATAAATATATGACATAGTCGAAAGCTAGTTAAAATATTTTAATAGAGTTGTATAGTTACAATAATTGATTAAGTCGATAACTAATTGTTTAGTAAGAATTCTTGGACTTATTCCTTAGCGAAAGCGATAGATTGAACCAAAGAATTATTATATGATTTTTGGTTCTATGATTTTTGGTTCGAGTAGTGTCAAAATAAAAAAATATTATTATTTGAAGGCCTATTCTTGGAGCTTTTTACTTAAAAAAAAAAAAAGGAAGTGATCCTTTAAAACACCCTTAATTATACAAAAACAAATATAAATATTTTGCCACCAACTATAACTCAAAAGAAATATTATAAAAAATAAAAAAATATGAGAATTAAAAAAAACCATATTTTGAAAAATGAATGATACTGAAAAAGTAAATGAAGTTAATTAAGGATTAATGATCAGCCGACGTACTCTACAATAAGATGTAAAACCCTAATCAGTCGACTTTCAGAAGCATATTTTTCTTCTTCATAACAATCTAATTAATTTTAATTATTTTTCATTTTTCAACTAATTATGTTACCCACTTTTAGCAATTTCATTAATTTTCATCTAATAAAACTATCTCAATTTTCATCCATTGAAAATATATCAAAATAAATCAAAGAAATACAATTAATTGTAATATAATTAATTCTTTTTTTAGCTAATTATTTATAAAAATAATTTATCATTTCTAAAATAATTAGTTTCTTTCGCCGCAGTTAAGAATTGTATGGATCTAATTTTAAATGTATTTTATAATTAAAAAGATATATTGCAAGTCCAAAGATATCTTTCATTTTTTAGGGAAAATCTGGTGAACCACGGTAATCTAATTAATTTTAATTATTGTTTATTTTTTAATTAATACTATTTTTCTATTTTGCCAATATAATTAATTTCGATTAATTTTTGTCCAATGAATCCATGTCAATTTTTGTCCATTGTAACCAAGTCCAATTAAAGTGTAACAATATTATTAATTTTAATTAATTGTAATATAATTAATTTTAATTAGTTTTCATTTTTAGCTAATTATTTATGAAAATAATTAATTATTTCTTAAATAATTATTTTAATATCTTCACTTTTAAGAATTATATGAATCTAGTTTTGAAGAAATCTTGTAATTTAAAAGATATATTACAATTTAAAAGATTTTTTTATTTTTTAGGGAACACTTGTAGCAATCGAATGATTTTTTTGTTTCTTAAATTAATTATATTTCCCTTTTAATAATGCAATTAATTTGGATTAATTTTTGTCCACTGAACTCATGTTCAACTAAATATTAGTATTAGAATTTATTATTTAAATTAATTATGGCATAAATAATTTTAGTTAATTCTTGTGTTTGAGCTAATTATTTCTAAAAAAATTAATTATTTCCAAAATAATTTGCTTGGTAGCGGTAATTTTTAGAATTATATGAATTTAATTTTAAAAAATATCTTATAGTTTAAAACATATCTTGGAATTTAAAAGATATAGATACAGATTCAATTAATTAAAAAATTAATTAATGTTACAGTTGAATGGTTAATTAACCAAAATTGATCTTACACGTTTGTTTTAGTTTTTAGTTAAAAATTAAATGAATTGTAATTTTTGTCACACCAAAATTAAATCTTATCAAAATTACTAATTTTAACTAATTTTTATTTATTAGAGAATTATTATTTTTAAAAATAATGAATTCTTTCTAAAATTAATTAAAGGGTCCAAGCTAAGTTTTAAATTTTCATGCTAGATATTTATTTTAATTTTTATGTAAAAATTTAATGAATTGTAATTTTTCATTACACAAAAATTAAATCTTGGAGAAAGTGCTAATTTTAATTTATTTTTATTTTGTAGTAATTATTTATAAAAATTATTAATTGTTTCTAAAATTAATTAATTGGTCCAACCTAATGTTTTAATTTTTTAGTATAAATTGGCAATCATAGTGATCGGATTTCATCTCGAACTCAGGCTAACTGCCGCTAAATTTCTTTTTATTTTTGTGAAAAACTTTAATAAATCATAATTTTTTATCGTAGAAAAATTGAATGTTAGAGGGATTTTTAATTTTAATTAATTTTTTTCTTAGCTAGTTATTTATAAAAATAATTAAGTTTCATAGCAAATTATCAATATTTTTAATCTCATTACGTCAATAGCTATTAATCTATATTAATATCAATTTATATTTAAGTTAGACACTAATTTATAGATTTGTGGTAAATTTTAATTTTTTAAAAAATAAAAATTTAAATATTGATAGTATACTTGTTATAAAGCTCTTATCAAGTTGAACAAAATAGAATCAAAATTTTTTTATTTATAGGTAGAAAATGACAAAAAATAGAGAAAATAATAGAGAAAGTATTTAGATTTTATGAGATTGGGTAAAGTAGAGTAGAAATAATCAAATAAAATTATTATTCATTAATATTAATATATTAAGAAAGGAAAATAAATAAAAGAGAGTTGGATATGGATTAGGAAAGAAAAAAATAAAAATAAAAAAGAATGTATGTCTTAAATTGGAAAACGCATTTATGGTAAAAAATATAATAAGAAAAGGCTCATTTTCTATATATAAGTTATTCTGTATATAAATAGAAGATTATATTAGGCACATTCAATAGGTGGGAAAAATTATGATGTATTTAGGCAGGAAAAAATGTTATTATATATATATATATATATATATATATATAGATTTTATTTTGTATTCAATATCTACTCCCTATCTACTAAAACCCCCCAATCATACTAGTTAACATAAATCTACTAAATTGACGAACTGTTCTTTGTTGGATCGACCCTTATACACTGCTACGTTAACTTATAATTTTCAAAACCGAGTAAGGTAATTAATATTTAGTGCATCACGGCACGCATCAAAATATCCTTTGAATTGCAATCTACGAGGATTTACAAATGGTCTCAAAATATAGTTATGAGTGCTTACAAATAGCCCTTACAAATATAGTCAAAGAGGGTTTCAAGATAGCTTTAGATAATACAGTTGTGATGGATTATGAATGCTCTCAAATATAGTACAGGAATAGGATCTACCAAAATTAATATGAACTAAACCAACTTAAAAAAAGTATTAAATACTCTCAACATCATATATATTGACAAATAGGGGACCATTTTCCTCTGATATATATGTATAAATAAGACAAAGAAATCTAAATGTGAAAGATATTACATTACCAAGCTATGAATAATGGATGCACGTACATACTATTGCTATGACCAGTATGCTTGCATAAGTAAGAGTAATAGCACATGTGATATGAAGTACACAATATGCTAGGAAAAGTAATACTGTGGAATGGACGGTGATTTGTGATAGCAAAGACTAAAACGTAAGTAGAATACTAAGAAACCCGTGTCAAGTGATGGTTATTGATATAGTTGCTCTCTAAAGGATAAAGTTAATGGGACAAATATGTGATCAATCACTTCAACCCCAAGCACAAAATAGGTTGAGACAAAGAGTCATTGTAGAAGTTCCCAAACTGGGGGACTTTGATATTTATATGGGGTCCTGAGTATAGAAAGGTAATTGCATATTGATTTATTGCTTGAGCAATTAAATTATATAATATGAGCTAATTTATGACTGAATGTCACCCACATCATGTTCTACTTAATGAATGAAGACGTTGCAATGGAGATATAGGCGAAGATGTGAGGATGAATTAACTTACAAAACGAAGTAGTTAAAGCTCTTATTCAACCACTCAGGCAAAAAAAAAAAAAAAAAAGCCTCTTATAGCAAAACTAATGTGGGGAAAAACAAATTAGTTTGGGTTTTTTCTCCGTTGGTATGCCAAATAATGTATAACATAAGGTGCCATAGATCCAAATTTGGAGAATAGACATCCAAACATGGCCCCATTGTTTGATATTACTCAATAATTTTATGCTACGTGGATAAGAAAAATACTATTATTTGAACTTTGGTGGTCGTTGATTTTTAAATTAATTTAATTCAAAAACCTTATACCCATTATTTAATCTCTAGTTTTTCCTATTTGAACGTGACTTTTTCCCCTTAGCTTTTTTCCTTAACTTTTTGCCCTTGCCTTTTTGCCCCCAAAATAGTTTTGCTCTTATTAAAAGATATAAGAGTTGCGTATAGGTTGACAAATTTGCAACTAAATCTCAATTGTGTTGTGTTTTACTTAAAAAGTGAGGTCATTGTGTAAGCCATGCAACTGAAGAAGTGAAGATGAACAAACTCACAAATGAAGTGGTCGAAATTCTTATGAGAAGAGGTAAGATTAACAAATGAATGAGCCAATTTACAACTAAACCCCACTTGTATCAATCTCTACTTAAAGAGCGAAGTCTTTGTGTAAAAGATACAACTAAAGAGGTGCAGATAAATCAACTCACAACCAAAGTGGGGTTTAAGTTCTTACGAGAAGATGCATGAGTGGTAAATAGAAGAGTCAATATACAACTAAATTCTAGTATGTTGTGCTCTACTTAAGGAGTGTGTCCTTTGTGTGTCATATGAAGCAAGCGATAAGGATGAATCAATAGAAGATATCAAAATGGATGAGCCAATTTACAATTAAAACTCAGTTGTGCAATGCTCTAGGATTAAACCCCAGTTGTTCCGTGTTCTATTTAAACCTCGGCTAGAAATGCAGCTCAAGAAGTGGGGATGAATTGACCTACAATTGAAGCGACTGAAGTTCTTACGATCATATATATCGGTTATAGATGGACGGGCCAGTTTACAACTAAGCCATAGCCGTGCCATGTGTTACTCAAAGAGTGAAGCCCTAGTGTGGGAGATGCAACTAAGAGGTGCAGATGAATCAACTTACAAATGAAGCATTTGAAGCTCTTTGTAAATGAATTATTCAGTTTTCAACTAAACCATAGTTCTATCATGCTCTACTTATAGAGCACGGCCCTTGTGTGGAAGATATAGTCAGTGACGACTTAAAAATTGTATTGATGAATGCAGTCGATAATGCTTTACGATTGATCTCGGAGAATGTAATTGACAAACACTTATTAAATAGCCTCAAATGAGATGTACTCAATGAATGTTAATGATTGGCCTCAGAGAATGAGCTTAATAAGACTAGTGGAAAACATGATTGGTAAGCGCTAATGAATGACTTTATTTAATGGGATAAATGAGGGCTTATGGAATAGCTTCAGATGAGATGTAGTTGATGCGAGTTACGAGCTATTTCAAGGGCTTAGTACTCGCCTAAAAACTATAGAGGCAGTGAAAACTAAAGGCTCATATTGAGTAAAAAAAAGGACTTATGAGAAGCCTCAACCAGTAACGGCTTATGCATACCTAAAAAATATAGAGTATGCGGGTTGGGGAATTTTATTGAGCAATTAAAGGGTTTATGAGAGGCCCCAATGAGGCATGACTTAGTAATTGCATCGAAAATATAAACAACGCAAGCTAAGGGCTCGTCTCGAGCAATAAGTGGGGCTTTTTAGTAGCTTCAAGGAGCAATGGTTTAGTGCTGGCCTCGAAAATATAAAAATGAAAGGAAAGAATTTGTGTTTATCCATAAAAGGGCTTATAAGCAGCCTCAATTGGTAAGGATATAGTGCTTGCTTTTTTTTTTTTTAAAGCACCAACTAGACTCGTACATCGGTTTTACACTGTCGCCGAGCCTAGCCGGTGGGGGTTAGGAATCCCCCTACCTTTTTATTAATATAAAAAATAATTATAAAGGAGGGAGCATAAACCCGACCTCCAAACAATGGAACACAATAATCGTGCGAAAAGCAATAAATGAGGAAATACTATCTCCGTTACAATCATGAATAAACGAATAACAAAGCCCTACCATTTCACATCAACCATGAATATATAGGATTAGATGCAGATTAAGTAACTGATTTGGAGCGACTGCGAGTCTGCATACGCAAGGTAGCAGCAACTTGGAACTTGGCCCCGCGGGCCTGCTATTTCTTCTGTCTTTGACTAGTCACCAGTTAAAACTGAGCCTCGTACTCCGCCAAGCTGACTCTATCCTCATCCTCATCCAAGTTGGCAATGTCCTCAGAGGAGCGACGCCTATGAATACCCGGCATATGGGGCTCAGGGAAGGTAAACTGTGATGGGACGGATGCCTCAGGCAACGCAGAGGAAGCCTTAGGCAATGTAGATGGCGCCTCAGGCAAGGTAGACTGTGATGGAATGGATGCCTCAGCGTTATACTGGCAATCAGGCAAAGGAGATGCTACGGCCAGAACCGGTCCTGCAGACTGAACAACTAGTCCCACCGAAGGACCGACCGATGTCAAAGCACCATCGGGATGAGTATCTACCCCGGACACAATCCGATCCACCGGGAGGGGTTCTCGACCAACAAAACTCGTCCGGTCATCAAAGTCATCATCAGAGTCAACAGACTCAGCAAGAACGGGGGAACAAACCAACGGAATCACTGGGGCGGTTGTGATCGGTGCCGTAACCAGCGGAGCATCCGATATAAAAGGCGAAGAAGAGCCCACTGGGGCAGTAACTGGCTGAGTCTGAAATAGTACACTAGGCCGCCACTGACGGATAGGCTCAGGGGAAATCGTTCCCCCCTCTCCGGTTGAGATCGGGGGGCAAAAACTGCACTAGAAGTAACAGGCTATGTCATAGCTGGAGTAGAAGTAGCCGGGGGATCGGACATGACTGGAGGCGGTGCCGATGGAGCACCAACCTTACAATCCAACGATGAGTATCCTATATGGTGGCATACAGAACAGAAGGGGGGCACATGCTCATACACAATACGCTGCCAGAAACTATGTCTCGGCCCCCGCTCAATCCAGATACGCTCAAGCAAATGGTGCTCCAAATGCACCTCTACACAAACCCTAGCCTCATTAGGGCAAAGCAAATCCGTAGTGGCTTCATCAATATGCAACGAGTAGCCCACTGCCCTGGCTAACGAATACAAAACTTCCTTAGCACGAAAATGCACCGGCAACAAAGGAAATGAAATCCAAACGGGCACAATCGGTGTTTCCTTCTCGGGATGAAAGTCAACGGTCCACTTTAACACCTTCATCTCACAACCACTAAAAATCAAGACGGCCGCGAGAACAAACAAGTATAGTCCACCTCATCAGTGAGATGGATCAAGATATGCATACGATCCAATAATCCCACAGTATAGGTACCGACAAAACCGAACTGATCAAAAGTAGTACGAATAGCAAGCATAGGGGGCTTTCGCCGCAAGAACTTACCAACTAAAGTAAAACGAAATGGGACAGCCAACTCGGACTCCTCATCGGCCGAAATACAGATAGCCAGCTCACCACGATACATGTGAGGTTGCCTAGAGACAATAGTAGACTGATGAGACGGGCTAAGCACTGAATCAAAAGACTTCCTCCGTGCCCGCTCTTCGTCCGATAGAACAGGCCTCTTAGCAACGATTGAAGCACAAGTACGACTGGTCGGAACACCATTCTGAGTCTCCTAGGGATAGGGAAGAGCACCGGAAGTCGTCGGGAGGGCCGAAAATGTCCGGACGGCCAGCGAGTGGGCCCCACGCGCCGGCTGCCCCACCACCGAAAGATTCACCTCATCATGGGAACCATTTCTTTCAACTGGACCGAAGTCTAATTCTGCATCTAAAGTGGTCAATTTTGAGCTCAAAGTTCGGTTTTGACCCAATTTTGGGGCTTTTCGATCGGGGTTGGATTTTCCAAATTGGCTTTCATGTATTTTTGAGACATCATGAAAGCATGCTACAGCTATAATTTGAGCCATGAAGTTGAGGAATTTGGGAGCAATTGATTGAGAGGTGGAAGATTAGGGTTTATGAAATTTGTTGTGATTGTGGGAAATCCGTGAATACCCATGCCAAATTGAGTTGGGGGACTAGTAATAGGTATAGAGGCGCAGCTTTGGTGGGGAGGAATTGGATTGGAAGTGCATGAAGACAATGTTGGATTGTTTGGTAGCGTGTTGGCCGAATTTTGGGGGCGTTTGGGCGATTTTCTGGCCGATTGGGTTGGCGGCGAGGGTGGGGTGGCCATGGGCGAGGTCGCCGGTGGTGGAGGCTTCGATGGGTCATGGCCAGAAGTGGCCGGATTCATGGGTGGGCTTATATAGTGCTTGCTTGAAGATATAGAGAGTTTGAGTTAAGGGCACGTATTGATCAACAAGAGGGCTAATGAGCATCCTCAATGGGCATGGGCTTATTATTTGCCTCGAAAATATAAACAGTGCAAGTTCAGCTATTGTAGGCAATAGCTTAATATTTCCCTTAGAGAAAAACATAACCTCAAGGCACCCTTCAATAATGAGAAGTGATGATGGGTCTCAAGTAGATTCTTTCTTATATAAGGAAATCCAAAAACAACAAAGCAACGTATTTCAAAGATGATCTTCCTCGGATACATTAAAGAAGTCCAAACAAGGATATCAAAGAAACTCTAATATATTAACATTAAAAATCTCGAAACTCTCCTAGAATGTGGTGGATGTTCCAACACAAAGTGGTCAACAATGCACCAAATATTAAAGGACGATTGTTATAAAATTATATAGCTAAGAATGACCAATGTCTCCACAGTATGAATCAGCATTTTGAATAAAAAGGCTATCATTTGAATTAAGTAAAAAAGTGAATAAGATGGAGAACATCAAATGAAAGGCATCCAACTGTGGTTCACGCCAGTAAAGACATTTTGTTGAGAAAGTTCTGTACATGTTTTCATTCCTAAACCTTTCCTTCAATATAAAGTGAAGAAGAAGGGTATCATTTATTTATTGTCTACAAATGGAGGTCGATTGTGTGGGTTGAAATAAATTTCCAACATTATAGGGCCTAACTAGTGAGTTCAAGATGAATAGGCAAATGTTATATTTTGCACTCAACAATTGGGCCTTCACAATGACGTCGCTTTCATCAAGCTTCATCGGCTATTATGAGTTCCATTTTCGAGTCAACTGAAGTGTCATAGTATCTTGCAAACAATGGAAACAATGACTATAGGGGTCATCATGGCACAAGGGCCTTTTCAACCTCCTACTAGATAGATCATGGAGCTGCATTGGTCTTGTCTATAGTAAAAGACCAAGATTAGGTCGTTGATACAATCCAAGATCCTCTCATGTTTAAGTTGGGTAAAGATGGAAGTCAAGAACACCAAAGAAGTGCATTTTAGGGCCGAATCGACTAAGAATCAGAGTTTGATGGCCATTTGGTGCAAAGGAGCAAAGTTTTTAAAGATAAAAAGGACTAATTTCAAATTGGCTATTTGTTGAAGAATTAGCTATTTCAAAGTTTCTATTTCAACAACAACCACCTTTATTTTTCATTATTTTCTTAATTTTTTAATCAGGAGCGTTTAAAAAATTCTTATTTTATCTTGCTCTATTTTGTTAAACTTTTTACAAAATAGATAATCATTTTTGAAAATATGTAAAGAAATAATACTTATAACTAAATATTTTATATTTGATATCTCATTTAATTTAATATCTTGTCGGGATACTTACAATGTTGAACATGATATATTTTTTTTGTTAGTTTATTTTGTCAAATTATATTAAAATATTTCAAAAATTTTTGCTTGTAAATAATTGCATACTTTCAATGTAAAGATTCTTAATTTCTTGATACTTTTTAAATAAATTATTTTTATTTACATGACAATTGTGACTTGTTATTATTTATACTTGATCATTTAATTGAATAATTAGAATTCACAATACAATGACATAGTGAACAAATAAATAGTTTAATAATTTCATAAATAATATTTATTTTGCAAAATAGAAATTTATAATGTCAAGTGAACTATATATGAGCAATCTCATGAACCAAGGTACAATCATCGTTTGCTTCCACCAACAAGAAAAATCAAAGTCGATGAGAATTCATGAAGAGAGAATAACTCTAGTTGGTATGCCCTCTCCTCTGTGAGGGTTTCCATTTTTGCTCTGTACTATGAGGCTTTTTGCCATCTTAAGTTTTCTTTTCAGGTACTCTATTTTTCTTTTTAGAATATCTTCATTTTAGTTGGTGTTGTGAAGGAGAGGCTGAATGATCTCACCATCTCTATGGGTGAGGAAAAGAAATTGGTTTTGGAAGTAGAGAATTCTATGCATGAAGTCGATTCTTTTGAATTATGTTTGTTTGCCCATTTCTTAACCGATTGGAACATCAATTTTAACTTCATGAAGAATTGTTTGGCGGGTATTTGGCAACTAGGTAATGGAGTTACCATTGAGGATATAGGTTCTCACTATTACTTGTCTAGTTCTTTCACATTGTCGATCTGAAAGGGGTCATGGAGGGTGGTCCATGATCGTTTGATAACCATGTTCTCATCTTACACCGTTTAACTAAGAAGGATGTTTCTTCTCTTGTACTGCTGTTCTTCGTTAAATTTTAGGTTCATATCTACAATTTGCAAGTGGGGTTCATGGATGAAACTATTGGGATACAATTGAGCAATTTTATTGGAAGGTTTCTTAAGTATCATACAAATAATAATGCTTCGGTATGGAAGAGTTATATGCGTATCAAGGTTGCTATTGATGTTTGTCAACCTTTGAAGTGTAACACCCTTTCTAGTGACTCGTCCTATCCTATATATTGTATTAGGGCAACCGAGCTAGAGTCGGTGTCACACCTTTACGATGTTACCAAAAACCACGAGTTCATTTTCTAAAACACATTTGAACATAAAAAACTATGTCGTTAACTTGCAACATTTAACATATACATACCAACTCAAGTGAATTCAGTTTAAGTACAAAATATTTTATACAGGATCTATAGCTTCTTTCTTTTTCCTCACACGAATTCTCACGCATCAAGTTTTGGAGGGCTCCCCCACCATCTCTCACATTCTTGCCACGTCCAGCATCACCGAAAACATATAAAAGGAAACATAGTGACTCATAAAGATTCAGTGAGAATAGATGTAGGTGCAATGCGTGTCACATTCATACTTTGCGGTTGGTGCCTCACATAACGTATCATGTTTGGCCAGGCCTCAATCCTTTTGCGAGGTTTTCCCCATGAGATTACCATTTAGGCCAAAGGTCTCAATCCTCAGTGGGGTTTCCCCTGTGAGACCATCGTTTCTTTTACATATATGTAAACACATGATAGACAACATCACATTCACATTCTTTCATGGTGTAATTGTCCAAGCATTTACTTTACATGTGCATTCGTATCACAAATGTGCAAACATTCATTTTCAAGCCTTGCTATCATAATAAGGTGCATAAACATGTAAACATCGTATTATCCCCAGGAATTCTTCATACATACCATCATATGACCCTCTAAACACGTCATGTAAACAAATACCTCAAAGCATCTGAATCAAGCTTGCACACATGGAAAACTCAAGTTTTACAATCGTATACTTGAAACAATTCATCCATATACTTATACTTACCTTCTTAGACAACTATTACATCTATTACCCACCTTAGAGGAGATAAAAATAACCAACAAGATGCTTAGTAGCTTCCTTTAACTTCATCCCTCTTACTTCACCTATTTGTAGCACCAATAATGGATGACTAATGATAAAGATTGATGATCAAATGGTACACATGGGTTGGAAAGCTTGGAGAATTGTTAAGAATGTCTTTGGGGGGTTTTTTTGGGCATAGGTAGAAAATATATTACACAAAAAATTTCCACATTCTACCATTTTACAAACTTACAGCCTTAATATTACATTTTACGGCCGTATCTCCCAAACATACGGCGGTATCATATTGTGTGTGGCGGTACCAAAGTCTCTGCATATTTTCACACTTCCCCTGCCT
The DNA here is from genome assembly GCA_018223645.1 of Jasminum sambac. Classification (NCBI taxonomy): domain Eukaryota; kingdom Viridiplantae; phylum Streptophyta; class Magnoliopsida; order Lamiales; family Oleaceae; genus Jasminum; species Jasminum sambac. The sequence continues at coordinate 29,205,213 of CP073648.1, read as the reverse complement.
CAAAGTTACGACCGTATCTTATTGTCTTACGGCCGTAATTCTGACATTTACGGCCGTAAATATAGTTTTCCTGAATTTTCTTCCCGTCTTGAATCTAATGGCCGTAATATTACCGAATACATCACATACACTTATAAACATGTTTTACCATATTACACACATCATCATCATCATCACAAAACATGTCATGTCATATCAAATCTCACATGAAAGTGGACGGAGTGTTAAAATTTCCCCCCTTAAATAAATTTCGTCCTCGAAATTTACCTGGAAACACTTCGGGATATTGTTGTCTCATAGTCTCTTCTCTTTCCCATGTTTCCTCCTTGATAATTGCACTTTTCCATAATACACGAACAAAAGGTACTTGTTTCCCTCTCAATTGTTTCACACTTAGTGCAACAATTCGTACGGGTTTCACCTCGTAAGACAGATTAGGTTGAATATCTAACGGAGGGTCAGGCAATACATGCGACGGATTCGGAACATATTTCCTTAAAGTCAATACATAGAATGCATTATGAATCCGATCCATATCGTGGGTAGTCGGTAATCGATAGGAAACTTTGCCAACTCTATCGAGAATCTCATACGGGCTGATATATTGGGGAGTTAGCTTGCCACGCTTTCCAAATCGACGAAGCCTTTTAATTGGAAAAATATGAACAAACACTTTCTCGCCAACTTCAAATTCAAGTGGTTAACGTCGATTATCAGCATAACTTTTCTGTCGATCTTGTGTAACTTTCACGTGTTGCTTAATCTTGTCGACCGCCAAAAGCATATCTTGTATCATCTCCGTTCGCATCACTTTCGTTTCCCTTATTCCATCCCAATGTAAAGGTGATCTACATTTCCGTCCGTACAATGCTTTGTAGGGAGGCATTCCAATCGAGGAATGATAATTATTATTTTAAACGAACTATATTAAAGAAGATGGTGATCCAAACTTTGGGAAAACTCCAAAACACAAGCCCGCAATATATCTTTGTGTGTTTGGATCGTTCGTTCTGTTTGTCCATCTATTTGAGGATGGAATGCCGGTACTAAATGAAGTTTCATCCCCAAAACCGTATGTAATTCTTTCTAAAAGTGAGACAAATACTTAGGATCGCGATCAGACATAATTATAACAGGTACTCCATGGAGAAGAACAATCTCCTCTACATAGAGTTGAGCTAATTGTTCCATTCGATAGGTCATCTTAATTGGCAAGAAATGGGTAGATTTGGTGAGTCGATTGACAACGACACAAATAGCATCAGATCCATTGCTTATCCTAGGGTAACCCACTTACGAAATCCATAGTAACGTCATCCCACTTCCACTCAGGAATTGAAAGTGGTTGCAACGGTCCCGCTAGTCTTTGATGCTTAGCTTTCACTTGTTGAAAACCTAGACACTTTGTCACTTATTTTGCTACATTTTGTTTCATACTGGGCCACCAATAAAGCATCTTAATTTCCCTATACATCTTGGTCGAACCAGGATAGAGATTATACGGCATCACATGGGCTTCATGACAGATTTCTTGCCGTAAATCCTTTGTTGCGAAAACATAATATCAATTTTTGTACTTGAGGATCCCTTGCTGTAATCTGAAAATTCGATTCAATCTATCATTTAATTGCTTCTTAATCTTACATGTCCAATCACCAGTTTCTTATTTTTCCTTGATACGATTAATAAGCGTTGATTGAATGGACATAACCCCCAATCGGGCTTCATCCGGTTCCAAAATTTCAAGGTTGAACTTCTCCATCTCACGTTGCAACTCTCTTGGTCTTTGCTTTGGTATCTTTCGGCTCAATGCATCCGCAACTACATTCACCTTGCCGGGGTGATAGTTGATCGAACAATCATAATCTTTCACACGCTCCAACCAATGACGTTGATGTATATTGAGCTCTTTCTGAGTGAAGAAATGCTTCAAACTTTTGTGATCAGTATAAATTTCACATCGTACCCCGTAAAGGTAGTGTCGCCAAATTTTCAAAGCAAACACTATACCCGCAAGCTCCAAATCATGTGTTGGATACTTTTGCTCATAACTCTTTAGTTGGCATGAAGGATATGCTATAACCTTATCGTTTTGCATCAAAACACATCCGAGCCCTTGATGAGATGCATCACTATAGATAGTAAACACACTCGAATCATCGGGAATCGCCAAACTAGGAGCTGTGGTGAGGTGAGTCTTCAACTTTTGAAAACTCCACTCGTACTCATCGATCTACTGGAATGGCAAATTCTTTCTCATCAAATGTGTTAGTGGAAAAGCGACCTTAGCAAAATCCTTCACAAATCGACGATAATACCTGGCCAAACCTACGAAACTTCGTACTTCGATCGGCGTAGTTGGCTGGGACCACTTCAGAACAACTTCTACCTTATTGGGATGGACTGCAATGCGTTCTTTAGTCACAACATGTCCCAAAAATATCACTTGCGTCGCCCAAAATTCACATTTCGAGAACTTAGCATATAACTTTTCATCTCTAAGAGTTTGCAAAGCAATACGAAGATATCCTTCATGCTCTTCCTGGGACTTGGAATAAATCAAGATATCATCAATAAACACAATCACGAACTTATCAAGATATAGCTTGAAAACTCGATTCACAAGATCCATAAAGGCCGCCGGAGCATTCGTGAGTCCAAAAGGAAAAATAAGAAACTCATCAATACCAGGCAACATGTACTTCTTCTTGATTGTAACCTTATTCAATTCCTAATAATCAATGCACAATCACATAGATCCATCTTTCTTCTTTACAAACAAAACTGGTACACCCCATGGCAAAGTGCTCTGTCTAATAAACCCTTTCATCATCAAATCCTCTAACTGAGTTCGAAGCTTCATGAGTTTACAAGGCGTCATACGATAGGGAGTCTTCCATATCGGTAGTGTACCCGGCATAACCTCAATAACAAAATCAATCTCCCAGGTGGACATAATCCGAGGAGATCATCAAGAAGCACATCCAAAAATTCACATACTATTGGAACTGAAGATGGTGTCAATGATTCTTCGGCTTTCATACTATATAAAGTGATCACATAGGCTTGACATCTTCGACTAATTAACTTCTTCGCTTTTATAGTCGAAATAATTATCCGGTTCGGACGCTCTAGCTTTGGAAACATAATAGACACACTTGTCTAAAATTTCAAAGCTCGACTAGGGCAATCCAAAATTACTTCATGTCATGCTAACCAATCCATACCAAGAGTCACATCAAAATCTCGGATTTCCAAAGCAATAAAATCGGCTAACATCTTACAACCCTGAACTTGGATGGGAACAGCCGGGAAATAATTCATAGCACGTTGATTTCTTCCCGAAGGTATAATAATATCAATAGAAGAGCATAGGGGCTCCAGAGTCATGTTCACACGTTGAGCATACGAAGAAGATATAAAAGAATGAATAGCTCTGGAATCAAATAATGCATATGCAGGTAAAGTATAAACATAAACAGTACCTGCAATAACATCAACCTTCTCGGGTACTTCGGGTTGAATGAAGGAGAATACACGTTTGGCTTGTCGAGGTGTAGGTAGTGGTGGAGGTAATTGATTCCTTGCATCCCGATACTCTTTACTCATATGCCACTCCTTGTCACATTTATAACACAGATTGGTGCCGAAATAACATTGACCCCAATGGTTCTTCCCACGAGATTGGCAAGTCGGAATAGAAGAAGAACCTGATCCTTTCTTTGTTGGTGAAGAAGAAGCATTACCCGACGGTCTCTTGTTGTTTCTTCCTCGGCCACGATAATTTGAACCTTGCCCTCTATTGCTACTCAAGGAACCTCGTGAGGAATAAGAATGTCCTTGAGCCGGCTGAGGAGGCTGAACTGGAGAAGACTGAACTGGTTCGCCGGTGACTTGACAAGCTTAAGACATTCTTGCCTCAGCTCATTCTGCGATATATGCCCGTTCCATAAGCTCAACATAGCTCGTAGTCGCAATACTTGCCAATTGAACATCTCGGGCCAATTCGAGCCTTAACCCCGCAATGAAATGTGCAATCTTTCGTGCAGGAACATCTACCATATGCGTAGCAAATCGGGCAAGTTCATCAAACTTCTTACTGTACTTATTAACTAACATGTTCCCTTGCTGCAACTAAATAAATTCATTGAGCTTCTCATTTTGGGCTGCGTCGGAAAAATAGTTAGTTCAAAATCTGCTACAGAAGTCAGTCCAAACAATAATAGTAGCTTCTTCTCCTCTTCTCACTATATCCCACCAAAAACCAGCCGAGCTACGAAGTCTAAAAGTAGCACAAGTCACTTGCTCGGATTCGGGAATGTGAGCATATTGAAACATTTTCTCCATTGTTTGAACCCAATTCTCAGCATCAATCGGATCGTTAGCATGTTTGAAAATTGGCAGATCCAAACACCGAAACCGATCAGTTGTTAACTATTTGTCTTTTTCCTCTTTTGTTTTATCAACACCAGAAGAACTTAGGGTGTGTTTGATTGCAAAGCCGAAAAATGGTTGGAAGGAAAACGTTTTCCAAGTAAATGAATTCCGGAACAAGGTTTTCCAGGGAAAATGTCAGTTGTAAGTGTTTGATTGGATTAATTTGAAATTTGGAAAATAGTTTTGTTTTCCTTATTTTCGTGTTTTTTTCATGAAATTTGATCATTTTCCTTATCTTTATGGTTAAAACAAATTGTCCATAAAAAGGAAAAAAAACAAAAAAGCGACAAACTTTTCTTGGAGAACAAAAACTACCTCCCCCCAAGGAATACATTTTCCTCCAAAACAAGGAAAAGTATAGATTTTGAGAAAAGTTGGAAGACATTTTCCAAGAAAAAAGGGCAATCAAATAGCCAACCAAGGAAAAAAGTTAGAAAATGAATTTTTCCGGGAAAAAAAATGAATCAAACACACCTTTACTGAATTACTATCACTTGCATTATGATTTTCATTAGCGTTATTCACCAATTGATGCATCGTCTGTGACTGTTTTTGCATTTTTTACGATTGTTGCTCAACAAGTCGGGTCAATCTTTCGATAATAGTAGCCTGATCATCAGCCATTTATTCATCACATAAAAAGAGACTATAAAGGAAAAGATGAGGTATCCTGAGATTCATATTCTCATTCCAGACCTACCCATTCTCTTCACATAACATCACACAAACGAAACATATATACGCACATCATACAAACAAATCTTGTGTTGGAGTGACGAAGAAAATCCTCTGATGTGTGGGGAAAATAGAAAAGGAAGCTTTCTCTGATACCATCCTATAACGCCATCTCTAGTGACTCGTCCTACCCTATATATTGTATTAGGGCAACCAAGTTAGAGTCAGCGTCACACCTTTACAACATTACCGAAAACCACCAGTTCATTTTCTGAAATACATTTGAATATAAGAAACTATGTCATTAACTTGCAACATTTAACATATACATACCAACTCAAGTGGATTCAGTTCAAGTACAAAACATTTTATACAGGATCTATAGCTTCTTTCTTTTTCCTCACGCATATCCTCACACATCAAGTTCTGAAGGACTTCCCGCCATCTCCCACATTCTTGGCACGTCCAGCATCGCCTAAAATATATAAAAGGAAATATAGTGACTCATAAAGACTCAATGGGAATAGATGTGGGTGCAATGCATGCCACACTCATACTTTGGGATAGATGCCTCACATAGGGTATCATGTTTGGCCAGGCCTCAATTCTTGTGGGGTTTCCCCTGTGAGACCATCGTTTCCTTTACATATATGTAAACACATGATATGCAACATCCCATTCACATTCTTTCATGGTGTAATCGTCCAAGCATTTACTTTACATGTGCATTCGTATCACAAATGTGCAAACATTTCCTTTCAAGCCTTGCTATCAAAATAAGGTCCATAAACACTTAAACATCGTATTGTCCCTAGGAATTCTTCGTACATGTCATGTAAACAAATACCTCAAGGTATCTAAATCAAGCTTGCACACGGAAAACTCAAGTTTTACAATCGTATACTTGAAACAATTCATCCATATACTTATATTTACCTTCTTAGACAACTATTACATCTATTACCCACCTTAGAGGAGATAAAAACAACCAACAAGATGCTTAGTGGCTTCCTTCAACTTCCTCCCTCTTACTTCACCTTGCTTGTAGCACCAATAATGAATGATTGATGACAAAGATTGATGACCAAATTGTATACAAGGGTTGGAAAGCTTGGAGAACTGTTAAGAATGTCTTTGGGGATGTTTTTAGGGTGTTAGGGTCAAGCATAGGTAGAAAATATATCACCCAATGGCAAGAAAAGTCGAGAACAAATTTCTACCGACTTAAAATTACGGTCGTAACCATACTTTTTATGGCTCGTAAGATATAGTTAGACGGCCGTCTCGCAACTTATATGGCCATATCAAAGGCTCTGAACAATTTCCATATTCCACCATTTTACAAACTTGTGGCCGTAATCTTACGTTTTACAGCCGTATCTCCAAAACATACGGCCGTATCATATTGTGTACGGTTGTACTAAAATCTCTGCATATTTTCACACTTCCCCCACCTCAAAGTTATGGCCATATCTTATTGTCTTATGACCGTATCATAGCAATTACGGGTCGTAATTCGACATTTACGACCGCAAATATAGTTTTCCTAAATTTTCTTCTCGTCTTGAATCTAATGGCCGTAACATCACCAAATACATCACATACACTTGTAAACATGTTTTACCATATTATACATGTCATCATCATCACAAAACACATCATATCATATCAAATCTCATATGAAAGTGGACGGGATGTTATATGAAGCGTTATAAGAAGATTCGAAAAGTGGGTGGAAACTGCTCTTTAGTGGATTTTAAATATAAGAAGCTTGGTTCCTTCTATTATATTTGTAGGGTGCTAGGGCATATGAATCATCTTTGTGATAAAAGGTTTTCTATCCGGAAGAAGGAGATTAAAAAGGAATGGGGTCCTTTTCTTAAATCACCAAGTTGGAGCCAAAGTAGTTTGGGTGGTGAACATTGGCTTCGTGAAGCAGACGCCGGCAATGAAGGTGAGTGCTAATTTTTTGGTCAACTTGCTACAATTGAAGGAAGTTTCCATGCACATATTGATTTAGATCAGGTAATTTCCTATGATGGTGTACTTATAGGATAAAAGGCAGTTAGTTTGAATGAAATTTTGAAATCTTTGGCCAGACAAGTGGTTTTTACGAGGAAGATTTAGGCCTTGAAATTATTGGCGAAAGGAAAAAAAGGCGCAAGCTTTCTTCTGACCAAGCCCAAAACATGATACTTGATCCACTTGGGGACAAAAAAGAGTCCCAACTTGATGAAGGTTCTCTCATTGGGCTGGCTTTTTTATTGGCAGGTGGTAGTCCCTAGGTTGGTGGGTCCTAGTCCCTAGGCCTTCCAACCAAAATGATTGTCTTGGCTTGGAACTGTCAAGGTCTCGTTCATCCCTGATTATTTCCTATGTTTCACGAGGTCATCCCTAATTAGTTCCTGTTTTTCACGATTTCGTAAGAACGCGTCGACTGGATTTTATTTGTTTGTTTGAAATTGTTACTCATTCTAACAAACTTGAAGAATGGAGGATTAAATTCCAAGGTTATTTCTCTATGGATCGGTAAGGTCGAAGTAGGTGTATTGTTGTCATTTGATGACATGATGGATTGGGTTCTATTCTTAGCTACCGACGTCATCATGTTGATATAGAGGTATTCGATTTAGATAAGGGTTCTTCACATCTAACAACTTATTATGAGCATCTAGAACGCCACAGAAGGTGAGAATCTTAGAATCTCATTCATCATCTTCATGGTTCATCTCCTTTACCTTGGTGCTTAATAGGAGACCTCAATGACATGCTTAGCCTATATGATAAGAATGGTAATTGTGATCATCCCAAAATGGCTATTTAGTGATTTTCAGCAAATAGTTCTTGACTGTAGGCTGCATGATCTCGCGATAATTAGACATCAATACATGTGGAGTCAAAGTTTGGGTTCCGTAAACATTTTGAAGAATGGTGAGATAGTGCTTTGGTGCCGAGTAATTGGATGGACATTTTCAGTGAGGCTCCTCTCTCTACTTTGATAGTGCCTATCTCTAATTATTTGTCATTACTTCTTGAAACTTCGGGGTTGGGTTATAAGTGTAGAAGGACAAATTTTATGTTTCAGAATCATTGGCTATGTGAACAAAATTTGAGGTTGATTGTTGAAGTAATCTGGACTTTTTCTTGAGAGGATGCTCTATTGAGGAACCTAGATGTTTGCTCTAATGATTTATTGAGGAAGCTAGAAGTTTGCTATAACTCATTATTGTCATGGTGTAGGACTTTAACTCGCCATTTTCATCAAAGCACTGAAGCTTGTACTTGCTTTATTACAAGGTTGCCTCAGCTAGCTAAAGACGTAAGGGAAGTTGTATAATAGCCATTAAGGATAAATTCGGTATTTTTCATTCGGACATGAGGGATGTTTATTTTACTGTCAAGCTATTTTAAGTCTTTGTTTGCTGATGGTAATGGTGAAATGGCACTTGTGTTAGATTGTGTTATGTCGATGATTTTTGCCGACGATAACAACACTCTTCTTGCCTCGTTTATTATGGAGGAGTTTACAGAAGCCCTTTTTGAGATGTATCTGGATAAATCTCCATGCCCCCGATGGATTTAATCTCTCATATTTAGCAACAAATTTGGACTTACCTGGTTTGGATTTGTTCACCTCTTATACTTCTTGACTTTTGGCGATGCGTTTTCCTCCCAAGCTGTTAGTTCAAAAAGGTTGATTCACCAAAGTCTATGAAAGAATTTTCCCCATTGCACTTTGTAATGTTGCCTACACTGTTTTGGCAAAGGTTCTAGCTAATTGACTTAAGAAGCTTTTGCCAAAAGTTATCTCTATTGAGGAGTCTGCCTTTGTGTTGGGAAGATCAATAGTTGATAATTTGCTTACTGTCTTTGTGCTAATTCATTATATTAAGAGGAAGATGAGAGGTAAAAAAATGGGATGTTGCTTTTAAGGTGGACATTAGCAAAGCATATGAGATGGTAGATTGGCGATTTCTCGAAAATATTTTGCTCTATTTTGGTTTTTATTGTTGATGGGTCGATTTGATTATGCTCTATGTTTCTACTATCAGGTATTCTATCATTGTCAACGAGCAACTGGTTGGTGTGATAATCCTAGGTTAAGGTCTTAGATAGGGGGATCTGTTATCCCTGTATCTATTCATTCTTTGTTCAGAAGGCTTGACTGCCATTCTTCATAAAGTTGAAAGTAGAGAACTTTTACACAAATATGTGCATTAAAAGACATTTTGACCTCCTATGAGGTTGCTTTGGATCAGGTGATCAACTTTGCAAAGTCAAGCATTTTCTTCAGCATAAATGTTGCTTTTTGTGTACAAAAAGACACTACTTCTTGTTTGGGCATCCATAATTCACTTGATACAGGGAAGTACTAAGGGGATGCCTTCATTAGTTGGGTGTTCAAAGAGATCCATTTGTGGTTTCCTTTGGAGTGCTAAGTCTTTGTTGAAAGTTAGACGCGAGGTCATGATGAAATCAGTAGCTCAATTTCTTCCGGTCTATCTTAGGAGAGCCTTCTTGCTGCCCGTCTTTTCAGCGAAAGAAGTGGAATGGATGATGAATTCATTTTAGTGGGGATCGAAGAAGAATGGAGATTGGAGGATTAATTGGTTGTCTTGGAATACATTGTGTTTGGACAAAGAAGTTGGAGGGTTGGGATTTTGACATCTTCAGGGGTTCAATCTCGCTATGCTTGGGATTCGAGGTTGGAAACTGGTTGCCAATCCTGATACTCTTGTTAGTAAGTTATTTAAAGCCTTATATTATCCAAATATCAATTTTCAAAAATGCTTAATTAGGGCATAACACAAATTTTACTTGGCGTAGTATCTGGAGCTCCCGAGTATTGGTTGAGAAAGGATTTCTTTGGAAGATAGGCGATTGCAATTGTATTAACGTGTGGTCTAAACCGTTGCTTTGTGAAGATAACCATTTGAGGATTTAAACTCCAATGCCTCTTCAACTTAGAGAACTAAAGGTAAATGATCTTATGGTGGTAAATAGTTGGGAGTGGGATGCTAACTTCTTGGAGGATATTTTCGATGATCAGGATATTGAAGCAATATTAAGCATACCATTGCCATCGGCTGTTTTTGAAGACTCTCAGATATGGCATTATAGTTTCAATGGTTTGTATACAGTTAAATCAACCTATTGCGTTGCTATGGAAAGTTTCTTACTCGATGATTCTTCGCAATTCTTGGGAAGTGGCATAGCTTGTGGAGTTTGTGTATCCCACCTAAAGTTAAAGTCTTTTTGTGGAAGTTGTATAGGGGCTGCCTTCCCATTCTTAGTGCCTTCCAAACGAAAAGTATTGTTGTTTCTTCCACCTATACTTTCTATGAAAGCCAAATTGAAAATTCTTGGCATTTCTTCTTTACCTATGGGTTTGAAAAGCATTGTTAGGACCATGTAGATCTGTCGCTACTGTTAATCATAGCACTAGTATCACCGAAGGCTTTTCGAATTTTTTTTTCATATTTTGGATAGCCCACATGAAGTGATACATTGTAAATTTGCCATGATTCTTTGGGATAGTTGGAGAGCCACAAATGACAAATTATGTAATAACATTGTTCAATCTATGCAGCAAACTAGCTTTATAGCCATTGATAATCTCTACGAATGAGCTCAGGCGAGATTGATTCACAAAGAGATGACTCCGAATTCCCGAAATACAGTTCTATGTTTCAATGGCATAAGCCATCGGCTAGTTTTATTAAGTGCAATATCGATGCATCCTTTTCTTCTTCTTCAAATGCTGTGGGATTGGGAATGGTTTGTCGTGATGAGAATAGCTTTTTCTTATGTTGTCGGATGATCCTATATGCGGACCTACTACCGATGAAGGAAGCTGAAATTTTGGGGCTAGTTCATGCGGTTACGTGGGTTTGTGCTCTCGGTTTTGCAAGAGTAGAGTTTGAGCTTGATGCCCAAGTGGTTGTTCTTGCTATTCATTCGAATTTCGAGGATGACATCGAGTTTGGATCATTAGTGAAGGAATGCATGCAAGAGACTTCTTCAATTGGAGCGAGGATTCTCGATCCACTTCGTTAAGAGACTAGCTAATGGCGTCGCTCATGCATTAGCTCGATCGGCTCGTTTTTATGCTCATCCTATTACTAGCTTTGATGTTCTTAATTGTTTTGTCGATCCCCTTAAACTTTTATGTTTTGTTTCTCATTAATGAAGGTTTTTATTTTTTTTAAAAAAAAAATTGATCGTAATCCTCAAGAATCCAAATTGAATGCATGCTCTTAAAATTAGTGAAGTAAATGCACTTTGACTTTTTACATTTTGGTTACACAAAATTATTGAAAATTTATTCATATCTCTTAATTGAAAAGCAAAATAATAATGTTATGGAGTATTACTCTTTTTTAAACTTCATCAGGAAAAAAATCATCAAAAGGAAAATCCCTCCGAAACGAGCACTTGTGTGGTAAACAATTATCTTGACCCAATTGAAGTCATTAATTATGGATAAAAGTATTCTCCGATTTCAGCACCTATTCGACCCTTAATAATTGCTCTCTCATCATGATTTTAGATGGTAGATAGGTAGTTCGTAGAATTGGCTTTTTCAACTTTATTACTTCCTCCGTCCCAAATATAGTCCACATTTTTTTGGGTATTCCAAATGTATAATCATATTTCCATATTTAATATGATTTTTTTCATTAGCAAATAATCCCTCAGCTAATCCTTGAAAATATAAAATGTGAATCCTTTAAATTAGTCAACATTTGAAATATGTTAAATATTAAATAAGAACACTTTAAGAAGTTTTGTTGTATAATTCACTTTGCCAAAAATATTCTTAATTTTTATGCAACACCTAAGTGGACTATATGTTTGGGACTGAGTGAGTATTATCTCTAAACATCATATTTTTGTCAAACATTTTAATATTTAATTGTCTACAAAAACTTGATGCGAGGTTACATGTTAGAAGGGCAAAAGAAAAAGGAATAAAGGTGAGAGAATGAGGAGAAAACAGGGAAAAAAATAGAGTGGAAGTGGATACATATATCTATTATCTAGCATGAAAAAATATCTAAAGTGACGTTTCAAAATGGAAATTATGTTAGATTTTGTACTATAATAAATAATTGAAAAAATTGAAGTGATTGACCCACGCAATACATTTGGGGAACAAGTGTTTGTAACCAATTTAAATTTTCGATTACCAAATAAATATTTTGCCCAATTTAGCATGCAATACAATGAGTCGATTTGCTAAGTAAACTAATAAATAGAATAAACTTTCAGGTTCCACCAACTAAATAATAGACTCATTGAATAGAATAATTTAAGGACAAATTTAAGTAATTCAATTAATTTGTAGATAAATCAACAATTAAGAACAACCAATATTTAGAGAGGAAAACTGTTGAAGGACTGTTCAAACAGAAAGACCTCCATGCAACCTAACTTTGACCCCTGTAAACCCTAACGAACATCATTGTGCTATTGAGACCTGCACCGCCAGCAACTTCATCTCATTTTTCTCACAAGTGGATCTCCCTCTACTAGAATTCCAATCAACTTTTATCAAATTCTAGAACGTTGAAAGCCAATAGTGAAGCCTTTGAGTTTTGTGATTGTACATGTGGTTTTCACTCCTAACAATGAAAGGTGAATATGGTTAATGTATGAGAGAGAGAGAGAGAGAGAGAGAGAGAGAGAGAGAGAGAGAGAGATTGTGTTTAGATTCTATACCTTTAAAAACCCAATTGAAGTGAACTAGTATGAATAAAGTCGTAAAAATCAAGTTGGAGGCCAAAATAGGGTGTGTACACACACGCGCGCACACACACACATATCTATCTCTTGAGGCAGCATTGCTTGAAGGCTTAACATGCATGGGCTGCTTGAGCACCTAGCTTGGTGTCCGTTCCTTGCCAAGTCTGCTTGTTCAATGTCTAGGTGGTCCCTTAAGCGGTCCTATTTGCGGATTTCTCCAAATGAGTCCACAATCGAGTCTTAAACTACCCAAACATTGACTCAAGTAATTAAATGAAATTACAACTCAATTAATTCGACTTTTATTTATAGAATTGTCAATTACAAAAATCCTGCCAATAATATCACATAAATTCTGTCACCTTCAACTTATTGTTACGCCAACTAGCCATTTAAAGCTTATTTGCAACCACTTGAAACAAAAGTTATTTTTTCAATCATTAATTTTAAAGCTCTCATTTAATAAATGATTTGATAATTTTCTATTTCTAATTTTTGTTTATTTTCCAACGACACATGTAAGAGTCATTATTTGCAAAATCTCAGTTGCCACAACTTTAAATAATAAATAATTCCTCTATTGCATCATTTCCAATCACTAATCAAAATTGATTTAAATATGCTTTTATATATATTTATTTTTCAATCACACATGAATACATGATCATTATAACTCCAAACATACCCGCACACACTCAATTGATAATATTTGAACCTGAATTAACACGAATATTTTTTGCAAGACATTGGACAAGAATCAGCAACGGGTCCATAATTCAATTCCTCTTGTTGCACACCATTATAGATACACCATTATAGATACTGGTGTTAAATCAACCCTGTCTCAGACCCTCACAATTTGGACAGTCGCCAAACTTTTTCCCTCTATTTATTTCTCGCCAAATCCTATATTTCCCCGAAACTTTTAAGGTAAACATCATTTATTAGTTTCTCATCCTCCTAATTCTTACGGCTGAAATCATGAATTCCTCAAAGGGTGCTTGGAAATCAGCCATTTTCATCATCTGTAATTACCCACTCTCCATCTTCTTCTTTTAATTCCTTCGTTTAATTTCTACTATCACCCCCTGTTTTTTTTTTTTTTTAATGATCCCCTGCTTTTGATGATTCTTACTTGCAGTTGTGGAGGTGGCTGAGAGATTTGCCTACTATGGAGTGGCGGGAAATCTCTTCTCGTATCTGATCAAGGAGATTGGCCTCACCACCGCCACCGCTGCCAAGAATGTCAACATCTGGCAAGGCGTCTCCGCCCTCTTCCCGGTCGTCGGTGGCTTTCTCGCCGATTCTTACACCGGAAGATTTTGGACCATCATCTTCTCCTCCCTCATTTATCTCACTGTGGGCACTTCGTCCTACCTTTTATAGTACCCTTTAATTTAATTTTTCATTAACGTAAAATTTTCCCGTGACGGACGGCGGTGGTGATTCGAGGTTTTTGTTGTAATTACAGGGTCTGGTTTTGTTAACCATGGCAGCGGCGATAAAATCCATACCCCATCGCCATACATTTTTTTTCGTAGCTCTGTATATTCTCACAATCGGAGAAGGTGGGCACAAGCCATGTGTGCAGACTTTCGCCGCCGATCAGTTTGACGATAATCTGCCGGAAGAAAAGGCGGCCAAAAGCTCGTTCTTCAATTGGTGGTACGTGGGAATCGTGTGTGGGGCCACTGCTGCCGTTTTGGTGGTTATTTACGTGCAGGAGTATGTGAGCTGGGGTTTGGGTTTTGGAATGCTGGCTGTGGCGGTTGCTGTCGCCCTCGTCGTGTTCTTGATTGGATGTCGGAGTTATCGCCGCCAAGCTCCGGTGGGAAGTCCGTTCACCAGGGTGGCGCAAGTGGTGGTTGCCGCCATGAGAAAGCGGCGACTATCAGTGAGAGACGGCCGTGGTGTTTGTTACGACGATGAGATTAGCGGTATCGGCTTGGAGGTCGAGGCGAGGGTCCCGGCATTGGCCCCAACCAGCCAGTTTCAGTAAGTTGTTAATTACTTGTTACTCTTAAATTGATTGAACATAATTGATACGTGAAATTAATAACCATTAGCCAATTTTTTTTTTTTTTACGATTTTTTATTATTTTTTATAATTTTTTAATTCATTTTTTCTTTAATCTAAATGAATTATATTGACATATCTTATCACATTTATAAATCTCCACCACTTAATTCCACTAATTCTCTCTCTTCTTTTATATTAAAAATTTTAAAAATCATTATAATTTATTTCCTATCACCCTTTAAATTAGTCATGTTTCGGTGCTCATATGTGGATACGCTCCCGTGCTCACGTATGGGTGGATGAAAGATACCTGCCACTTCCCATCATCAGAGAGGACACATCACGTATCTGTCTATATATGGGCATTGTAATATACTCACAGGTAGGCAATGAAATAAAATTATAATTTTTTTTAATGGTATTTTTTTTTTTTGAACAATATAAAACTATAGATTAAATAGTCATATTCATATTTTTGTCGTTTAAAGTAATAAAAATTGAAATTTGGTTTTACTTTTTTAAGTAAACTTTACAATTCCAAGAAGACTTATTTCTGTGTCCACTTTAAAAAGATAAAATTGTATTAACTATCTAAAACCAATGGTATTGAATTGTTAGATAATCTTCGTGCCATATATGCATATTAGGAAATATCCATGACAAAATGGCCCTACATGTCGAATGACAAACGATAAGGTTAGTTGAATTTTAGTGCATAATCTTGTACTATTGATGTTTGGGCATTTAATTCAATGTACTAATATATATTGCGTGTTAATTTGATGTATTTCTAGATGTCTTTCAATAACTGTGATTTCATAAAGTTCTTAATAAAGATAGAATTTTTCCACTGATGAGATAGACGTCTATTAGAAAATCTTCTTTTTATTTTTTCCACTTAGAGATAAACATCTTACAATAAAAAGATTGATAATCTTCTTTTTCTTTTTTTTTTTGATCTCTCAATAATCATTAAGAAAAATAAACCTTGTCAAACAATTAATGATTAGAAAATAGAACCATTTCTATTGTCATAAGTAATTTAATGTGTTCTCTTTCAAAAAAAAAATTAATGTGTATGCATTAATAATAAGTTATCGTGCAGAGATATATATATATATTATCTTGATATTAAATAACGTCGAGATAATCTGATATCGAAATAATTATATTTAATTTGATTATTGAACAAACATTTTGAATGGTAACATCATAATTTATAACTAGAAATTTAAAGAGTGTGACTTTAAATGGAATTGATGTGGATTATCGAAATAACATTTTTTTTGCTAACTAGTGTCATGTCAATAGTGGATAGCACCGGTAGTCATAAAATCTAGCGTAAGTCGATCTTAAGAAGTCTGTGACCTTGAAGGGAATTGATGTGGATTGTAAAAGGGGGGGATGTGGACAAATCTTGCATCTTAGTTGACTTTGAAGTTCTGTTGATCTGAAAAGATTTGTACTTAGTGTCATTTGTAAGTATGATTTGTCCCACTTAATCTTTTACGAGCATCAATAAATTTTCTTTATTTTATAATTATAAATCTTTAATTAATAAATAAATAACAAAATGCATTGGCACTAACAAAGTTCAATTGGACACGGATTTTATTTACAACTGTACAATCTGTACACTTTGATGTGACTCATTTAGCATCTCAAGTTTAACCACGTTGGTATGGTAAATTTGTCAACATTTTAATAGTGGGTGGGTGTGGTGCACAAGGCTCTTAGATTATGACTGATGTAGCATCCTAGTCTAATTAGAAACTTTATCATAGTGGATTGTTTGATTTACACCCACAACCTTGTGGAGTCAAGAAATGCAATCTCAATTCTTATTCACTTGATTTTGTAGTCTAATTAAAATAGTCCATGTTATTAAATTAATATAATTGATTTTACACGTAAATTATTTTTATTGGATATGACAGTCAATGGGACAGGAATTCAGATAGATCTAGAATCATCTTTTATCTCTTATAGGACATTTAACACACCTATATTCTGTAGATTTCTAGACAAGGCAGCGATTATAGATGACATAGACGCATCAAGCGAGAAACGAGACGCATGGAGATTGTGCTCGGTTAACCAAGTCGAGGAAGTAAAGCTTCTCCTCCAGCTGATCCCCATATGGTTTAGTTGCTTAACGTTTGCGGTAGTGATCGCACAACTCGGCACATACTTCACCAAACAAGGCAGCACGATGAACCGATTGGTCGGACGAGACTTCCGTATCCCCGCAGCATCATTTCAAGTTTTCACCGGCTTCACAATCCTCATCTCCGTTCTGCTATACGAAAGACTTCTCGTCCCAAAAGCTAGACAAATAAGCGGCCACTCATCTGGGATCACGATTCTCCAAAGAATCGGGTTTGGTCTCTTCTTATCCATACTCACCATGGTTGTGGCAGCTTCTGTGGAGGCCCGACGGGTCGCAATTGCCCGAAAACACGGGCTTGTCGATTCTCCCGCAACAATGGTGCCAATGAGAATTTGGTGGTTACTTCCACAATATATGTTGACCGGGCTCTCCGATGTCTTCACAGTTGTTGGATTGCAAGAGTTGTTTTATGATCAAATGCCGGCCGGTTTGAGAAGTATTGGGGCTGCTGCTTACATCAGCGTCGTCGGGGTTGGAAGCCTTTTGAGCAGTGTTGTGATATCTGTTGTGCAAGGGATTAGTGCAAGAAGCGGTCATAAGTGGCTTGGTAATAACATTAATCAAGCAGAGCTTCACTACTTTTACTTGGTGTTAGCAGGTTTGAGTGCTGCTAATTTGGGTGTTTACATTTGTGTTGCCAAAAGATTTGTGTACAAGAAGGTTGAGTCTCAAGGTCGTTCTAGTGGAAAAGCGTGAGATTTGCGAATGTGTGTTGATGATAGATATCTATGTATGCTTATTACTTGATGAAAGAAGATCTAAGGATATCGGCATGTTTGTGGAAGTGAGTCACTATAATTAGTAATCTTGATGTCACAGCTTAGAGCATCTCCAACAGTCTCTTTATTTTTAAAGAGTATATTTCATTAAATAAGGAGCATCTTTAAATTTAAAGTATGAAAATTTTTAAATGCTTCAACAAGCTCTCTAATTTTAACTCTTTATTTTACTCTTTTCAAAAAAAAATTATTATTTTATCTCAACTTTAATTAGTAATAATATGTTTAAATATTAATGACCAATAAAATTAATTGTGGATTACATTATTCAAGAAGTAGAACCTTGAAACTTGTAATCATTTAATTATAAAGAATGAGTTTGGCTCTCCAAATTTGGAGAGTCAAACTCACTCTCTAAATTAAATGGTTAATTTAAAGAGCTTGTTGGAGTAAAATTTTAGGACTCAACTCTTTAAACTATAAAGAAACTTATGTTTAAAGAGTTTGTTAGATATGCTCTTAGATCATATATATATGATCACACATATATGTATATATATATATCTACAAATATCAATTCACTAATTCAAGGTTTAAAAAAAAAATCAATTCACAATAATGGATTCAATGCATGATCCGAAATGAAATCAGCTGTCCCATTTTCATGTCTCCCTTGCTGCTCACCCAATGACATGATGACATGTGGTTTTTTTATGATTTCATAAAATACTAATATGTAAATTTTAAAACACATGTCATCATGTCATTGGGTGATATAAAATCATAAAAAAAACACATGTCATCATGTCATTGGGTGAGCAGCAAGGAGGAAAAAGATTACAGCTGATTTCATTTAATCATATCCTCAAAATTCAATTAGCAAGTAGAAATTGAAAGGTTTAGTGTCTATGCATGGTGACACGAATCTCTGGAAATTAACAAACGTACTAGTCATTATCCCCTTTGCGATGCGCCGGAATCATTAATGTATTTTAGATAAAATTTGATAAATTTATTTATATACTTTTTTATTTGTTTATCTATTTACTCTATAACTGTTTGTATAAAAATATTAAATAAAAAATTTTTAAGATATAAATAAATATTTTTTAATCATTAAATCAAATCGAGTTTGACTATGACTTGACTTGGTGAAACCCTTTTTAGCTTTTGGTTATTTTGTTCGCTAACTAGTTTAGATATATTTATTATTTACGTTTTTTTTTTGTTTTGACAAACAATGTATTCATTACTTATCTATTTACTTTTATAATTTTTAAAATTGTATGTTGCTGGTTTAGATATAATTATTTACTATACATTTTTTAAATTGTATGAAATAAAAAAAAATATTACTTAAGCAAATTATATTGTTTCACTATATGGGATGACAAACCGTTATAGGAATTGTCATAATTTCATGACTATAATATCTTTAATAACACATTTGCTTATTTTTCTTAAAAGTTACTACAATTTATTAAATATGAATTATACTATCTGATAAGTGGTTAAATGCACTTAAAAGATCTCCCGAGTATCGTGTCTTTATCCCCTTTTATTTATATAAAAGTGCTATTTTATTTTATTTTGTTATTTGTGGTGTTTAGGATCAAGAAAAGTGAAAAGAAGTGAAAATTTGCTAAAAAGTGTAGATATGGTAAAAGTTGAGGATGTGTTTTGACCCAGATAAAAGTGAAATTTGGACGTGACTATTTGAGGCAAAGTTGTAAATATTTTTGTCTAGTTTCCACAGAATTTTGAATGACCTCAATCGGATATCGGACGAAGAAGTTATGCACAAAATACCGAACACTGCCAGGCTGTCCAATTTTATGCGCGCGGGGACTTCTACTTTGACTACGGTTGTGAAACCTACTTGGGCTTGGGTCCTATGCACGAAAATTGATCCTTAAAAAGGGAGAAGAAGGCAGCAAACATATATTCCATCATAGAGAGAGCTAAGGGGAGATTGAATAGGAGATTTGAAGAACTAATCCACAAAAGTTGAAGATTTAGATGTCATATTCAAGACCAATCACCATGGATCTTCACACCAACATGAGAGGCTAAATTCATTCATCTAACTCAAAGGGGATGTCGTAGTTGAAGCTTGTTATTCAATTAATCTTTCAGTAACGTTGTTTTCTACTCTCTATTATTAAATTGGTTTGTTATTCGGATCTGAATTTTAAAGATTTATTGAAATTTATTTACATCTGGCCAGTTTATGTGAATTTCATTAGATCTATTGCTAGGATTCGTTTTCAATCCGTAATTGTTGATTCTCTAATTCATGCGTAGCAGCTAACGGTCGCGCATCGTTAGGATTAACAAACCCTAAGTTAAACAATTCGGGCTTGTGTGGTTGTTGCTTAGTTTAGCCTATTTTCTTAGTGATAAATGCAGCAATTGTCTTAAACTTAGAGAGCTTAATCTAGGTTATGCAATTGGTTAGGATTGATTGAAGAGCTTATCTCAGTTAATTGAATTAGGGAAAATTCGGGTAGTCAGAGCTTGTTGATTGTTTAGGGTTATTAATTTGACTAGAGAGTAGGAGTGCGTTATGATTAATTGGATGTGCAAGTGGAGACTTGATTGAACCGATGAGTTAGGTGGTTTTCTCTTTATTGATTCTCTCTATTAATTATTCTTTGCATTGTTATTTATATTTAAATCTAGTTTTTACTTCAATTGCCAACCACTTCCT
The DNA here is from genome assembly GCA_018223645.1 of Jasminum sambac. Taxonomy (NCBI): domain Eukaryota; kingdom Viridiplantae; phylum Streptophyta; class Magnoliopsida; order Lamiales; family Oleaceae; genus Jasminum; species Jasminum sambac. The sequence goes on along the minus strand of CP073648.1, from coordinate 29,184,736 downwards.
CCCAATCATTAGTTAGCACACTTTAACTAGTTTTACACCGTTCTCTTGAGTTCGACCCTCACTTGCCGCTACTATATTTATTTTAAAATCGAGTAAGGAAAATTATATTTATTATTTGTTGGTTATGACAGCCATCAAATTTTTGGCGCCGTTGCCGGGGAACGGTCTAGTCAAATTAGTTATTTTGTGCTAATTCTATTTTATTTTATTTTAATTCTATTCTATTTTTGGCGCCGTTGCCGGTATTATCAGGAAAGAGATCAATAGTATTAGTCAGAAGGCTGGGGCGAGCCTATATGAATACTGGGAGAGATTCAAGAAGTTAGTTGCAAGCTGCCCACATCATGGAATCCCAGACCAACTACTGATGCAAACTTTCTACGATGGGATGACCTCAGAGGATAAGAAACTAATTGATGCATCAGCTGGAGGCACGATAATGGACAAAACACCAGGGCAAGCAAGGCATTTGATTGCTAAAATGGCCGATACTTCCTAAGATTTCCACACAGGCCAAGCACGACGAGTGAATGAGGTAAGTGATTTTGACCTTTCACGTCAAGTTTCTGAACTAACAGTTCTTGTGAAACAGTTTATTGTAGGTCAACCTCAAGTGAAGGCATGTGGGATTTGTGCGCAGCCAGGGCACCCAACCGACGCCTGTCCCACATTGCAAGAAGGAAATACTGAAGGGGTGTACGCTGTAGGGAACTTCCATTTTCAAGGGAAACCATATGATCCCTTTGCACCTACGTACAATCAGGGTTGGAGAGATCATCCGAATCTCAGCTATGCAAATAGGCCACCGGGTTTCTTCCCACATAATGGGCAATTTCAATCGAAACCCCAACCCTCAGGTACGTCTATGGAAGACATGTTAAAGGCTTTGACTGCTTACACTCTACAATTTCAACAGGATACAAAGGCTAGCATTCGAAACCTAGAGAATCAAGTTGGCCAAATGACCACTGCCATTAGTAAGCTTAAGGCTCAAGTTGGAGGAAAATCATATATAAGAAAAAATAATAAGAAAAATCATCATTTTCTATATATATAAAAATTATTCTATATATAAATAAAAGATTATATTAGGAAAATTTAATAGGCTAGAAAAATTAAGAATGGATTTAGGGGGGGAAAATGCTCTTTATATATATATATAAAGGGTGAATGGATTCTAATTTTATCAATTTTTACCACTTTTTTCAATTTTTTTCTCTCTCCTAAATCAATCACATCCACATATCTCATCACATCCACAAATCTCAACCACTCACCTCCACTCATTCTCTCTCCTCTTTTACTTTAAAACACTTTAAAACACTTTTAATTTACTCCCATTCACCCTTATAGATTATTTGATTCAATCCTATCTAATTATGGAGTTGAGATTTTCATTCCATCATTATAATATTCGCAATAGAATTAGTCTTTTATTGTTGTATGCATTGACTGATTCCTATAAATATAAACGTTTATCTGCTTAGAGGTTTCATCTCATCCTGAACACAATTTATAAGGTATTCATTCATTCCTTTGGTGAATTTATCAAATCTTGTTTCCACATTATTATTTTCTTGAATTTGTTCTTTTTTTTTTTTTTGGTTTGGTTGTCTACTGCTGATGAAGTAGAAAGCATATCCCGCTCTCTTGTGTTGCAAATAGGTAGCTACCATTTGTATCTTCCTCAATTTTGATATTGGTATTCATTTTTTATTACTATCTGCTGGCATGGTGAAAGATTCTTATTAATGTATGTTGAATATTTGTTTTTGGTCATATCATTGCTAGTCTGTGTTTTCAATTTGTATTGCTTAGCTGAAGTCATTAAACTTTCTGCACTACTCTGTTCCTGTTGCTATCATTGGCCAGTTTGCTCTCTATTTTTATTTTTATTATATTTTTTTTGCCATCTATTACCATCTATTTCTCATCTATTATGTTGCTGTTTTAAGGAGTTCAATTTTGCACTAAAATTTGAACTATATTTATCATCTGTTGTGAAGAGATTCAAATTTTTATTGCTTACACTGCTTAGAAATTTGTTTGATGGAGTTCAAATTTGCACATAAATTCTAACTTGCTTATATTCTATTTGTATTTCTTATGCTACAGTTCAAATTATTATTTTTTATATTTTTTTTTGCCATGTATTATCATCTATTTGAACTCTTGCTTATGAAGAGATAATTTGAACGCGTGCAAATTTTATTTGAAGAACACATGATCTATTTCTTTAATGGATTTTGAAATTGTCTTTCCTCTTCATCTTCTGGCCATTGCTGTTTGCTCATTACTTATGTCATTTTTGCTTTTATTGTTTTGAAACAAAATTTGCTAATGACTCCAGCCTCGATGCTCCTCGCTAAGATTCTTGGTGTTATCCCCAGGAATAAAGGTATGTTGGTACGTGTTATTCGTCTCTGGATTGTTACTCAAAGGTTCCAACCCCATCAAATATGCTGTATAGATGCGGTTTTACAAGATCAAGATGTAAGTCTCTTAACTTTTGCCTCTTTTTTTTTTGTTACTGATTAAGTCAATGAGTAAATCTTATTCATCATATTTTAAAAAACACCAACACAAAATAAATAGCTATAATTCAAGCATTAAAGGTTTACAATTCAAATAAGAAACTAGAAAAGCTCAAATTAACTCTAAAAGGACCAACGAAATTGATAAACCTCCCAAAATACCAAAATCTATCATTCAAAATTGAACACCATATTCGGAAAATCTTTCAAAACAAAGAAACTTTTGATTTACATTCTTATTAAAGAAAAAAAAAAGAACCAATAAAACTTGAGCTACGCACAGTTCGTGAAGAAATCAAGTGACTGTACTTCAACACCCATGATTGTTGTATCAAGTACGTATAGTTAGAAAAAAGACCATAAAGCATGTGATAGAAAATTTTCATTATGATAGAAATATACTAATAAACTAGCAATATCAAACTTGTTTCCCAGAAATGTAGTGAATAAAAGGTTGTTCTTGAACAAAGCTATATTATACATAGAAACATGAGTTCTTAGTCTATCTTTTACAAGAGGTTATTTTTGGTTGGAGATGGCAGATAGTTGTCATGATTTCGGTGGTACCACATCGCTGTAGTTTGAAGCAGTTGTTGTGTCAATGCTCATCTTTGATAACAGTAGAACAACTTCAATTTTGGTAACCTTCGATAAATAAGTAGTTGAGCAGGACTACGTTTACAATAGAAAATGATGTGCAAGGAAGAAAATTATTGTCATAGAAAGATTTTATAGGTTAAATCAATCACTTCCATTACATGGAATCCAAGAAATCACTACAAATTCGAGAGAACGTAGTGTTGCATATGATGCTAAAACCATTTTGAGCATTTGTCCTATGGATTTCATGCTACAATGGCACCCCAACTTTGTGATTTTACTGAAATTCAATCTCACCGTAAGTACATTAAGTAAATCACTAATATTGTTAACCCAAGTTGCTAGTGAAACTTACTTTGTACTTTATAGCTTCAGATATCCTTGTAAATATAGCAAATTAATACTTCTATTTCCCGTCCTATGATTATTCAGTGATCTGATTGTATTTGATTCGTATTAGAAACATCTATACCATCTAAATGAGAAGAGAAATCTCTATTCTCATTTAGTTTTCCCTATTTGATCGCCTTCAATTCTAGAAAAATAGAAAAAAAAAGAAATAAAATAAAACCACTAAAACATTACCCTAAGCTATTTTATTATCTTCAAAAGAATTGTTAACTTGATAAGTCAAATAAACCTCTCACATTTTTGTCAAAAGAAGTTCCTCATTCTTCTAATTTTATATTTATATTTAGAAGTTCTCTTGCTATCTTTCTAACAAGATTTTCCGAGAACCCAAGAGACACTATCAATGGCGGCATCCAATCTCGTGAACTACTGCATGTGACAATATGAAATGAACAAAAAGGATTAAAAATAGACAAATGAAGAGCAAGCTTAAAAGAATTACGAATATCTTCATTCTAAAATGGTATGGATTATTGTGTGCCTACAATTTTACCGAACCATACAAAATCTGAAAATAGAAATGATGAAATTGCACTTGTTTGAATAAACAAGGGTCTCATAAGTTTTTGTACAGAATGCGTCACGCTGTACATCCAGCTTGGGCAAAACACAACTAAATATAAATGGATTAGTCCCTTTACATTTGAAACTGAACCTAATAGCTTGTGACTTTTAGTTGAATTCCATTTAAAAATATTAGTAGGAATTCTTTTGATAAACAAACTCGGACACCATATTAAAGGATAAGTAAAGCCATTGATGAAAGGTTGAGAAGAAAAATAGCATGTCAATCAAAATGGAAACCTAACACTTCAAAATGCCTTCCTATCCACAAGTTCCCACAAGCCAAAGTTTTTTGAATCCTACAAACAAACATAAAATAAAAAATAAGTTTATAATTAAATATAGAAAATAATCTCCACATAGAAAAGTTAAAAAAAAATCAAGAGGAAAAAGAATCTATTTCAAATGAAGTTTCAAAGATTTGGATTGGAATTCTAGAAGCTAACAATGAAGTGGGTAGACAAATAAAAACATTTTGAATTTCTCACATAACGGGAACAAGTTAGAAACCATCATATGTAAGCTAATAACACTATCTCCATAAAATGATTTTTTCTCTACAATAGAAAAATCTCATTTTAAAAATTACAAAACATTCAATTTAAAAGTAACTAAAAAGATTGTGAATCATTAGTAGTCTATAGTTTAAATTATAATATTTGTTGGTTGTAGTTAACATGGTGATATTTGAAAGACTGCAAGATGAAAATTTTGAGATTGACTCTAATTTACATTCCTGAAACCATAGTTTCTTTTCTACCACAACGAATTCATAGCTTAAGATATAGATGCAAATGAATATATAGAGGTTAGAATTCAAATATGTGTGTATATAAAGAGCAATTGACGGAAGTGGTTTTTTGTTACATGTTTAGTGCACTTTGGAATTAAAAAGATGGGGCAAACAAGTTATAAGCAACAGGCAAAGTTGCTTTCAGGCCAATCATAATCGAATTCTAAAGTAACCCTTATTTCACAATTTTCCTAATTAATCAATGAAGAAGCTTGGGTTTTTACGTTTTAACATACGATTTCCTATATTTTCGACTCCAAGCACCTTTTTCAATGTTTTATTCATTAAAACTCTGAAAAGAAAATAAAGGAAGTGGAAAAAAACATAGTTGCTCTGTTACTATATAGACCACACTTGAAACAGGTTGCATCAAGAACTCCTTTGGACTTAAAAATCTGCAAAGAAGGGAGAAAAAGAAAGATGATAGGCAAATGTAAGTGTACTGCAAAAAACTATTGCCAAATTAAATTGTAAAATAGAAAGAGAATTGAATTCAGAATAATGAGCAAGACAACAAAACTTTAGAAATGAAAAGGAAAAAAATAACAATCTACTAAAGCACCATTCAGATTGTACCACGAAGAACTTATTTGGATCAGAAAATCTGCAAAGAAGAAAGAAAATGGAATATGAGGGTGATACTTACCCAGACCAAATATGAAAATTCAATGAATAAAAAAAAAGAAACAGTAAGTAGGGAATCTTTACCTACCATAATATTTCATTATTTTACATAAGAAAAAAAAAGTAAAAGACATACATTCTTATCCTTCTCACATGTAGAGACAACAACATAAGCTTAGCAAATATATCACATCATTAGTTGAACACATCATGCATCTACAAATTTATTCTTACACACAGACATTAAATTTTATAATAAAAAACTTTAAGTAGTTCTTTACTTTCAAGTTACTTGGTTTGTTGAACCCGGCAAACATAGCTTCGCAATGAAGAAAAGGACACATGAAATGAAGACAACACAATAATACACAAATTAAATAGAAGGCACACTAAAGAGTAATATGTACAAATGACACCGAGGCACAGGAAGGGAAAAATCGAACTTCGCAACGATAGAGAAACAAAAGAAGATGCAAAATTCAACTAAACTAAATTGAGTGTAGTGGGAAAAAAGCAAAGGTAAACATAATTTTTGAGTTTGAACACAAAAAAAAAAAAATAACCTGCAAAAAAAATAAAAGGCCAAACCAACAGCAAGTAGCATGAGCTATACAAACCTGCAAGCTATAGCTTTAATTGGTTGAGTAAAAACCAAAGTTGCACAAACTGTAATTACCATTGAACAAAGGACCATGAAAGATAGATAATAAAGACTCACACCTATGCATATGGGCCACGAAAAATGATATACAGGTATGAGTTAATTAAAGGTAGTTGCAGGATCTAGGTACGTTTATTAATAATACATAGCTTGTTTGACCAAGGTAGCTTATCCAGACCCACAAAAGGCCACAAAAAAATAAACAAGAAAATAAAATTACGGATTTAGAAAAAGTGGATAAAGACTCATCCATAAGGTGATAATATCATGAATTACTTTGTAAAATTATGATTTTACCTTCTTTAATAACGCTTCCCTTAGCTCGAGAAGATTTTCATCAGCACCACAATGACTACCAACAAGGTTCACATACAAGTTTTGCACCTTTTCTAGAGCCTATTTGGGAGGTTGCGAGTAACCTACACCCTATAAATAGGAAGCTGGCTGAAGTAGGCATGTAAAACAACTTTATTTGGTGGTACACAACTTAATTATGCCCAACTGTTTAAAATAAATTAAGCCCACAAATTATCATAAATCTGTCAAATAGTTGTACCCAAATACCAACCAAGTTTTTTTTTAAACTAACTATCTCCGCTCGAAAATCCAAACCGGAAATAGGAATTTTATTGATATATCAAAATGAACAGTACTGAGACATGAGGGGGGGGGCTTTCCTACCTCCTCACCAAAAGAGATTACAGAGAATGGACATGAAATTTTAGTAAGTACAACTGATAACCTGCCTATAATAGAACAATTCAGCTCCAATAATCTGTATTCATAGCACCTATACATATCAAAAGCAAGACATCCAAACAAACCTAGTCGACTACAACCAACTAAATCTTTCTTTCTAACCTTAATCTTCTAGCTGAATCTGATGCGACCAAGAAGAAACTCAACCTTGTATATGACTCTTTCTGCCGCCATGGGTATGCCCTTGTGCTTAGCATTGTTCCTCTCAATCAACAAAAACCATAAAGCAAGAAGATGGGTAATCATGGATGGGCTGCCAACCTTAGCTTGAGTTTGAATGATCCAATGGATGAACAATAATCTGGGCAAACTAAAATCAGTCCACTGCACTTGGTGCTTGCCAAAAAAGTGATCCTAAACTCGTTTAGCAGCCCCACCATAAATGAAGGCATGCTATAGAGATTCTTCAACAGAGCAACATTGGCATTTACTAGGCATCGGAATCTTTAATCTGCTCCGAAGGATAGTGTCCACAAGAATCCAATTGTTCCAAAGTTTCCAAGCAAATAAAAACCACCTTAGGGCGATGGATTTACTCTAGGTAAACTTTATAATGAAGGAATGAGGTCCCGAATTTCAAAAATATTCAATATAGGATTGGATACTAAACTGGTTATTATTCGTAAGCTGTCATTGAAAAGATCCATTATGACTGAAGCTAATATAAGGGGACAACATGATGCTTAATGCTAAGAATTCTCTTCCATATAGGTGAATCACTAGCCTTAGGCTTGATATCTCTCAGCTGTGCACCTCTAGAATATTTAGCAAACAATACAATACTCCATAGAGACTTTTGTTCACATATTTTCCACCATAGTTTACAGTAAAACGCAGTGCTAATGTCGTGGAGACTCTTCACATCTAAGCCACCTGATAAGTGCTAGAAAAGCACTTAAATAACTCTTCTATTTTACGTATTTGTGTGTTTTATTAATGTTATATGTTCCGTTTTATGTGTTTTTCCTTTATTGTGGTGTTTAGGGTCACAAAGAATCAAAAGGAGTCAAAATGGATGAAAATCGAATGAAAATGGAAACTCGGGACCAAAAGGCAAAGCGAATCAAAGATGGAGGACCTGATGCAATTTTATGAAAAGTTGTTTTTACAATTTTTCTTGTGCCAAAGTCAAGAACGTCAAAAGAGGATTCCCAAACTTTTTCCTGAGCTCAAATCTGAGTCTCCTAGTGAAAGCAGGCTGCTTGAAGAAAAAGGACTAAAGCTAAAGCCAAAACTGGGGACCAAAGTGCAACTTTTCCAACGTTAAGGGACCAAAGTGAAACTTTTCAAAACATTGAGGACCAAAATGCAATTTATCAAGGACCAAAATGAACAACATTCCAAAGTTGAGGGACTTGTGTGTACTTTCGTGACTCGGGTGACTCGAAATCACAAGACGTGATCGAAGTGCCATACGCAAGTGACTCGAGTCACGCCCGAGCATCCTCGATCAGCGCCCAGAACCGTCCGAGTCATGCTCGCAGAACTGTCTCCTGCCTCCGCTCGCTGCACGGTGACTAGGTAGATCAGCAAGGTGACTCGAGTCACGACTGAAATACGCCGACGCCGCAGATTTTGACCAAGCTGACTCCACCTACCATAAAAACGTGTTTTGTATTTTCTTGACTTCTTGAGATAAAACAACTGAGACACCACAATAGACTCACAATACGAAGACTTTATGATTTTTTAATATTTTTGGTGTAATATTTTGCCTATAAATAAAGGCATTTCCAAGCTTGAATCACACAACTTGTAGAGAGAATTAGCTTGTGATTCTCTCCAACTTTCTCCTCAATAAATTTCTCTTCATCATTTATTCTTAGTTGTAGCTTGAAAGCTCTTAGTTTTTCATATTCCATAAGTAAGAACCTAAATATAGGTTCGGAAAATCAACGGCGATACTTTGGTCCGTGAATACGATTAACGGAGTATTTCTTCTCTAGTTTCTTTCCTAATTTTATTTTTCATATTTGAAAGATAATTTCTCATATATTGCAGAGGTGATACACAACAGCACAGTATAAGTATTTAACCCGCTATGAGTAGTTGGACTTCTCTATTTAATTCTTAGCATTATTTTACGTGATTTCTATAGTTTGTATATATTACTTGAGATAGTGAAGTATAATCTATCATATAGCGCTGGTGATACCCGCTAATGAGTAGTTAGACTCTCTATCTAGTTCGAGGGCGTGTGTTCAATTATCATGTTATTATCTTTTCTAACTCTTTGCTAACGCTTTATCTATTCCTCTACTTCAATTTGTTGATTTGTTATGCTTTTTAAACCCGCTTTGAATTTATGTGATTATTGCATTCACTTTGGCCAATTGAATCAATTAATCTTTAAGTTCAAGTTAAGTGCTAGGATTGGAACTTTTGATCCGTAAATGTCACTAGATTCCAATCCTACGAGCAAAACTAATGTCGTGCATATTTGTTAATAAATCAACTTAGATGTATTAATTCAAGTTTGTGAAATTGATCATCTAATTCAACTCATTCTTCTTGTTCATTTCACACTAGCATTTACATTAAATCCTAAGAACTTGTTTAGATTATCCAATGGCTAGATGTTAAGTTAAAGAACTCACTTTAATTTAATACATTTAAGGAAGAATTAATCGTGAGCTTCTTATAATTGAGAGTTGATAAATTGAAGAAGGAATAGTAACACGCTGTACATGGGAAAGATAAATATAAGTTGCTGACACAACCAACCTTGAGAACTATATATTTGTACAATTGTTTTTATTTCAATCTTTATTTTGATGTTCGATTTTCTATTTTCATTCAAATATCAAAAACCCCTTTTTCTATATTAATTGATAAAACAACTAGATCAAACACCGTTCCTCTTGGTTCTAATTTACTTTACCACTTCTACATTAATTTGTAGTTTTGAAACCGAGTAAGGAAATTAAAATTAAACTTTACGCCACGCATGTTGACTAAGTTTTTGGCTGTTTGGGAACAGTTAACCAATTTAGTTGTTTTATTAGTTAACTTAAAAAAAAATTTAGCTAACGACTTTAAACAAAAGCGCTTCTTGGGGAGGCAACCCAAGCATTTTCTCTTATTTTTTAATTTTTATTTTGAATTTTTGTTGTTTTTGCTTTATTTCCCAACTTTTTATCTATCGTGACCGAGGAAGATATTACTTTGAAAATGAGGAAGAAGATATCTTGGGATTCAATTAATTGGGGCGAGACATGATGGCACACAAATCGACAATTAGCAATAGTTAATCGATAACGTGTGAGGGTTAATTATTAATAACTGACAAACCACAAACGCGTTTTTCTGATGCCCACTCCAACGCATTTTTAAAGACACTCAGCATGCACGATTGTTTGAACAGGCTCACTTTGACTATAAATCAGAGATCATTCTCACTCAAACCACAACCGCAATCTTCATTTTCAAAGTGAGTACTTCTTTCTAGCAAAGATTAGTTTTTAGTGTGCAAAGTTGACAACCTATGGCGCTACTACTTCTCTACCTAATCGGGAGTTCAAAGAGGAAATTGACAACCATAAGTCTTTTCTGGAATCAATATGGGAAAACCTGACACTTCTCTCACCAAGAGTCACACCGAACATTCCTTGAAATCAAAAGCTAGTCTACCGGAGGAGGTTGTCGTGGTGATAGGATGTGCGATTCGGTCAAGATATGTACGAGGGTCTCTGGTGGTTGGCGTTCTTGCACCACCTTTAAAACAGCGTATGGTAAAACCATTGGTTTTGAGGTACATGCTAGATCATTGTTTGAACGCTTTAACACTAATGATAATGTATTCGGATACTTTCATTGCAATACCAGGGTTTCTAAACTCGAACAAATCTTTTGCATAATTTCTGGGCCGAGATGAGACTACACTCTAAACCAATTGGTCTTTTAAACATTGACAACCATTTTGACTATTGGCATTTCTCGGATTTTTAGCTCATCAAAAGTCGATTTCTCCTAATACTTTGAAAATGATTTTTATTACACCATCAATTGAGGAATTATTGGAGAAATTAGAATCTTATGTACCACAAATGCATATAGAAGTGCTCGGTCATCAATTGGCCGAGGAATTAAGCAAAGGAACCGAGATCCAATGGATTGGATTTAGAGTTAAGGTTATGAATGTGGAATAGCTAAATACGGAGTTTAACTCGAAACACATCCGTGTTACGCCTGGAATAAAAAAAGAAGAAAAAAGAAAAACACCTTGAATACTTGGTTTATGTATCCCGCCTCCAAAGGCGTTAAACCGGTCTTTTCAGAGACCAAAGAACTGCATTCTCTTCATTAACCTTCTTCTTTCAAGTCTTTGCAGATACCTCACAAAGGTAATCAATTTTCATTTCTTTCTATGGCATCCCCTCTCGTATTGTTGCTCTTCTACAAGTACTGACTCTTTCTCTATGCCTCTTGATATCAAGATTCACATTGTTCGACTTGTTGACAAGTATGAGCGTGCCCTTTGAACGTTATCGCTTTGGGGCAGATCATCCCGATCTGCTCAAGAACGACGTATAAGCGCCTTAAGAGTTGCTTTAAATGTGAAAGTTATTAGATGGACCTCATTGTACTAAATCAAACTTATTCACAATATAGACATGTTGTTTTCTTCAAGGATGGACCGATTAGGTGCAAAAATAAAAGTCTATCGAGAAACAAACATTTCGCAATCAATGTGAGAGAGTTTGATAATTTGTTGGAACAACGACAACGTCTGTTGAAACCAAACTCGATGGTCTAACCATTGAGCAAAGAACTTTTTGAGCGTGATCATTAGCACCCATCCGGATGTAAAACCACGCCTCATTCATTTGAGAAGTGTCCGAGTTGGACGTTACGCTTCTAAACGCCTTCCCATTTGTTGGTTCTTGTGGGAAAGTTCTTTATTGAATGGTAAACATACCTATGTGTCATATGGCGATTTGGAGGACACTTTTCATTAAGGTTGGTTGTCAAACTGCTTTTGTAGAGAGAGTATCTTGGATTCGAGATAGTTTCCATGCTGACTACTTGATGGAATCATATCATTAATTTGATGTGAATACTAATGGCAAGATGTTCAGAGGGTTGTCAACTCCCAAAGTCGCTGTATATATTTCTCTTCTTCATTGAAAAAAAAACAAAAAACAAAAAAAAAAAATTCAGCTTGTTGTTTTTCTTTTTCAGAAATATGTTGATTATGTGTCCTACTCTTGATTGTTGACCTGTTCCTACAAGCGCTACATTGTGAAGTACCACCATCCCCACTCTCCTCAAGACAACTCATGGCTTACCATAGGGAGTTTCCATTTCTTCTCTTTACATGGTATTTATATTTCTACATTAGACAATGTAGAATTTAAGTGTGAGTGGCATATTGTGATCGCTTGTGATTTTTTTTTTTGTCTACAATTTGCATGAGATAGCAACTTTTGAATATGATTGAGCTTAATTTGCGTGATTTAGCTTAAACCGCAGGATCCCGAAAAAATCAATTTGTTGTGTTCTGTTCTTCTCTATGCATACCGCTAAATTACCTGAGCACGTTTATAAGGTAATTTACTATCATTCTCTGGAACACAATTGAAGGTTGAAAATGTTGATTTTTTTCTAACTTTCTAGACCATAGTAAACTAACTTTTTTTCTTTTCTTTTTCTATCCATTCGTCTCCGCTCAAAGTAACTTGGAAACATCAATTGTTAGCAAGGTGGAGTTATAACGCATGGTATCTGCTTTTGTGAATGTGTCTTTATTGTGAGTTTAAAAAGTTTGGAAAAAGCATTGACCTATGTCGAGAATGAATTTTACTTTTACGTTCGAATCAGAGAGGGACCCGCAGAAAGAGCTACCTACCTCGAGTGTGAAGCACTCAGAATGGGTGAAGAAGGTCAGCTTCCAATGAAAGGGGTAGTGTGAAAGCTACTCATGCGTGGGGTAAAAGTCTGAAAAGAAAATTGCAAAACCTTTCTTCTTCTTCATCAAAAAAAAAAAGAAAAAAAAAGAAAATCGCAAGAAATGTGATAGTACCCAAGTGTGAAGTAAGATAAATAAATTCCCTCGGTGGTTTGAAGTGCCCAAATCTAAACACTCTTTAAATTGAAGACATATTTATGCGATAACATACACTGCTTATGCCTTTTTTTCTTTATACAATACTTGATGATTTTTGAACTGGTAATTTTTAGGATCTATGGGAATCATTGTAAAATAAGAGTGGGATCACGAGAGATGAAAGGAAATATTTGACCATTTCTGGGTTAGGATTTGGATAGAATATCGTAGCTTTCATTTGATTCCGCTAGTGATGGGATGATAACCTAATTGCATACACTCACAAGCCATTGTGTATTTGAGAAGAAGTGAAATTTTCATGGTTCGAGAATGTTTATTAAGCTAGTCACTATCCTAGTTGGATTTCAATGTTTAAAGTTGTTTATCTCATGTAAAATCACCAGTTGTTTTGTGTCAGATGGTTGTTGTTCGAGGGCTAACAACAATAAGTGTGGGGAGTTTGATAAGTGCTAGAAAAGCACTTAAATAACTCTTCTATTTTACGATTTGTGTTTTATTAATGTTATATGTTCCGTTTATGTGTTTTCCTTTATTGTGGTGTTTAGGGTCACAAGAATCAAAAGGAGTCAAAATGGATGAAAATCGAATGAAAATGGAAACTCGGGACCAAAAAGGCAAGCTAATCAAAGATGGAGGACCTCCGATGCAATTTATGAAAAGTTGTTTTTTCAATTTTTCTTGTGCCAAAGTCGAAGAACGCCAAAAGAGGATTCCCAAACTTTTTCCTGAGCTCAAATCGAGCTCAGTGAAAGTTATGGCTTTGAAGAAAAAGGACTAAAAGCGTCAAAGCCAAACTGCTGTTGGGACCAAAGTGCAACTTTTCCAAAGTTCAGACCAAAGTGAAACTTTTTCAAAACGTTGGAGGACCAAAATGCAATTTATCAAGGACCAAAATGAACAACATTCCAAAGTCGGGACTTGGTGTGCACTGGTGACTCGGTATTTCGAGTCATCCGCGCGGATCGAAGTCGGGTCACGCAAGTGACTCGAGTCACGCCCGAGCATCCTCGATCGCCGAACCGTCCGAAAGTCATGCCTGCAACCGTCCCCGCCTCCCCTGCTCGCGTGCGTGACTAGGTAGACTCACGCGGAGTTTAGTCACAACATGCGACTGAAGTCATCACGCTGACGCCGCCTGCAGATTTTGACCAAAGCGGACTCCACCTACCATAAACGTGTTTTTTTGTATTTTCTGACCTCTTAGAGATAAAACAATCAACTGACAATCACAATGTACTCATGAAGGAAGACTTTATGATTTTTTAATATTTTTGGTGTAATATTTTGCCTATAAATAAAGATTTCCAAGTCTTGAATCACACAACTTGTAGAGGAATTAGCTTGTGATTCTCTCCAACTTTCTCTCCTCAATAAATTTCTCTTCATCATTTATTCTTAGTTGTAGCTTGAAAGCTCTTAGTTTTTCATATTCTACTAAGTAAGAACCTAAATATAGGTTCTGAAAATCAATCAGCGATACTTGTAGTGAATATGATTAACTTAGTATTTCTTCTCTAGTTTCTTTCCTAATTTTATTTTTCATATTTGAGAAAGATAATTTTCATATATTGTAGAGGTGATACACTGCTACGTGCGTTATAAGTATTTAACCCATATATGAGTAGTTGGACTTCTATTTAATTCTTAGCATTATTTACGTGATTTCTATAGTTTGTATATATTACTTGAGATAGTAAGATAATCTATCATATATAATGCGATACCCGCCAATATGAGTAGTTAGACTTCTCTATCTAGTTCGAGGGGACGCCATGTGTTCAATTATCATGTTATTATCTTTCTAACTCTTGCTAACGTCTATTCTCTACTTCAATTTGTTGATTTGTTATGCTTTTAAACCCGTTTGAATTTATGTGATTATTGCATTCACTTTGGCCAATTGAATCAATTAATCTTTAAGTTCAAGTTAAGTGCTAGATTGGAACTTTTGATCCGTGAATGTCACTAGATTCCAATCCACAGTGAGTAAACGAATGTCGTGCATATTTGTTAATAAATCAACTTAGATGTATTAATTCAAGTTTGTGAAATTGATCATCTAATTCAACTCATTCTTCTGTTCATTTCACACTAGCATTGCATTAAATCCTAAGAACTTGTTTAGGATTATCCAATGGCTAGATGTTAAGTTAAAGAACTCACTTTAATTTAATACATTTTAAGGAAGAATTCGTTAATCGAGCTTCTTGGTTAATTGAGAGTTGATAAATTGAAGAAGGAATAGTAACACGTTGCATGGGAAAGATAAATATAAGTTGTTGACACAACCGAACCCGAGAACTAGATATTTTGTACAATTGTTTTTATTTCAATCTTTTATTTTGATGTTCGATTTTCTATTTTCATTCAAATATCACAAAACCCCCCTTTTTCTATATTAATTGATAAAAACAACTAGATCAAACACTGCCTCTTCAAGTTCTTTACTTACCACTTCTACATTAATTTGTAGTTTTGAAACCGAGTAAGGAAATTAAATAAATTTTGGCGTACTGCGACAACACGCCCACCACCCTCATTTTTAGGCAAACAAATAAAATGCCTAGATGTCCAATGCATTTTTCTATTAGAGGCCTCATCTCCCCACATAAATGCATTAAAGCATCTCTCAATTTTCATAATAATAGTAATAGGAAGATCAAGAACTTGTAATAAATGCATAGGCATAGAGTTTAACACATGTTTGATGAGGACTAATTTACCAGCCGAGGATAAGAGTTTGTTCTCCCAACTGCAAATTCTAGATCTGATATTCAAGAAAGCTCATAAAAAATGTAGCATTTCTTGTTCCCTTTGTGTAGAGGAATGCCCAAGTATTTAAGTGGTAAGGGTTGAAATCTCAGAGTTGATGAAGATAAGATCCCTCTTGATTGCTGGGTTTTAATAGTAGTAAAGGAGCTCTTGTCAAAGTTAACCACTTGCCTTGTATTAGCACAATAGGACAGAAGGAACTAATGAAGTCTATCAATGTTTGCTTTTGGCCATTAGTAAAAATGAGGATGTCGTCCGCCGGGCTCAAATGAGATAAAACAATCCTACCACCACAATGATAATGCGAGGAAGGATACCTCTAATAAAGGTTGTTGAGCCCACGAGAAAAAGATTTAGCAAGAATAATAAAGAACGTAGGGGATATAGGGTCACCTTGGCGCAATCCTCTACTAAAGTAAAAGAAACCACTCAATTCACCATTACGCGGGATAGAGAAGCCACATAAGGTAATGCATCTGCTGATTTTAGACATCCATTCTTCATTAAACCCAAATTTTTGTAAAATGTGGAGACGCACCTTCCATTCAACGGGATCATGAGCTTTGGCCATATCTAGCTTAAGAAGAACGTTGTCCCCTTTATTATATTTACCCAAATGGTAGGTCACTTCTTGAGCAAGAAGAACGTTATCACAAATAGATTGCCCCAGAGTAAAACCTGACTAATTGAGAGATATGATCTTATAAAGCAAAGAGTTAAGTCTCTTAGCAAGGAGTTTGGTAATTATCTTATTCAAAACATTACATAGGCTCAAGGGTCTATCATTTTTCCATTGCAATGGGTTAGGTTTCTTCGGGATAAGAACTGGGGAGGTGGCAGAGATTCCCCTAGGAAGTTGCTGCCCTTTAAAGAATTCCATCACAACCGAAAGTAAATCGTGGCTGATAATATCCCAGCATTTTTGAAAAAATAAACTACTGAAACCATCTGGTCCTACAACATTCAGAGGGTTGATACTAAATACAGCTTCCTGCAACTCCATAACATTAGGGATTTTGTTGGGTATGATATTATCCTCCAGAGTAATAGCTGTAGGGATAGTATTGCAAAAGGTGGGATCAAATATAGCGTGCTCAGAGCTCAAAATTTTTTGGAAGTACTCTATGGCAGATTTCTTAATCTCTTCTTCTGTACTAATCAAACTGTTATTCTCAGTAGAGATAGAAGGTATAGTACTGTGCATTCTCCTTTTCTTAACCACGTAGTGGAAAAATTCTTGTGTTTCTATCCCCGTTCATTAATCTATTTAATGGCAACTTTCTGTTTCCAATAGGTTTCCTCTTTTTTCAGCAAGAGGTTGAGTTTAGCATAGGCAGCATAAGTTTCTTATCTGGCTTCAGGAGTTCTCAAATCATCATATTTTCGTACAAGGGAAAGTACTTGTTGTTCAGTCTCCCTGATTTGTTGAAAAATATTACCAAATGAGGTTTTGTTCCAGTTTTGTAGGAACATCTTGAGTTGTCTAAGCTTCAAGTAAAAGCCATGTAAGCCCTCAGAATACGGACATATAGGGGATTCCCAATTAGTTCCAACAATAGACATAAACTCTTTATGGAGGAACCACATGTGTTGGAATCTAAAGGCAGATGGTTTGGCTCTTAACTGATCATTGAGGGATAAAATCAGGGAGCCATGATCTGAAGTTTTCCTACTGAGAAGAAAATGATCAAATTTGTCAAATACTTGTATCCATTCTCCGTTAACAAGCAATCTATCTAGCTTCTCCCACATACGGCCATTGGACCAAGTAAAATGTGACCGTTTGATTTTAAATTCATCAACACCACAATCCTCCAACATACTTTGAAACTCAACCATGGACTTTTTATTAGGTGAATTACCTCCCCACCTATTGTCTGGATGAATAATAGCATTAGAATTAGCCCTAAGCAGCCATGGTTCTTTTATAGATGATGCAAAGGTAGACATTCTATTCCATAGTGATCTCCTTTGGGTGTAGGAACATTTAGCATATACTTCAGCAATAAAGTAAGGTTGATCTTGCTATTGTGTTTTGATGGTAATTAATTACTCCTGATCTTGAATAACATCACACATGATATCATCATCCCACATACACCATATCTTGCCATTACCATTTGAAAAATGCTTCATATTACCCAACTCTAAAGCGTACTTGCTAATATTATTACTCTCTACAATAGGTTCAACAATGATAAGAATACTAATTCCCCTAGTCTAGATAGGGAATTCACAATTCCCCTAGCATTCTATATAAGGATCTTAAACATTAGATAAATTGTTAGAGACATGTTTACCCATCCTTCGTAACCGCATGAGGCTTTGCTTGGTTGTTTTTTCAATTTAGAACTAGGTTTTCTTTTATTCTTTTAAATAGCAACCAAGTTAAAGCCTTCATCTTTTATTCTTTTAAATCATGTCCATAAGACCATTTTCAATGAATGATTGAGAATTAATGTAAAGACAACATCAAATAAATGAAATTCGTCGAAATGCATAAGATTTAAGATCCATCACTTAATTCATTCTAAAAGCATTCAAGTTAAAAAAGTACTTTCACCGATATATTTAAGCAATTAAAAAATTCAAATAAATTTACTTTTGCAAGAATTTGCTCATACCCAAAACAAAGACATGCAAAAAATAACACATAGTTCTTAGTTTCTCGAACTCCATAACAAAAACATGACCAATAATGTAAACCATACTTGAAAATTTTAAGGAAAAAAGTTAATGATTTGTATTGGGAAAAGCAAATAAAATTAAATTCAACGAACAATTTTTGGCAATCAAAGAGTAATAAAAATCTTCGTACCTTACTTTTAGAGGTGAAATTTCTAGGACGAGAATCATTGAGGGAAACTATTCACAAAACCTAAATTGAATATACATACAATATTATAAAAGCACAAAAGGCTGACAAAAAATTCACACATGAAAGAAACCCTAACGAGCAGCTTACTAAGAGAGGAGAATCGAAAATCTGTCTCCCAACTTAGGACATTATATTTGATTTTTTGACGGAACACTAATTATCGGCTACCGATGATTTTTCCGAAGAAAGAATGCAATAGAGAGAAATGAAGGATTTTTCTCACTGGAGAACCAAAAAGCACAAGACCATTTTATAGTCAAGAAAAGAATTGTAATAATAAAGGGAACATATATTGATTTCATGTTTCCATAGCATTGAACAAGTTAATTGTCACATGCTATATTCACAACTGACACTTCATTAATGAAAAAGAGAACTTTATTCGAAATATGCACAATATTGGCAAAACAGTGAATTTTCATATTTGTCACTAACAATTGGAGATGAAAAGAAAGATATCCACAACAATAATAGTATCCACATATTTGATAGTTAAAATCCGACAGTATACAGTGTTGTTGTACTCACGGGTTGTCTCATAGAGAGTTCAAAGTTGTCTATTCTTCTTTCACCAATTAATTAGCTAAATCGATTGAGTTTTTATGGTGGAATGAATGAAAACTATTCTTTAAAAAAATAGCTAAGCAGTTAACCAATGCAAGTGAATAAAGTTATATAAATCTGAATGTTAAAAATGGGGGTTAGGGTGTTTTCTACTCTAATTGACAATGAACAATTTTTCCTAGAGATAATATGGGTGTGAAAGAGGAAATTAGAGTTCAGAATCTAGGTTCTAACTTTTCTCAAAGCTTAGAAGGTCTCCATGGTTGTCTAAGCCACTCTCGTTATTAAAGGCTAGCCGTGTCTATGCTAAGGGGTCCACAAGGAGAAATCATCTCTCGATGCTTGACTTGTTGTATGATGAATTGAAATCGGATGAGCGCTATACCTGTATCAATCATTAAGAATTTCAGCATAGAAACCCTAATTTAATCATTCACACTAACAACCAATTCAAATCACATGTTCATTGCAATTAGGGTAGATGAACCCTAATCCCCAAATTTTAATTACTCATGCATGATGCGGATTGGCATGGCCACAACAATTAATTCCCATAGATTTATGAAGAGAAAATAAAACCTATGGCAGAATTGAATTGCAAAAAGATAAAGAGTTACTAATACCAAGATGATTAATCCACTAAAGTCTTGAGTTGTGCAGGAATTGAAAAACTTGAATTCAAGAACAATAATCTAAATCTTATGATCTTCAAATCTCTAAAGAGTTGTTATTTTTCCTTAATCTAGAAAGTAGAGAAATATAAAATTAGGTCTCGCCCCCATCTCTCAGTATTTAGGCTCTTTTTATACTGGCCCATGTAGTCTGCCCAGTCAGAAACTCTTTGAAATTCGTGCAGGCCTAAAAATTCCATCACACGGGTCGTGCAGAGTGACACAGGGCTATGCAGAATTGCACAGGCCCATGTTGAGTGGCACAAGGGCCCGTGCAACGATCTGATTTCTTCCATTCTTCTCCTGATTTGAAAAGTGACTATTTGCTCCCTTTGCTTCGTCCCATACTCTTCTCAGGGTCTTCTCGTTGGTGGCGATTCATCAAATTTTAGCTCCTAAAACACCTATAGACCATAAGCAAAGAAAAGAAAAGCAATACCTATTCAAAATAACAAAAATCATACAAAAGCATGCAGATGAGTTGTATTCAATCCAAAATAGGGGACAAAACAGGGGTGAAAAACATATAAAACACACACATATCAAACTCCCCCAAGTTTAGAACTTTGCTTGTCCCCAAGCAAACTTACCAAGAAAGCATATAAGAAAATTGGTCCGAACAAATCGAACTGTGAATCCAAGGACCTCAAGGGTGCAAAAGCCAATCAAAATTGAATAGTAGGAGCAACATTCAAACAAAACACCCTTCAATACATGCAACATCATAAGCATTTCTCACTATCCCACAAAAACACCTTTAAAAACAAGTTCCAAAATCAACAAGTTGATCCTCAGCCATCAATAAGAGAGTACTCGCGTTTCAAAACTTCACCATACAAAGAAGAACTCACCTGTACACATCAGAAGTTTAGCATGCAATGCATGCACGTTGAATCGAGAGCAACGAAATAGACCCTTACCAAAAGTCACCATTTTTGTTCAGTCTCATGCATTTGGTGTAGGTATTGTTTGCTCAGGTTCAATCCTTTATCGCTCCCTACCATAGGCTTGCAAGAGTTCTTAATCTCCACTATTTGCGATTACAAAAGCATCATGATTCAAGAGGTTTTTTCAGGTTGTAATGGAGGCTAAGGTAATAGGTTTGGAAATTTGTGGAATATGTGGTGCTTAAAGAAGGGAAAAGTGAAGCATAAATCAACACACCAAATCAAAGTCCACATAACTTGAGTAAGAACAACCTCAATGCATCAAAATGAAAAGTTTTCCCTTTTCATTACTACAAAAACTTCTCTCTTTTCTTCAGTGAAAACCGTGTATTCTCGCTTTGTTTTTTTTCTCTTCTTTTTTTTTTCTTTTGTTGTTGTTGCTCTTTTTTTTTTTTTTTTTTTTGCAAGAAGGAGGGAAAGCAAGAGCAAGAGCTCAAGCAATCTCAGAAAAGAGAAAGAACTCTTAACTATCTACAAACTCGATCATGACTCCTTTATGCCTCACAATTCTCTTCTAGGTCAAAGGGGGTAAACAAAAGGTATGGGGTTATTATGCGGGTAAAACAAAGAAAATAGGCTTATAGGCTCAATGGGTCTATCAAATAAGTCAATTATGGACGGGTGGCCATCTGGCTGTGTGGTTGTTTCAAATGAATGCCTCTATCATGTTTACAAATGCATATGCATCAATGCAGCCTTGAAAAAGATCGCCAGCAAGTTCTAGAGGATAATAATAAATAGAGAACACACTCATGAAAGGAAGTAAAGGACTGGTAACATTATGTCGGTCGCAAAGGCTCAAAATTTCTTACTGGGTTATGCCTATCATTGCTCAAGATTTAAAATGATGCACATTCGACTTAACTATTGCGTGCACAAACAAGAACTTCTAATCACAATGAAAAATTTCTACACATTCACAAACTCCGTATATCAAGCACAAGAATCCAAAACATTTCAAAATATTGACATATTGTTCCATGGGGTCTATGTGAGATGATGCAAAGATGAGTGTGTAATGTAAGGATAGAGATATGGCATGATGGCATGGTCTGCACGACCCATGCGGAATGGCACAGGGGGCCGTGCAATGATCTGAATTTTTTTTATTAGCAAGAAATCAATTAAAGTCACCGAAAGAGGGATAAAAGCAAGCCAATGTCAAATCCCTACCTAAAAGGACTCTAAACTAGAACTACCCTATGTACATCTAAACTAACCACCTCCCCCAAGCTTAGATGAAGCATTGTCCTCAATGTGGAAGACGGGGACAAGACAGACGGGGATGAGGTAGGCAATTAGGGTAGATATAACCTTGGCAGACATGCCAATCATACATTGAATAGATGAGCTGATCCACATGGTCTAGGAGAGTGCTCACTTGGTCCTAGGTGGCTCGCATGTCATACACATTAGTACGAAGGCCTGTGAAACTTTCAGTGAGCGAGTCAAGGGAGTTTTGGAAGCTGTGGAAGTCAAAAGTAGGCAGTGGGGTTGGGTAGCACGGGGTTGGCCCGGGATGGGAAGGTCTAGGTACGGCCGTGCTACGAGGTGTAGGGTGGTCAGTGCCACACTCGTCGTAGTACCAGGTTTGTTCGTTTAGGATCGTGGTGCGCTCAGGGTTTGGGAGGAAGAAGCTTGGTTGGTCATTAACCACCCACCGGTATCGACCCCTTTCTAGTTTTAGCCAATCTATCTCTAGGATCTTGGTCATATCAAAGGTTGGTATCCGGCCAACAAGTTCTAGCTCGGCTAGGTCGAATCCTAAAGCCAAGGCGAAAGGAGTGCTGAGACCGTCGATGACAATCGGGCTTTCTTTGTCAGATTTACTGACGGAGTGGAAATGGCGAGCGATGAAGCTTTGAGCGCATAGGCGAAAATCTGGTAAAAGTATGGTTCCTATCATGGCCAATTCCCATTCCCGAACCATACCCGTGCTTTCGTTTCTTCCGAAAATGGTATACACCACAAGTAGATGTGAGTACCCACGGTAGGGTTTGTGGATCTTAGAACCTTTAGCGGATTGGGGTTTAAACTCTTGAAGGCCAGTTAAGGATCTCCATAGAAGTCCGACATTGTACGTAGGGTTGTGACGAGGCAGATCTAACCTACCGCTAGGGGGTAAACCAAAGAAATCATCGAATTGATCTAAGTTAAAAACGAATTCTTTGTTAAACAATCGAAATGACACCCCAACCGCTTGGCCCTGAGGAACCTTAATGGTATTTTGATCAAAAGAGCTAAGAAACTCAAGAGTTATAGATTTGTAGGTAAAACTAGGGGTTGTCATTAGTTGTGACCATCTGACCCTATCAAACAAGCACAACCAATTATCTTTAATACCCAATGTAGTAATCGCCCCAGCATCTAAAAACCTAGTGGGCCTAATTGCATGTGTTTTCAAATGTCGGAATTTACTATAGCGAGTAGCATCCCGAAATGTCATTTGAGGAAAATCCTCATCATAAAAAGCCTCAGGTTGGGAAGTACCTTGGGTGGCACGTGATTTTCGAGCCCGCTTCTTGAAGGTTGACCCAACCATTGTTGGTATAGTATGGTGGCCCTGTACAAAGAACAAACGACAAACGAGAGAGTAGTGGGGGGTTTGGAGCACAATGCTGAAAATAAAAGAAAAGAAAGCAAGAACGCCCCATTTTTCATGGGGTGTGTTTTTTTTTTTTTTTGAAAGCAAGAAATAATCTAGAAATAAAGAGTAAGGAAAAATGAGGCCAGAGGCATTGACCAGCGGTGGGAATCGACGGCGGCTGGGGGTCGGTGGTGGTGGGCGGCGGTGGGGGAGAAGAAGAAGCAGAAAGAAAGAAAGAAGAAGAAAGAGAGAGAAAGGAGAAGAAGGAAGAAGGAAGAAGGAGAAATAAAGAAAAGAAAGTAAGGGTGGCGGTGGTGAGGAGAGGCAGGGGACCATGGGGGGTCAAGGGTGGTGGTGCCCGGCGTTGAGGGAGAGGAAGGAAGAAGAAACGAGAGAGAATAAGGAGAGAAAGAGAAAGGAAGAGAGAGAAAAAGAAAGAAAAAGGGGAAGAAAAAGAGAGAAATGGAAAAGGATGGACTAGGTTTATTATGGTTGACTTTTTTTTGGGATTGCAAAGGTTTTGTTTTCAACATTTTCTGAAATTTTTTAATTTTTTTTTCCGACACGGCTGGTGCAATGTGACACGGGAGGCTGTGGGGTGTTCTGGTCTTGTTTTATTCTTTCGGCACTTTTGCTTGTATAGGCTGTGCAATGTTGCATGAGCCACCACGTCCATCCGTATGGTCTGTGAAATTTGGCACAGGGCGTCATGCGATGATCTATTTTTCTTGGCAACCCATGTGTATCTTGAGTGGACTATTCACCTTTCAACTACCTTCAAATTACGTTCCAACTCCAACCAAGTGTCATTTATCATCGAAATAGAAAGCAAAAGGAAACAAAGAAATGCAAAACTAGACTAAGAGAAGGAAATGAAAGAAAAGAAACACAGGTTGCCTCCCGCGAAGAGCTGGTTTAACGTCCCGTATGATAGTGGTACATCTAATGCTCAAGATGCACTCCCCGAGGGGATATCACCTAAAGTAACAGTCTCAAACGTACCTGTACATTTTCCATCCAAGTAAAGCTTGAGCCTTTGGCCATTTATCTTGAAAGTACCTCCCGTTTCATAACAAACCTCCATAGTACCATAAGGAAAGACTCTGACTATTTGGAATGGACCGGACCACCTGGTTTTCAACTTTCCCGGAAAGAGTTTTAACCGGGAATTGAAGATAAGCACTAGATCGCCTTCACGGAACTCTCGGTGGAGGATGCGTTTGTCATACCACCGCTTAGTGGCACTCTCATAGGCCTCCAGTCTAAGCTCTTCTAGCGCATGCAATTGCAAGAGCCGCTTCTCTCCTGCAGCATCATTGTCCATGTTAAGCTACTTGACAGTCCAAAATGCTTTGTGCTTAAGTTCTACCGATAGGTGACATGCCTTTCCATAGATAAGCCTATATGGAGTAGTGTCGATTGGGGTTTTGAACGTCGTTCGATACGCCCAAAGTGTATCATCTAGCTTAAGGGCCCAATCCTTTCGAGATTTCGAAACGGCCTTCTCCAAAATGGATTTGATTTCCGGATTTGACACTTCCACTTGTTCGCTAGACTACGGGTGGTAAGCTAATGCTTCCTTATGTGTAACCCCGTATTTTCCGAAGAGGGCATCAAAACTTCGGTTGGAGAAATGAGATCCCCCCGTCACTTATCACCGCCCTTGGGACTCCAAACCTAGGGAAAATAATCTTCTTGAAGAGCTTGAGAACCACTTGGGAGTCATTAATTGGTGATGCCACAGCTTCTACCCATTTCGATAGGTAGTCAACCGCTACAAAGATATAGCGATTAGCATTTAAAGATAGAAGTGGCCCCATAAAATCTATACCCCAACAATCAAAAATTTCAACTTCCAAAATATTGTTGAGCGGTATCTCATGTCTCCGTGATATATTACCACTTCTTTGACACGAGTCACAATAAGCCACAAACCTCCTTGCATCCTTGAAGAGCGTGGGCTAGCCGAAACCACATTGGAGGACCTTTGCCGCTGTTTTCATGGTGCCTGCATGCCCACCACAAGGAAAAGAGTGGCAGTGAGCCAAGATACTCTCCACTTTTTGCTTCAGGAACACACCGTCGTAAGTTGCCATCGGGACATCTCTTGAAAAGGAATTGTTCATCCCAAAAGTAATTCCTTGTGTCGTGAATGAACTTCCTTCTCCATCAGTAGTCAAGGTCGAAGGGCATTACCCCACTGGCGTGATAGTTAGCGAGATCTGGAAACCAGGGCTCCTTACTTACCACACTAAACAGCTTCTCATATGGGAATACGTCATCTATCCGGCGATCCCAGTCTTGTTCACTCCCGAGCTCAGTCTTGAGCCTAGACAAATGGTCTGCCACCAGATTTTCTGCGCCCTTTTTATCCTTGATTTCCATATCGAACTCTTGGAGGAGACGAATCTAATGGATAAGCCTTGGCTTCCCATCCTTTTTGGCCAAAAGGTATTTCAAAGCTCCATGGTCGATGTGCACTGTGACCTTTGGCCCAATCAAGCAGGACGGAAACTTTTCTAATGCATATACCACAGCTAGTAGCTCTTTTCTGCAGTAGCATAATTAACTTGAGCTTCATCAAGAGTCTTACTAGCGTAGTAGATGACATGGAGAGTTTTGTTCTTCTTCTGACAAAGGCCTGCACCAACTGTGAAGTCATTAGCATTGCACATTACTTTGAATGGGAGCTCCCAATCCAGTGATTGGATAATAGGAGCCGAGATCAGTGCTTCCTTAACCCTACAAAATGCTACATGACAATCATTAGTAAACACAAATGGGGAATCCTTGACAAGCAACTGGGTGAGAGGTCTAGCGATTTTAGAAAAGTCCTTGATGAAACGACGATAAAATCCCGCATGACCAAGGAAGCTTCTAACACCCTTAACATTTGTTGGGGGTGGTAACTGCTCAATGACCTTCACTTTTGCTTTGTCAACCTGAATTCCCTTAGAAGACAAAATATGACCCAAAACTATCCCCTCCGGTACCATGAAGTTGCATTTTTCCCAATTAAGCACAAGATTGACCTTTTCACATCTCGTGAGGAATTTAGAGAGGTTAGCCAAACACTCATTGAAAGAAGATCCATAGACAATAAAGTCATCCATAAAAACTTCCATAATATTTTCAATAAACTCAAAAAAGATGACCATCATGCATCTCTGAAATGTGGTCGGGGCATTGCATAGTCCGAATGGCATTCGGCGGTATGCAAAGGTTCCATGGGGATATGTGAATGTCATTTTTTCTTGATCCTCGGGGTGGATAGGGATTTGGAAAAATCCAGAATATCCATCCAAATAACAGAAATATAAGTGTGTGGCAAATCTCTATAGCATTTGGTCAATAAAAGGTAGCAAAATGTGGCCTTTGCGGGTGGCGTTGTTGAGTTTACGGTAATCAATACACATACGCCACCAAGTGATGACTCGGGTTGGAATCAACTCGTTGTTGAAATTGAGTACAACGGTTGTTCCACCTTTTTTGGGACTACTTGCACCGGGCTCACCCACTTACTATCGAAGATAGGGTAGATAATCCCCGCATCAAGTAGTTTCATGATTTCTTTCCATACCACTTCCTTCATATTGGGATTCAAACAATGTTGATTCTCAATTGAAGGGTTGTGTCCTTCCTCTAGTGATATGCGATGCATGCAAAAATCAGGACTTATGCCTTTGAGATCATCAATGCTATATCCGATTGGTTTTTTGTGTTCTTTCAAAACATCAAGCAACTTAAAAAGTTGTTCGTCATCCAGGCTAGCACTGACAAACACAGGATAAAGCTCATCTTCATCTAAAAATGCATATTTCAAGAAACGAGGAAGGGGTATTAATTCAACCTTTTGTACCTCATGGCCAAGAGTCGAATCATTGGCCTTACCAGTTGAATTAGCCTTCTCTAGTGCTAGGGTAATTTCCTCGTCATCCACCTCCATAGCACAAGCGTAAGTGAGGTCCTTAGGGGAA
Source organism: Jasminum sambac (assembly GCA_018223645.1). Taxonomy (NCBI): domain Eukaryota; kingdom Viridiplantae; phylum Streptophyta; class Magnoliopsida; order Lamiales; family Oleaceae; genus Jasminum; species Jasminum sambac. The sequence continues at coordinate 29,157,327 of CP073648.1, read as the reverse complement.
TGCTCCCTAGATATACTTTCAATTGCATCAATCAAGTAACGAGAACTTTGGGGCATAGGATTTTTCAAAAAATTGGTTATCATAAACTCGACCTTATCTTCCCTCACACTCAGACTTAGCTTCCCATTCTTAACATCTGTGATCGCTCCTATCGTGCCAAAAATGGTCTCCCTAGGATGATGGGTATTTGAGAATCTTCGACCATCTCTAAGACTACAAAGTATACAGGGATGAAGAATTTCCTTACCCTAATAGGTATCTCTTCGAGAATTCACACGGGATACTTAAGTGAACAGTCAACCATTTGGAATGTCATGTGTGTGTTTTTCAACTCCCCCATATTAAGCTTTTGACTAATAGAGATGAGCATCACACTAACACTAGCACCTAGGTTACATAGGGCTTTTTGAATATTCATTTGGCCTATGGTGCATGGGATTGAAAAACTCCTAGGGTCGTTGAGTTTAGGAGGGGACCTATTTTGAAGAAGAGCACTACACTCTTCTACAAAACCAAGGGTCTCTACCTCATCAAGACTCCTCTTCCTAGTCAATATATCTTTTAAGAATTTAGCATATGATGGCATTTGTGTCATTAAATCAGTGAAAGGAGTATTAACATAGAGTTTTTTCAAAATTTCTAGGAACTTACCGAACTGGTGATCCAGCTTTGCCTTGGCAAACTTTTGTAGATAGGGAAGTCTCAGCTTATAGGTGGTGGGAATGGCATTGTTGTTAAGGGTTTTTCTTTTTTCTTCCTTACCCTCACTAGGCTCCTCACCTTTCTTTTCCTTTTTACCCTCATGTTTGGTAGTGGGGGTTTTTGGTTCACTCTCAACGGTTTCACTTACCTCATCACCCTTAGCCTTCCCCTCACTCCTCTTAGGCTCTTTTATCTCTCTCCCACTTCTCAAGGTAATGGCAGTGCATTGGTCCTAAGGATTCACTAGTTGACTTGGTAAGGCACCCGGAGTCCTGGTAGAAGAGCTAGCAAGTTGGGCTAACTAGTTTTCTAGCATCTTGTTGTGGGTGGCTAGGGAGTCAAATTTTGTGTTCTATTGTTGGATGGAGTTATGGACGGTTTCGTTTGTTTTAGATTGGGTGGCAATGAACGTTTCCATCAGGCTTTCCAAGTTAGACTTTTGTGGTGGGGACTATTATTGGTTAGGTGTAGGTTGGAAACTAGGAGGGTTGTAGGGTTGTAGAGGAGCATTTGGGTTCTTCCAAGAGAAATTGCGGTGATTTCTCCATCCCGGGTTAGAAGTGTTAGAGTAGGGGTTACCAAGGAGTCGAGGGTTCATTCCTTGGAAGACCTTTACTTGCTCCATTGATGAATTAGGAGTGAGTGGTAGGGCTCGCTGGCACTCGTTGGTTGGGTGACCCTGCACACTGCAAAGCTCACAAAACATTGAAGCGTTAGAAATAACATGATTAGACGAGGTATGCAATTGATCAAATTTTTGTGCTAATACATCAACTTTATTAGCCAAAAGAGATAAAACCTCGACGTCATACTTATCTCCCTTCTTGGGTGTGCTTCACTCATTAGTCCACTGGTAGTGGTTGAGGGCCATGTTATCAATAAGCTCAAAAGCCTCATCAATACCTTTATTCATTAAAGGCCTTCCTGTAGCTGCATCTAGGGAATTTCTCTAGTTATAGGTCAGGCCATTGTAGAAGGTATGCACAATCAACCACTACTCAAACCCATGGTATGGGCAAAGGCGGAGCAACTCCTTAAACCTTTCTCAAGTTTCATATAAAGACTCCTCCTCCCTTTGAGCAAAGGTTGTGATGTGGTGCCTTAATTGGGCTGTTTTGGAAGGTGTGAAGTATTTAGATAAAAAGGCTTGTGAAAGTTGAGCCTAGGCAGTGATAGAGCCCACCCAGAGTCAATGGAGCCAAGCTCTTGCTTTGTCTCTCAAGGAAAATGGAAAGAGTCTATGGCAAATTGCATCGGTAGTGGCCCCATTAATCTTTAAAGTATCACAATATTCAAGAAATACTGAATATGAAGGTCTGGGTCCTCCATTGGAAGTCCACCAAATTGATTTTGTTGGACCATGGAGAGAAGGGATGGTTTAAGCTCAAAATTATTGGCGGCTACATCAGGTCGGGCTATGCTAGATTGTAACCCTTGCGCATTGGGAGAGAAATAGTCCTTAAGAGCCTAGACAGCCTCATTGTTGTTGTCAGCCATTTGAAAATGAGCGCGTCTATCCCTAAGTTGCCTTCTCAACTCACGCAAGGTGATGTCAAGATCTTGATCCAACAGTCATAAGTTGTGAGCCTAAGATCTCCTGTGCATGCGCAAAAATAGCTATTCGGGGATAAATGTTAAGTTGAACAATAGAAATCAACGGCCAACAAAAATAAAAGCAAAGTAAAACGAGAATAAGTAAAATAAAATAAATAAATAAATGATTTAGTCTAACTAATGGCAAAAGCATAAAATATCAACCATAGCCTCCCGGGCAACTGCGCCAAAAACTTGATAGTTAAAATCCGCAAGTATACGGTGTTGTTGCACTTACGAGTCGTCTCACAGGGAGGTCAAAATTGTCTATTCTTCTTTTACCAATTAATTAGCTAAATCGATTGAGTTTTTATGGTGGAATAAATGAAAACTATTCTTACCAAAAATAGCTAAGCAGTTAACCAACGCAAGTGAATAAAGTTATATAAATCTGAATGTTAAAAACGGGGGTTAGGGTGTTGTCTACTCTAATTGACAATGAACAATTCTTCCTAGAGATTAATGTGGGTGTGAAAGACGAAATTAGAGTTGAGAAAATAGTTTCTAACTTTTCTCAAAGCTTAGAAGGTCTTCATGGTTGTCTAAGCCACTCTCATGATCAAAGACTAGCCGTGTCTATGATAGGGGGTCCACAAGGAGAAATTATCTCTCGATGCTTAACTCGTTGTACGATTAATTGAAACCGGATGAGTCCTATGCCAACATCAATCATAAAGAATTCTAGCATAGAAACCCTAATTGAATCATTCACACTAACAGCCAATTCAAATCACATGTTCATTTGCACTAACAGCCAATTCAGAAGGATAAAGAGTTACCAATACCAAGATGATTAATGCACTAAAGTCTTGAGTTGTGCAAAAATTGAATTCAAGAACAATAATCTAAATTTTATGATCTTCAAATCTCTAAAGAGTTGTTTTTTTTTTTGTTGATCTAGAAAGTAGAGAAATATAAAATTAGGTCTCGCCCACATCTCTCAATATTTATGCTCATTTTATACTGGCTCATGTACTCTGCCCAGTTAGAAACTCTTCGCAATTTGCGTAAGCCTAAAAATCCTATCGCACGGGCCTTGCAAAGTGGCACAGGGCCGTGCAAAATTGCAGGGGCCCATGTTGAGTGGCACAAGGAGCCATGCAATGATCTGATTTCTCCCATTCTTCTACTGATCTGAAAAGTGACTTTTTGCTCCCATTGTTTCGTCTCATACTCTTGTATCTCGGGATCTTCTCGTTGGCAGTGATTCATCAACTTTTAGCTCATAAAACACCTACGCACCACAAGCAAAGAAAAGAAAAGCAATACCCGTTCGAAATAACAAAAATCATACAAAAACATGCAGACGAGTTGTATTCAATCCAAAATGGAGGATAAAACACAGGTAAAAAAACATATGAAACACGCGCATATCAATATTCAAATATAATGGGAAGAAATATTGTTTTTAGCAATGCCGTTAGACAAATAACACAACAAACCTTAAATTATTGATAATCATTGCGATTTGCTTACATTTGTTGATGAAGAAATAGCATTATTATTCCTTTTCATTGCCCTTCACTACGTGCTTTCCACTTTTGAGACAAGAGATCATCAACAATATCATCTCTTGTTTCAGCTTCCATTACTTTGTACAATTTATGAAAATAAAGAAATAAAAAAATGATCCAGTCTTTCACCTTTAGTAATTTATGTATGAGATAATTCATATATATATACATACATACATACATATATATATGTATAGAGAAAGCGGGGGACTAGACTTAAGTAAATACATAGCCATCACTATTTCCTTGTACAAATCTCTTTCTATATACTTTGTTTCTCTAACTTATTGAGTTACTTCATGTTTCAAATTCTAACCACTCATAATTTTCTGACGATCTTGATTTAATAATGGATTTTCTTTTTTATAACTTTAGTGTTGCTCTTTGTCGTTGCCTTAAAGGAAATTCAAGAAGAATGAAAAAGAACAAAGACTTTTACAAATTACAATTGAACGGTGTGAAACCAAACGAAGCTAACAAAAATTGAGAGGAAATAATCTAGAGAAAATAAATAGAGGAGATCTTGGTGCACAAAGTGGTATTCTACATCCTAAACAAGAATTTCAAAAATGAGAGAAATATGCTTGGAAGATTTTGAGGCCAATTAAAAGACTAAGGGCAACCATTATAAAATCGTGTAGCAAATAACTAGCATTAGTCTGGACTTACAATCACACCAAAGTAATCACATCCATATATCATATAGGGTCTATTTGTACTATTAAATCTCAATCGTCCAGCTCCACCCATTCTCTCTCTTTCTACTGATAAAAATACATTAAAATTTATATACAAACCCTCTAAGATGTAGAAACGATGGAGCTATATTTTTAAGCAATTAAATTAAAACACGTAATCACTATTCAGGTAGGCTCGACCGGACTAGGTTAGCTCGTGGGTGGGGTTTTATTTTAAGCAACGTGATTTCTTTTAAGCCCCAAGGGATACCACTAGTCTTTAGAAGGGAAAGAGACTTTAGTGAGGCTAGGTTCTGTGTAAAGGCCACACACTTCAATCAAATTTTATTCTCTCCAACTTAAACTTGAAATATTCATATATCCATCTTTAAAATTTGCACAACAATATTTTGCTAACAATTTAACTACCCCATTATATAATGTTATAATGATATAATCACTACATCTAATTACTAATTACAAACCAAAGAACATGGAATTTACCCTTTTTTATGGCAACGAGGCTATCGAGTGGGAGAGAGAGATGAAGAGAGACACAGTTGATCGAGAGGGAGAGCTATTAATCTAGAGAGAGGATTGAGGCCTGAAGAAGGAAGAAAGAATCGTGAGTCACGAATGGAAGAAAAAGAGGGTTTGGGTTATTCATGTTGGGTCTTATTTTCCTTGATGTTGGGCTATAATAACTAATTATCTTGGGCTTTATAAAAGTCCAAAAGTGAGTTGTCTTTTTTTAAGGTGGGTTTGGATTTGACTTGGGAAGAATAAAAATGGGATTCTAGCATTTGGTTCATTTAAATAATGCCCAAGATTTATTATTTTCCCTTGAGGTCATATGAGTACTAGAAGTCGTTCAAATAACTATAACATTGGACTTGTAAGAAAATAATAATTAACTTTGACAATCACATGATTATGCACAATAATTCATGCACACTCATGTAGAAACAAACAAACTCTTTAATTTGGCACATTGATCGTCTCGACATCTAAGTCTTTCCGCTGCAAAATAAGGCCCAATAATGATCAATAATAAATTACTAATTAATTATATTAATTTACTATAACTTCATAACAAACTATAAAAATATAAATAAATTAATATGTGGCATTACAATTCCTTAGCCCCTAAAAGAATTTTATTGACGAAATTAGGAATTACCAAAAGAAAAGGTGTTGAAGAGATGATGTTTAGCTATAAAACTTGACTATGCCCAAAATGTAATTTAACTTAGGTATAAAAAAATTAATTAATTAATTAATACAATCCATTAAATTTTAAAATTTAGGTAAACAAGTGTAAACTAGAGTAATTGATAAATTAGCGAAAATCACAGCAACATGTTATTAATCAATAAAATTTTATTTTTGAAATTTTACGATCGCTATAACCTTGCCCACTAAAATAATTTCGTCCTCAAAACTGAGCATACTTGATATAAAAAATGCTCATTTTTCCACGTCAACATCAATTTTAAGGCATCCATCCGACTGAACTTTGATTAAATGAGCCTCTTAAACATAATTAGAGTGTCTTTTTTTATACGTTTAAAATATGATTAGTGATGACCTCTTGTAGGCCGCAATCTAGTTAAACATGCTCTTATAATGAGTAAAATAGTGAACTCCCTTAAGATTTTAAAGAATCGGAAAATTTTCAAAATAAATCACAAGTGCCATGTGATCGCATATCACATATTAAAAAATAAAAATAAATTTGTGCCATATGACCACACACGGATTCACACGGTACAATATTTTTTAAAAAAAATTCAAAAAATGGTCGATAAGTTTGATTATAAGTTTTTTGGAATATAAGTTTTTCTCCAAACATAGCCTTACCTATTGTGTTGAAATTCGTGAAGTGAAACCTTGCCTTCTCATTTTATCAAATCCCCAAACTATTCCGTCATCGCCGTGATTAGCAAGGTAATGAAACGGAAATTTCATATACTTCAGATTATAAATCAATTTTTAAATTTATACACGAACTGGAGCAGATTCGAGAGTAGGTATTTGGGTCGTTTTAAGGTCCGATGGTGTCATAGAATGCATGTTTGAAAGACTCGCTATCCCTCATACATATAGTAGCCATTCTAAAGTAGATTAAGAAACTAGGAAAATTACATCAATGGGATTTCGGAATCATAAATATAGAATGCCAAATACTCAGTTGACATGAAATCAATGGATTCCTTTGATTCATAAATTAATAGTTTGTGTCGCGTATGCACCAAACGGCGCGGGTCATTAGTTGATTCATAAATGGCTTCTTTATAGTTTTATCAAGCTTTAAGTTTGATATTTCATACATAAAGTAAAATGAAAAGAATTACACAAATCTTGTATTCCTAGTTCAGACCAATTCGCTTGTGCAATGGCATATAACAAATCCAAAAAAATAAAAATAAAAATAAATTTTTGCCATGCAATCACACGTGCATTCACGTAGTATAATTTTTTTAAAAAATTCGAAAAATGGTCGATTAGTCTGATTATATGTTTTTTGGAATATAAGTTTTTCTCCAGACATAGCCTTGCAAACAGAGCCTTACATATTGTGTTGAAATCCGTAAACCTACCTTTTCATTTTATTAAATCCCCAAATTATTCCGTCACCACCACGATTAGCAAGGTAAGGAAACGGAAATTTCATACACTTCAGATTATAAATCTATTTTCAAATTTATATACGCGCCAGAGCAAATTCGCGAGTAGGTATTCGAGTCATTTTATTAAGTGTCATCCGAGACTACGTCGTTTTGAGGTCAGCCGGCATCGGAGAATGCATGTTTGAAAGACTCACTATCCCTCCTACATATAGTAGCCATTCTAGAGTAGATTTGGAAACTAAGAAAATTACATCCATAAGATTGCCGGAATCGAAAATGTAGAACGCCAATTATGTCATTGACATACAATCAATGGATTCCGTTGATTCATAAATTCATATTTTGTGTCGTGTATGCTCCAAACGGCAGGGCGCATCGGTTGATTCATAAATGGCTTCTTAACAGTTTTATCAAGTTTTAAGTTTGATATTTCAAAAATGAAGTAAAATGAAAAGAATTACAAAAATCTTGCATTCCCGATTTAGACTAGTCCACCTGTGCAATCGTAGCTCACAAATCCAACAAATAAATGAATAAATTTATGTCATGCGATCACAAGTGCATTCACATGGTACAATTGTTTTAAAAATAAAAATTGAAAAAATGGTCAATAAGTTTGTTTATAAGTTTTTTGGAATATAAGTTTTTCTGTAAATATACCCTTACATATTGTGTTGAAATCCGCAAAGTAAGTTCTTTGGAATATAAGTTTTTCGCCAAATATAGCCTTACATATTGTGTTGAAATTCATAAAGTGAAACCCTAATTTTTCATTTTGTCAAATCCCAAACCATTCCGTCATCGTTACAATTAGTAAGGTGAGGAAACGGAAATTTCGTAAACTTTAGATTATAGATCTATTTTCAAATTTATACACACACCGGAACAGATTCATGAGTAAGTATTCAGGTCATTTTATTAAGTGTCGTCCGAGACTATGTCATTTTAAGGTCAGCGGCAAAATCGAAACTAGGAAAATTACATCCACGGGATTGCCAGAATCGAAAATATAGAATGCCAAATACATTGTTGACATACAATCAATGGATTCCATCGATTCATAAATTAATATTTTGTGTCGTGTACACTCTAGACGGGCCGGAGCATCAATTGATTCATAAATGACTTCTTTATAATTTTATCAAACTTTAAGTTGGATATTTCAAAATGCTTAGAAAAAATATTTATTTTATTCCTAGTTTTCGTGGAAATTTGATTTCTATTTCAAAGTTAAATGAATAATTTTATTCATTTTCTTTTAATAGTAATGAGATTTTTATTTTGAGAAATGGTCGTGTAATTTGTTCTGCAATGTTGAAAAATGGACTTTATCTTTTAAAACCCAATACACAACCACTGTTTAATGTCGAAATATTTAAAGTAGAACATCTCAAACCTAAAAGTAAAATGTTTCTCAAGATGGTAACACATATCTTTAGCACCAAAGGATAGACCATAATTCCTTGGAAAGATTAAACAGGTTTGTAAAGGATTGTCCTTTAAAAGAGCTAAACATTAGCACGCCTCCTATTTGTGAATCTTGCGTAGAAGGAAATATGACTAAAAGATCTTTAATTGTAAAGAGAAATAGGGCCAGGAACCACTAAGAGCTTGTACACAGTGATGTGAGTGGTCAAATGACTACACAAGCTAGGAATGGTCATAAGTATTTCGTCACCTTTGTTCATGATTGCTCAACATATGGATATGTTTATCTTATGCGAAGGAGGTCCAAGGCTTTTGGAAAGTTCAAGGATTTCATGTAAATGGAAAAATGAAATTAGATCAATCTTTGAAGTGCCTTCGATCCGATCGAGGTTGCGAGTATATTGATACTGAGTTCAAAGATTATTTGCTAGAGCATGGTATTTTGTACCAACTCACTGCACATGGTACACCTCAGCAAAATAGTGTTGCTGAATGGCCAAATCGTATTTTTCTTAGGTCCATGATGAATTACTCATCACTACCAATCTTGTTTTAGGATTAACGAAAGATGGTTGGTTTTATGATCCACAAGAAAAGAAGGTAGTTGTGAAAAGAAGGTAGTTGGGTTGACAACTGCCATCTTTCTTGAAAATGATCATATGACCGATTGCAAGCCTCGAAATAAAGTGGTACTCGAAGAGTTACTTAATGATGAGATCATTCCATGACCAACAAGAGCTTTTGAAGAAACCATTAATGATACTATTGAACCAAGATCAGAATCCTAAATTGCCTCGATATAGTGGGAGGGTAGTGAGATTGTCCCTCCATTATTGTCAAGATGAAGAGGCGAATGCTGCGGTCTTTGAATTGTTCGAGATCGCAAGAACAAATGATTGGCATTGTCTCAAAGCCTCTTATATTGATAAGATGCAGTTGCGTTATAGAATACAAGGTTTCAAGAAGGTTTACCTACAAACCCAACATGGAGTCATCCTCTCCAAAGTACAGTGTCCTAAGACACAGCAATATGTGGAGGATATGAGACGCCACCTCCCGAAGTGTTTTGAGAAGCATATATTAAATATAAGAGATAGAGACATGCCCCACATCCTTTAGGACAAGTGGGAGATTGTTAAGGATAGTGCCCTTAAAACATTATCTTGATACTTTGTTTTAGAAATTAATAAATGCAACATTTATTTTCGAACATATTAGCATATTGCATGTGATTTTGTTTTCGTAAATATCATAGAATAAAATCCCTAATTTATTGAATGCAGCCACAATCTTATTATATAAGAGTTATATACAAGATGATTAAGATTGTGGATAATAAATTTAAATTCAATCCGTGACGAAATTAATTAAAGTATTAGATTTTTAATTAAAGCATCACTAATGTGACCCATGACATTGTGAATGTGGTCATCTTATTCAAACCGTCGATATGGAGACATCTAGGTTGGGACGTTTGTAGTGACCGCAAATTTTCTTAACTAAAAATATTAATTAAATAAAATTTTCCAAATGTGCTGCTACGATATCACCTAAAGAATTTAATAGCGTACGCCTGTCTAGTTGAATTTTATATTATTTATTTTAACCCATTAAGAATACATTAACCAATTTCTTACCCTAGCGTACCTTTTAAATACTTATAGTTGAGATTGTTTCAAACCCTCAGCTTCACCATTATCATCTTCAACTCCTTCATTTCCATTCAAGATCAAGCAAAAACAAATCAAACAAGTTTCAATTGGTAAGATTTCTTAACTTTTATTTACATCTCCATTTCAATTCTTTTATTTAGTATTACATCACACACAAAAGTTATTGATGAGTTGATATTTCACTTGCATTTCACTTAATTTCCATTATAGTAAGTAGTATACATTTCTCACTTGTTTACACTGCAAAACTAGTAACAGTACTATAGCAGCACCTCCTCCACGCCATTGCCACCATCGTCACTTCCAAACTCCACCACCACTACCACAATCACCATCACCATGCTTCAACACCTCCACCACATTGCCACCATCATCTTCATCACACAAACATACACAAACACACCAAACACGCACACACGCTCACACGCATATATACAAATATACATCCCAAACAAACGGGCCAAAATTCTCCATCTCTAACTCAAAACACCCTCAAGAAGTACATTAGAATCAATAGAAACAAGGAAAACGCAAAAGAGAGCAAGAATTAAAGAAATCCCTAAATTTCTCCTTGAGCTTCAGCCATTGATTTCTCCCCAGATAATCATTATTTCTTCAATCAAAAACCACCATGAGTACCGCCACCATAGCCATCACCTTCATTGGCCAAGTCGCCGACTGCACCGTCGAAAAACTTCCCCGATTTTGTCCCTTTTTCCGGCCATAGGCGAGAAGCAAACAAGAAGAAGCCATAGCATGTGTGTGCTGAGTTCAATTTGATCACATTTTATTGATTTAATTGGAAAATTGCAAGTCTAGTCCCTCCATTTCTTTAATTAGTTTAAGTTAGTCCTTATAGTTTACTTAATTATAAAATCCTCAACTTTTAATTTCTAAAATTTAACCCCTAAACTATATTTTCAAATTAGGTCCCCAAATTTATTTATTTTATTTAAGTAAGCCCTGAGAGTTTGTTTAATTTCAAGTCCTTAACTTTCAATTCTTATAATTTGACCCATAAACTTTTTTTTAATTGAAATCCTTCAATTTCTTATTCTTATTTAAGTTAACCCCAAACATTAATTCCATCTAAATCCTCTATGTTTTAAAAATCTTATAATGTTGTCCAAAGTATTTTGTTCAATTTTATTGCATGTTAGGTCCTCAAACTATTTAATCCTTTCAAACCGACCCCCAAACTTGTATATTCTTTCAATTTTGGTCCATAAGATCAATATTATCTATAAATGCCTATTATTTAAGTGTATTAACATAAATTAAATTCCGTATTGACTAGACAAGGCGTACAAACAACAAGAGGACTAAATTCTCACCACGTATTAAACTGAAACTCGGGAAAGACTTTAAGGTAGACTCAAAACTCAAATCTTAACTTTACTTTTGCATAATTATAGTGAATAATCTGTACTATATAAGTGCTTTTAGTATGTAATTGATGTGATTGCTTTCCTTCGGGCCTAGAATTGCTTTTGGACAAATTACTTACCTTCGGGCCTAGACTTACCTTCGCAAATTACACTACAAAGTTTGCATATCTATTTTCCTTATATACTTATATAGATTGATTAACTTGCGCAAAGCCTACTAAGTATTTCTTGAAATTCTCACTCCTTTCATTTTAACAAATTGCAGATTGAGGAGTTGAGGCGTGGCGAAGCATAGGAGCTCCTTAGGTTTTATTAAATAAAATAGTTTTATTTTAGTTGCTATTCTTAGTACTTTTAGACTATTGAAGTATGCATTTTGAATGTTTCAAATGATTTAGTACATTATTTGGGATGTTTTAAATTATTAAAGATTTAACAGATGTAAGATGCTTTAAAGTGTTTGCTATTTTAAATAAATTTCAGCATCTTAATTATTTATTTTTTAATAATTTTATTATTATTTAAAAAATTGATATGTTTTAGAAAAAGAACTAACGTTCCTGGTTTTTAGAACTCGGGGTGTTACAATGTTTATATAGAATGAGATTATATAGGATTTGGACCGATTTAACTTATTATTTCACAATAAATTCCATTATCTTTGTGAAATTCAAATTAAATCATAAAGATGATCATGTGTGGATAGATCTTAATCTTGAAGTGAATATAGACTCATGTTTGTTTCAATGTGCTTCTTAATTTTGCTGGTTTACATTTGCAATTGAGTATTCACAATACTAGCATTTTAGATTTGCATTTAAAATAAATAGTTGGGAATATAATTCACAGATATGGAATCTATTCCTTCCTGCGGGGAATAGAAAGACGATTCCCTCATTTATTAACTCTGGAACTGAGTGTTGGGCCCGGTTAATTTGTAATTAGTACCACTCACTAGTGAATTAATGGTAAATGAGGACAATAAGTAATTGAGAAGGTATACGGAAAATTCATTGGCCCATTACGAATTGTCTATAAAAGATTAATCCATGTGTGGTGATTATATACATGGACAACTCAAATTTGCAGAGTAAGATATTTTATAATTAAAAAGAGTGTAATTTCATATTTTTAGTGGAGTAACAATGGAATTAATAAGTATGGAAAATTAATTAAAGAGATTAATTATTTTGAAAATTAATTAAAGAGATTCATTATTTTTTCAATTTATTGGAGCTTCTAATTATAAGTACATGGTCCCCGATACGCTTTCTAAGTTAATGATGGATTTGAAATGCAATTTAAGAAATCCTAAAAGAATATTGAAAAAATAATTCTCATAACTTCGAGGACTTAAGAAATAAATATAATTAATAATGAGATATTAATTATAATTGAACTTATCTATGAAATAATTATAAATGTTAATAATATCTAGGAAATTTTAGAAATTTCTGGAAGATATTATTTAACATATTAAAGGTGAGTTATAATCGAATTTATACTCTACCTTTTAGAGGTTGGATTCTGACAGGATTAGGGAAAATCCATAACTATAAATAGAGATCACTGGGTAATACAAACAATGCTGCATTATTTTTGTCCCTAGTCTAAGTATTAGACTGTACGAACTTTTTTTGTGCTCTCCCTTTGGTGATCGCAATTAATAGTATAGGTTCCCACCTAAATTCAGTATGTCCAACCCTACGTTTTCATGTGCTAAAAACAATGTAGAGAAAGAATTATGAATTGTAATTTTGTGTTTGGAGTACCCACACACTGCCATCGATTGGAAGGATGGTGCTGGAAGCCTGTGATTTCTACTAGATCCGATTGCACGTAAAATATTGTTAAATGTTAGTCTTCGAGATTCTTTTCTTTAGATCTGTTAATTCATACTAGTTGTTGATTTATATTCATATGGTCGATTATAGATTTGTGAAAATTTTGTGAAATTTTACTAAATCGCTTACAAATGGTATTGTTGGAAATTCATGTGTTACGGGAACAATTCTGGCGTTTAAAAATTTCCAATTGTCATATCAGATCTGATATAGCGAAAGTGATCTAATAAAATTTCACAAATTTTGGCGTTTAAAATTTTCCAATTGTCATATCAAATCTGATATGGCGAAAGCGATTTAATAAAATTTCACAAATTTTCACAAATCTATAATCGACCATATGAATATAAATCAACCACTAATATGAATTAATAGATCTAAAGAGAAGAATCTCGAAGACTAACATTTAGCAATATTTTATGTGCAGTCGAATTTACTGGAAACCACGGGCTTCCAGCAAGATCCTCCCAATCAACGGTAATGTGTGGGCACTCTAAACACAAAACAAGAATTCCTAATTCTTTCTTTATGTTGTTTTCAACACATGAAAACGTAAAGTTAGGCTTATTGAGTTAGGTGGGAACGTGTACTATAAATTCAGATCAGCAAAATGGGGATAGCCCAAAAATCGTTAGGATAGCCTAACACTTAGATTAGGGGTGAAAATAATATAGCCTTGCAGTATCATTTGTACTACTTGATGATATCTATTTATAGTTGTCAGTTTTTCCTAATCCTATTAGGATCTAACCTCTAAAATGTAGAATTTAAATCCTATTATAATTCACCTTTAATATGTTAAATTATATCTTCTAAAAATTTATAGAATTTCCTATATATTATATTATTAACACTTGTAATTATCTCATAATTATAATCAATTATAATTAATATCCACAATTAATTATATTTATTTTTTCAACCCTTGAAGTTATGGAAATTATTTTGCCATATTCTTCTTGGATTTCTTAAATTGCATTTCAAGTCTGTCATTAATTTGGAAGACGCACCAGAGACTATGGACCTATAGTTAGAAGCTCCAATAAATTGGAAAAATAATTAACACTTTAATTAATTTTTTCAACTTATTAATTCCATTATTACTGCACTAAAATATGGAATTGCACTCTTTTTAATTATAAAATATCTTACTCTACAAATTTAAGGGTGCGTTCTGTTTGCCATTTTCAGCCCATTTTCTGTTTTCTGTTTTCGAAAATGTTGAAAATGCGTTCTGTTCATTGTTTTCGAAAATACGTTTTCGAAATCATTTTCAAGATTTGTATAGAAAACACGAAAACGTCTTTTTAACGTTTTCGGCGTTTTCTGTGTTAAATATTGAAAACAAGGAAAACGCGTTTTCGAATTTGAAACTTTACATTTATTAAATTTTAAACAATTATAAACCAAACACATTTTCTATTTTCTCTTCTCAAAAATAATTTTTTCAAAACAACAAACCAAACGCATTTTCAATTTTCTGAAAACAGCAATTGCAAACAGAAAACACCAAAATATTTTCGAAAACGAAAACAGAAAATACAAAACAAACAGAACACCTCCTAAGCAGTCCGTTGATATAATCGTTACATATGGATTAATCATCCATAGGCAATTTGTAATTGACCAAAGAATTTTCTTCATCCATAGGCAATTTGTAATTGACCAAAGAATTTTCTTCATCCATAGGCCATTTGTAATTCACCAAAGAATTTTCTTTTACCTTCTCAATTACTTTCTTATCCTCATTTACCATTAATTTGCTAGTGAGTGATACTAATTATATATTAGTTTTGCCCAACACTCAGTTCCAGACTTAACAAATGAGAGAATCATCTTTCAACTTTCAACAGGAAGGAATGGATTCAATATCTATGAATTATATTCCCAACCATTCCCAACCCTTTATTTCAAATGCGAATCTAAAATGCTGATATTGTGAATGCTCAATTGCAAACGTAAACCAGCAAATTAAGATGTACATTGAAACAAGCAGGAGCCTATATTCACTTCAAGATTAAGACATATCCATATATGATCATCTTTATGATTTAATTTGAATTTCACCAAATTAACTGAATTTATTGTGAAACGTCAAATTAAATCGGCCAAAATCTTATATAATCTCATTGTATATAAACGCCCCAGTTAGATGTCTTTACATCGACAATCCGGATAAGACGGTCACATCCACAATATTCATGAGCAGCATTAATGATGCCTCAATTAAAGTTCACATACTTTAATTAATTTCATAATGGATTTAATTTAAGTTTATTATCCATAATCTTAATCCTCTTGTATATAACTTTTATATACTAAGATTATGGTTACATCCAATAAACTTGAAATTTTATTCTATGATATATAGGACAATAGAATCGCATACAATATGCTAATATATTTGAAAATAAATATTGCATTTACTAATTTCTAAAACAATGCTTTAAGGGCATTATCTCCAACAGTCTGTGCAACGCTCATATGCAGTACTAGTTTAATATTTTGAAGTACGTCAAGCACTAGTATAATAAAAAGTAATTATGTGTTTGAGTAATTTTTTTAAGAGATATTAGCAAGATTGTCAAGGTTTTATTATATAAATACTATATTAACATGAAAAATTTACATTTGCAATACTAACAATAATTAATTGACAAGGACCAAGATGCCCCTCAACTAAAATTAGACCAAGTACTCATAGATTAGGAGTTGTACAATTTGACCAAGTTTTTCCCATCACCATTGTACCTTCATCTCCAAAACTCCTCCTTCCAAAATTCAACCAAAAAAAAAAGTCTAATACAATGATTTTTGGTTGTTTTCCAACAACAGTAGTGTAGATTACTTGAAGATAAAGTCGTTTGCTTCTACCCAGTAACTTCCTCTGTAGATTTGTGGCAAAAAATATGCGTTTGTGATGACAAGCTCGTAAGTTCACGCAAAAAATCATTTTTCCCTCTTTTTTACTATCAAATCATCAATAGAATATACGAAATTGGGTTTTTTGTAATTATCTTGGGGAGATTTGTTCCATTTTTTTTTAATTTTTGCATTATTAAGGCTTAGTGTACGATCGAATGGTTCAACCCGTATTTTTTTCTTTGGTAATTTTTTTTGTTATTTTTCAGTGGGCATTGCTATGTGAAATACATGGATATAATATTCAATTGTGTTGGGATTGATCTTGAAATGGTTAGAATTTTGTGTTGGGATTGAAAGCCCTAATTTTGAAATGGTTAGAATTTCATGTATTTTGTTAATTTTTTCGTATTATACTTCACTTTTGGGTTTAACCCAGTTTGCCATAACCATTTTCTCATTTTGGTTGGTTTTGAATGGTCATATCTTCCCCTTCGTCAAATTGAAATCATAACAAAAGATTATACATTGTGGGCTATGAATCCACACCATGTGTTGTGTGTGTACGAGTTGTTTTTGTATTGCACTTGGAGTGTTTGTGTTAATGCCTAACCGATGCGAAAATGCTTGCTTATATTTTGTTTATCTTTTGTTGTAAGCAGTTATCTTTTATATTTATGCAAAATTTGTAAGATGGATGTTGCATATATGAGAATTCTGTTGGATAAATAAATGTGCTAAACATATTAGTAAACAAATGTATAACAATCTATCACATATAATTTAATGGTGAAAATAAAAATTTAGAATTCTTTTGTCAATGAAACCATTGAATGATTATCACAAAATATTCTCATTATAAGTTGAATTTTGGAAAAAAAATTGAAACTAATGTGCAATACTTTTGAATCCACTACTGAAAATTATATAGTTCCCTGAAATATTTCTTTGTTTTAATCCTTTTAACTTGGACTATGTTGCTATTTTATTTATGATTTGAAAACGCCGTGTGGATTTTGATGTTAATTATGGTGTTATGTATATGTAGGAATAATTATCCACACATTGTGAGGCTAGATAACCGTTGTTATGGAAAGATTATATAGCATAGTGTGGTGGATAGGATGACAGCTATTAAGAAGGCTTTGAATGCGGAAATTTGGAAAGGTTTAAGCACTCTTGCTTAGGGAATTTCCTATCATTGACGAAAATGAGATTAGGAGTTCGAGGAAAAGTAATGAAGTATTTTGATGTTCGTCTAGTGAGTTTAAGGTCTACTATCTCCAGTTGTATTTAGTTGTAGTTTGTGTGGTCTATGTATAATGGCTGTGTTTTCCTTCCGCCTATTGAACTATAAACATGCTCCTGCACCAAATGTCGTAGTCCCGACATTGGTCTTGGTTGACCAATTGGTAGACATTTTTTGGCCATTTCAGATGTTAAGGTCGGCCAGTATTTAGTTTCCTAGTATGTCAGTATGTTATTACCTCCAATGTATTGTTCGTTTTTCACTAAATGAATGAAGTTTGTATCGAATATTTTCTAACTTTTAAATTGGTTATCTGTTTTCAATGGATACTCTATCATCTAAGGCATAGAGTATCCATCGCTGATAAAAAAATTTTCAAAGAAACTTTCATTTTTGAATTTTTAAAATAATTTTATGTAAAATATACAAAGCTAATCGGGGAGTAGTATAGCAAAAAATAGCTTACATAGTGGTGGAAGCTATATTAGCTCACATTGCCACTTCGATTGCCAATAACTAAGTCAGAATCGAATCGATAGGAGCCGTACAAGTCTGTCGACGATGGTCTGTAGAGCGACATCGTCAATATTGTCGTACAACATGTGTGAACTCCAATCTATATCGGCGGCGCCTAGTTAGTGGATGGCTAATTGGTGTGCGGATTTTAGGAGGTAACACAAGTCTATTTGCAACCTCATGAGGAATTACAATGTCGTCTACATTTCTCGTGTGACAAACTTCACGCTTATAGGCTCGCTTCCAATATTTCACCGTAAAGTAATGCCACTATCAATTCCCTTCTATATTATGGAACTCTCCACCATAAGATATGACATAATGGTGTAAGGTTGTCCCTAAAAAGTGGAAACACGTAGAATCAATAAACATAACCATAAGTCAATTGCTACACTTGAATAAAGAATGAATATGCAGCATCAAGAGATACAAAAACAAAGCAAAATAAACTCCAAGCATCAATTTCATAGTAGGAGTTTGTAGCACCACACTGATCGTCCATGCATTTTTCATACAAATTGTGATTTAGCATACTCAATATTCTATACCCTATAGTATAGAAAGTGTAAATCAAAATCGTTTGATATACGCAATAATGCTGGAGTTTAGTGGGACCCATTGGAGGAGTCAAAGCAATTCATTGAGAGAATTTAATTCGGTCAAGAAAATAAAGAAACAATGGAAGTTGGATAAGGGTGTGTTTGGCGCCAACTAATGGAAAGAATAAGAGGGATTGCTTGGTCTCTGTTGTGAACGAGAGAATTTTTCATTTCAATTCTCGTTATTGAATTCATTACAAATGACCCCTATTTATAGAAAAATATTGGGGCACATCGTATTACAAATATTGATCTAATATACAATAGTCATTCACACAATAAAAATATAATCATTACATTACTATCATTACTATTCCTTTCTCCCTTACTTTCGGTGGGTTTTACAACACTCCCCCTTGAATGACTATTTATACAAATGTCTGTTAATACTTGTTTGGAGAAAAACTTCCAAACTTATTGTAGGAGAACTTGAGAGATCATATACAGCAAGAAAACCTCGTGGGCAAAACCTAAGCCAAAAGTAAGTTGCTCCTCGATGACGATCATTCTTATAGAAATATCCAGTGTCTTTGCCTTTCGTTAAAACCTTGTCAAGAAAACCCAACGGGGAAAAACTTGATCGAAGGAAAAAGAGTACTGACTACTCCATTTGGTTCTCAATCTTGGTAGGTGATACATTCATTTTTGCTTTACGATGCATTTCAATATCATCATCGATTGATTCCAAGTAATCTCTTCGTTATCATTTGATCCAATAGACTCATTGAGTCAATTTCTCATTATTTGTGTGAATATGTCATAAACGCGTTGCCTCGTTAAAACCTTACTAGGAAAACCTAATGGGATAAAACCTTAGTCAAGGGAAAAAATGCAACGCGTATTTTGTGCTTATATCAAAAATCCTTCGTAAGTATCATATTTATCAACGTGTCATAATCGCTTATTTGCAATCGACAATCTCGATTTTACATTCTCAATCAGACGAGATATATATATCCTAATCTTCTCTCGAGATCTGCAAGTATTAGTTGTGATTAAGTCGCTTTCATTAAAAACCTTATTTAGGAAAATCCTTTGGGATAAAAACCTCAAATAAGGAAAAGAGTACATTGACGTATAACAATATCATCAATGCTTTACGCTATTACAAACAATGTCATTCATTTAATGGTTCTATATTTATTTTCCCAATCAAGCCCGTATATATTTGAAGAGTATATATTTCCAATATTCTTGATATATCTCATTATCCTCATTATAGATTAATCGTATGTAGCGCTACATTTTCATACCGTGTCGACACTTTCCAATTTCATTTCTTTCCCATAATTATATAACTTATTGAGATATCTCATTTTCGATCCTCTTTTAGGATTGCACAATATACTTGAGTTTATATACTCTTTCAATTTGTATGCCTCCTTTAATAAGACCATCCTTTATCATTTGCTATATATTTTTGGGAATCAAATAATATCAATACTTGAACTCACAATTTATCAAAACATGTATAGTTGGTATATGAGATCGATTCTTCTTTCATGCATCTTTGTATTTCAAATTCATATCGTGATGCATTTCATATATCATTTCCAACTATTAATACTCCCCCTCATGCTAGCAACCAAACTCAAGATAATTTGTATGATTTTCCTTGTATATATTCTCAATATTTAGCTTTAATAGGGAATTTATTCAATTGTGTTTTGTTCTCGATATTGGCAAATCGATTGGAGGACTTTAAATATTTTGCCAATTATATCCCACTCGCATGCATCTCCAATCATTCTGACGGCCTTATTCAAATTATTGGGATATACATTCACTAGTTTTATCATTAGATCTGGAACTCGTGCTCATATCACTTAGCAAATCATTTCAATATACACATGTGACTACATAGTGAATCCATATTATATTATATAGTAGTCAACATAAAAGGGTGAGGGCCCATATCTCATCCCTTATATATGTTCCGGATATATTTGGGATTTATTCCCAATCATTGGCTAGTAATTATTTATCGAGAACAATCATTTGGAAATTTCTTCCTGCTTGATTTCAATAAATTATTTACATCAATCGAACCTAATCTATATAGTGCTCAACATGATTTATTACCGCTATCACATGCATAGCCAACCGACATATCACGTCCATTCTTTCGGTGGCATTATTACGATTACTATTGAAGCGTGGGAATCTTATCTCATAATGCTTTCTGTTACGCCATTAAAACGCTTGAGTCTTACCTCATACGCGTTTATAAATCATCCGAGCACTTACAATATTCACCCTAACAAGGGTCTAGATATCATAATGGATCATGTGCTCTCGAATCTTCGTAAATACTATCCCTCACTGCGATCAAAATTCTAAAGAGAATTTATCTATGTAGACTTGAAAGATTAAGGATACTAATGAACAAGGGCATCCCACAAGATATTCGATGGTTGATTGAAGCGAAGGTCCAGGTTATCTCTGGTGAGGTTTCGATTCCTTCTAAATACATGCGGAATGGGTAAAAGTAGTTTTTCGAAGAAACGCAGAGCAAAAAGGTTAGGAGGATGTTATAAATGTGCTCGGTGGACTTGTGACACTCGATGTAAATCATGGGGTACTTGTCCAAAAATCGAGAGGATAAAATAGCATTCATTAAGGATGGATTGAGTAAGAGTCTTTGGATGATATTCAACGGGCTCTTGAGACACATCCTAGTGGACACGTCTAAGGTGAGCTTATGGCCTATGGGCCAAATTTAAAGATGAACAAGAACGGCACAAGCCTCAGAAAATCTTACTTTAAAAGATCCTATTTGTAAATTTAGTAGAAAAATTTAGTATTATGATTTTCTCGTAATTGTGAAAAATTTTGGCGTAGATCGATGTATTTAGCGTGAATTGTAAATATCGTGTTTTTTTTTTTTCTAAATATATATATGTATGTAAATAAATAAATAAATATATTTATATATAGATTTCCAATCACGAAAGTGTATGTCATTTCACCGATATTTTCTCTTCGTTTTCTTTTCTCATATTGTCAAAAAGGTAAATAGTAAAATCACTTATTGGTTTGAAAATTTATCTTTAAATAGAGGGATTCACGTATCTCTCATTCATACATTGAAACTTTAGTGTAAAGAGAGATGGAGATGGAGATGGCGATGGGAATTTTAGAATCATCTCATGCAAATCAATCTTCACCTCACCGATTAAGGCTGTATGTGTTCTTGGTGGATCTAGACTGATAGGTGATATCCAATATATAGATATGGCAAAACCAACTTATAAAGGAAATTGGGGAAACAAAACATCAATATCAGTATGGAGGGACCAATACCAAGCTTTTAAAAAAGTCTTACAATGGCCGCACAATTATGGGGATAAGAGTGTCAGCGTATTACCTTTTCATCAAGTTGGAGCTAGCAATCGTATTGGATCCAAGATACAATCATGGGTTCATTTGGGTGATCTTTGAAAACGCAGCTATTCATGACCGCATGATGTACATGATGAACAATAGTGATGCTTTTATTGTCCTTCCAGCGGCTATCACACTGGAGGAAATATTCAATATAGCATCATGGGCACAATGGAATTTTCATACCAAACCCATAGGTTTGTTGAATATTAATTATTTCTTTGATGGTTTGCTAGCATTTCTAGATCGGGGTGTAGATTATAAATTTATTTCGCTCAAATGAGAAATATACTTTGTTTCTCGCTAATACTGATTCTTGATCTACTCATCAAGATTCAATCATATGTTCAAGAATCTGTGGAAGAAACCCGTCGATTGAACCATTGGTGTCAAGCGGAAAAGAGATCCTTTGATCTTTCATTATGAACCTGATGCTAGGGGTGGCAGAGTTATGGAGTATTTATACTCTCAGACGCATCCCTCATTTACTGGGTTCAATATGTATTTTCTTTTGTATTTCTATATCTTCAAGTGTTTATTGTCACCCTTGATATTCTCAATATGTTCATCTTTAACTTGTTTTGTGTATCTTCTAGAGCAATAATAATGATATCATGTTGGCTTTAGAGAAATCTATTGTCATCAAGATAATATTTGTGACATGTATTTCTTCAATATCATTTTCTTCTCATATCAATACGATCTCATATTATCAATAGGATTATTTCAAATGATCCTACATATGATTCATTTCATTTGATTTATCAATTGGGATCTATTGAGCATTTTCACTTTCATTTATTTATTCAATCGTAATTTCTAGTGCCTCTTGCTCAATTTTTCCATCAATATTCAATAAACGTGAGAATGAATATTTCTTCATTAAATGCTTCTTTGAGAGCATTTCTTCGTCATTAATCAATATATCACAATATATTTATCTCATAACGAGATTTTTCACCATGGTATATCTTCTTTCTCTTTTATCACTATGAACTTCTTTGAGCAATTTATCAATACATATATCATCATTTGCTCAAATCTCTTTGTTAATCTCTAATATAACATCCTTGTTTAATATATAAATCGGTTTCTATTATTTAGTACCAATCGTGGGGTTTAATCCAACCACATTGGTGATATACATTCTAATCGTGCACAGATAACCCACCACATCTAAAGTACTTACTCGTGTGGTATAACCACCACATTTGAAGTATAAAAACATAAATAATAGAAATTAAATTTTTCCCCAATAGGTGGTAGAACTCACTGTATGGGAATTATCACAATAAATTTAAATTTCAATACGCAGATAATCCTAATATATAAATTATAGTAATAAATGTAAATTTAGATTCCAATAGGTGGTGGAACCTACCATGTGGAAATTATCCATTACACCGCGAGTAAGAAATTGTCAATTCTAGCTTCTCAAAGGTAAATCATGTCATCAATTTATGATACTTTGATATAATAATTACCAAAATATAATTATTATATTTCTCTTTTTCATTTTCCAATAATTTACTTCAACTATTAAGATTAAAATAATATTATTTTAATCTCAATTCATTGTTACTTATTAATATTTTGTAGTTAATTAGTTCATTTGTTAATTTCATAATCTTCTAATAATTGGGACTTCTTTTAATACTCGGATATGATTTCTACACTAAACAATAATAATAATAATAATAATAATAATAATAATAATAATAATAATAATAATAATAATAATAATAATAAGATGTACTAACCCTGGGTGTAAAGAAGTTTACACTCAACCACATAGTCATACTATTCATCCCACTACCACATCCACATCACAAATCAATTATTGTCTCCGCTTTGTAGATAAGTTTTCCTTCCTTTTCCAATTCTCTAATCACGTAATGAATTATTTGCATAGAAATGTATGTTAAATTACTCAAAATCCACTCATGATGTCTTGGCTTTTGTGATAAATTGTGGACTATGGCATAGAAAATATTATTATCAAAACTTTAGATTTCTCCACCTACTCCACAACTCATTCGAATGGAAACAAAATTCCAATTAAGGATGAAAGTTAGACAGTAGGGGGTAAAAAGATTAGCAACTTGTTTCTTTGCAGTGCAATTCAAAGTTTAGTGCTTCTAAATTCTTTGTCCTAAGATTGTAGACTCGATCGGGAAATCGAGAAATCAAAAGTCTAAGTGGATGGATATCTATGACTTATAAGAAAAGCTTCATGGCTATGGAATCATGGAGGGTTGATGAAACCGAGGTGGATTTCTCCAGATTTAAGAATGAAGGTGAGTTTATCTTAATATTATTCAATTGCTAGAGGCTAAGCTAACCGAGTGAGGAGGCGGGAAGGAGGAGAGTGAAGGAAAATAAAAATGAAATCATTGAGCTTTATCATAAAGCTCCACTATAGTTTTCTTAGAATTCCAAAGCAATAAATTGGCATAGAATCAGAGGTGTTAGTTTTGAGTTTCATCATTGCCAGTTAAAGCACAAAGCCTGATCTCGATCATTGCGTTTATGGTTATTTATGAAGAAGAAAATGAGATCCCTCCACCATATGTAATCGATGCTATGAACAATGGAGTAGAAATTAAGACCAAGGAATTTCTAAACGGAACCGTGATTTAATTTATTAATGATAAATCATGGGAGAAGAGTTTCGTGTGATTTTGGCACCAATTGTAGTGGAGGAGGTGAAGAGGAATGATTATAGATTTAAATTCAAAAGAGAAGAAAATCATTTAGAGTAAAAATAGAGTTATCGTCTTTGATAACGTGTTGTGAGCAGAATTTTTCATTTCAATTCTCAAGTTATTGAATTCATTACAAATGACCCCTATTTATAGAAAAATATTGGGGCACATCGTATTACAAATATTGATCTAATATACAATAGTCATTCACACAATAAAAACATAATCATTACATTACTATCATTACTATTCCTTTCTCCCTTACTTTCGGTGGGTTTTACAACAGTCTCTAAATTGTCAATTTAATACAAACATGGTAGGATGTGACATGCATTGAAAATTTGTACTATTTCATGCCAATTGAGGAGCCGCCATTTGCACATGGTCAAGGATAATTTGGGCATGCTACAATTTTTCTTGTTAGTGTTGCAAATTGAAATTTTTTTTGACTTTCATGCAATTGAAAGTCTAAATTTTTATATATTTGCTAATGCCCCTTTTTTTAACTTAAGACCTAACTTTTTAGGTTGAGTAGTAGTGTGCACTACCAAATGTGTAATAGCAATGAGTGATGATATCATTTGTGTTTGACATTGATATTTCACTTTTATCAAGACAATAGGAAATTTCGGTATGACAATGAGTTGTTTACTTTTTCAATCAACAATTTGCAGGAAATCTTACAAATTCTTCTATTTTTCTTCCATTTTCGAGGAGGTGTCTTCTATTTCTTAACCAAAAACCATCCATACGGTCGATTTTAGTACGAGAAAACAGAACAATAATTTTTAATTAGAAAATAGCTAACACTAACAAAGTTATCGAAACAATAATTGATCATGAAAATAATCTTGTCAAACATGTTTCCATTGCATAAGAGTATCCTCATTGGGGATGTGAATTGGGGAGATGGTGTGAATGAGAAAGATAGAAAGAAGATTATTTTAATTAAAAAAAGAATAGAAGATGTGTAATAAAAAAGAGAGAAAAATAAAAAAGTGGGAGAGATATAAAAATAAATTTAAAAATAATAATAAAATAATAGTAGAGAATGTGAATGTGGATATAACAATATAGAAATGGTACATAAATTTATGGAGAAAAAAAAGGAAAAATTAAAAAAAATGAGAAAACTGAGAAAATGAGAAAAAAATATGGGACTTTTATTTTATTTTATTTTATTTATATCTTTATCTCTCTCTAGATTACCAATTGACAATTGCAATGGAAATACACTTACAAGTTGGGTAAATTTAATGAATGATCACCAAACTTTCAACATGTAACTAATTACTCACTGAACTTTGAAATATAACTGAATGATCACTAAATTTTACTTAATGTCAACTAATAATCACTCTTTAACTTAATATTTAAATATATTTAAAAATTATGTGTATATGACTAATAACATTCTTCGTATAAACAGTTAGACTAATTATTGGTAGAATAAATTCATCTACTGGGACTTAAATAAAAAAAACTAAATAAATTATAAAAAAGGTCATTGTCTGAAACAATACTTGTGTCGCATTTCTTATTATTTATATAACTTTTCGTCCTATTTAAGTGAGTTTTTTATACCAACAATTGATCTAATTGATCATATATATAATATCGTAATTCAAATTAGTTCAATACGCTAATAGAATAAATATTAAGTTAACTAGTGATCGGTAAATGACATTAAATAAAATTTAGTGAATATTTAATTATATTTCAAAATTGAGTGAATAATCAATTACATTTAGAAAGTTCAATGACCATTCATTAAATTTGCCTCTTACAAGTTACAAGTACAAACAAATACAACGACCACTGTAGCACCATGCCGTTTCCCCCGTGCGCCCGAAGTTTTCTGGTGGGTATAAACGGGGATCCCTCGAGAAAAGATAGAAATTTCAATCTTTCGCACCGAATCTCAAAGACAAATGGAATGCGACTCCGAACCACCACCGGAGCACAAGCTCTGCAGTTATGTATATGTAGTTCTCTCCATTGCCGGTGACCCCAATTCTCTTCGTCTCAATTCCACCTGCAAGATTGCCGGCGAACCGCAGAACATCCACTTTGTAGCGCAAAACGACGTTGTACTAGCCCCCATCAGTAGACAAGAATGTGAAGATTTCCGAACGACGCCGTGTTCCGGGTCCTCCTCGAAGAGGCGTTGGAACAGAATTGGAATGGTCCACGGGTCTATAAGCGTCGTGCATCAGATTCACGTCCTCGTGAGGCAGAAGTGTGTGAGAATTTTGGCGAGGGTTGTTAAAGTTTCAGTGAGAGAGAGTGAAATTGACGGTGAGGTTAGGGAGGCTAGGGCTATGGTGCTGGTGGATGTTTACTTGCCTATAGCCTTGTGGTCCGGCTGGCAATTCCCCAGGTCGGCATCAACTGCGGCGGCTCTTTTTAAGCACTTGAGGTTCGTTTATTTTCTTCGTTAATCCTGTTTTATTTAGATTATCCACTTCCTTTGTTCGGTTGAATTTGACGTAGTGTAGCATCCTGTGGATTTTTGTGAGACGAGATGTCAAAATGAAATTTCTACTGTCTGATGATGTAAAATTCAGTATCCGATTCATGTTTTCCAGAATGAAATCTATGTTAAACAATGCAATGGATCAAATTAATTACTAGTATTGCTAGTGCAAATACATAGTAAAGAAAATGATATTCAGTGTCTAGTATGTAATGACTGTGTAATTCCTCCATCTTGATTCCACACAAGATATGTTCCATACAGTCCACCGGAGTGGGGTGGATTTTTTAATTCATGTCCTAACAATTTGTATCTTTGACCTCTTTAGGAAGAACTTGTGTGGAATGCTAGTACCAATTAGAGTCCAACCTTTGTGCCCCAGTGGACATTATGTAAGCTAACAGTACACAGAACTCTCCTTAGCAAATGTGTAAGATGGGGAAGGTTATAGAGGGGCTGGGATCTTAGATGCGTGGATCCTTATTGTAGTGTTTATTTTTCCTACCAGATTCGGGCCCCTTTTCATAAGTCTGTGGGGGTGGAATGCCAAAAATGTCCTTCAGATGTAATGAGAAATTTGTATCTCTAATTTTCCATAATGTGTTTTTTCAACATTAAGGATGCTTGTGCAGTACTCTTTTTTGTGAGAGATGTACAGGTTGTAATCTTCTTATTTATAATAGTAACACCCTGCAGAGGGCTCTAGAGGCATGTGAACGCATCTCTAGTATTGAGAGTGAACCATTCTAAGAGCTCCTTTGGCACAAAATTTTCAGAAAATTATTTTTCTTGAGATTGTTTTCAACCATAGGTTTTGAAGCGCAGTGTTTCTCTAATTTCTAGACACTCTTTCACCATTCTCCGTGAATTTTTAACCATGTTTTCACAAATCATTTTTCCAAATCTCTATTTACTAAACAAACTATAAAAGTGTGTTTATTGTGGCTTTTGTGTTTGGTTCCTTCTATATTGCTGTTGGCAGTGCATGAATATGCAGTTCGATACCAACTTCACAGCTCTCAGTAACGTAGATTTCATAGTGCACCGTGAGTTCATTTGATATTTTCCCTTTTGGCTTGTCAATTTTAAGGTCTATAGGCACAGACACTGTACAATCTGAGAGGGGGCGTAAAATATGCTTGAATCAGAGAGTTTTTAAGAATATCTATCTGGAAATGTTATAGAGCCGGAGCTGGAGGTTGCCTTTTTAGGAGACAATTTGCTAGATTTGGGACCCCATGATGTTTGTGCAGGTTCTGATGACTCTTTACTAGAAGGGCAGAGGAACTGAGACTTGAGATTGTTAAAGTTATGGAACCATCTGATCTAAAAGCTTAAGCTGATAGATCGGTTCCAATTTAGATTATTTAATTACTATCCTCAACACGCCCCCTCACGTGCAGGCGGGATTTATTTTTCCCAAACAAAGCCTAACACGTGCACAATTCATTTTAAATGGGTGGCGGTGAGATTCGAACTCAGGACCTCTGCCTGCTCTGATACCATGTTAAAGTTATGGAACCATCTGATCTAAAAGCTTAAGCTGATAGATCGGTTCCAATTTAGATTATTTAATTACTATCCTCAACAGAGATCCTCATTGTTGATCATTTAACCTTAAGCATTGTGTGTGTGTGTGTGTGTGTGTGTGTGTGTGTGTGAAGGCGGGAGGTCAGAACAATAGTTTAGCAACAGTTTTCAAATAGTTTTCTTCAAAAGTGCAAATGGGATCCTGAAGAGGCAGGCAGGCTAAAATGAACACAGATGCTTGACTTCAGGTGGAGGGTGATGCTACCAGGTGGGTGTATTTATTTAAAATCATCTTGGGATTATTTTGGTGGTCCAATCGAAGTGTAGGGCTGTCTCAATTTGAAGACTCAGATGCAGTGGCTGATGCGAAGGTCTTTACTTCGCCAATAAACTTGGCTACCAAGTTGATATTGTGGAATGTGATTCCCTTGTGGTTGTTCCCGGTCTTTTCGGATTTTGATTATGCTCTGAATGACCGTTTTGTTTGACATAGTTTCTTTGTTGAGTTGTCATCCTTCCCAATTCATTTCGAGGAATAGTTATATGTTGGTTCGTGTGCTTGCATCTGCTGCTGCTTTAGATTTTGGTTCAATTTCCTGGTTTTATTATATTTCAATTTTTATTTTGTCTGCTGTTTGCAGTGATATGGAATAATTATTGATTGGAAGTTCATTTTAAAAATAAAATAAAATAAATAAATTAGAATAAAAATAATTTATTGTTTTTGGTACTCAGTAAAAATATGAAAGAGCTTCCTTCTATCTTTCGAACTAGATGCAAATGTCAGATATCTCCATGTTTGGCATTTGGCAAAGGTTAAATTATAGTTTGAGTTAGTGAAACATGCTTTTTCTGTACACATTTTGTAGGGCCCACATTTTATGCATATATCATCTCAAACTCACCCTAATAATACACCAAAAGTTCTACTAATCATGCATTCATCCTTTGTCTTGTTTGCGAACATTGTTGAACACCGTGGTAACAGTTATCTTGTGTTGTATCTTTCCAGTACATATGTTGGAGAAAAACAAGCTTAGTTTTCGTAAATGAAATCATTCCATTATGGTCGGGAAAAAAAAATTTGATAATTTCCAAGTTTAATAGGTTTTTCGTCTGGTTTATGGATTAATTCTGTTTATCTGATGTTCATTGTCCTGTCTTGCTCTTTGATCCTTGCCTTCCTTGCTCTGGTTAATTTGTATGCTTATGTTGCCTTCCACTCTTTGCTGTTTTTTAATAATTGATGCTAATATTGGCTTGTTAACTCACTTAACTGTTGATTGAATCTGATGATAAACATTTTTTTCTATGCCTCTTATGCTAATGTATTTTATAAATATTGGTTTGCAGTTCTGATTGGGAAGCTCGAAGTACGATGCTCAAATTTGACAATTTGGAACTTGCAGACAAATCTAGTATTTGGAACGTCACAGACTGTCATGTCTTTTGCTGCAAACGGCAGTGTAGTGCTCCTAACGGTTCTGACAAAAAGCTTTTTGAACTCCATGAAATTTTTAAGAGTGTGCCAAGTGTGACAAAGGAGGTAGACCATGATTATTCAACAATAATTCCTGCCAAATCGACCTCTACAATGGGCATCTGGGTGTTATCAGATGATATTTTGATCAATATTTTGACTGCACTTCGACCAATTGACCTCCTAAGGATTTCTTTAACATGTCATCATTTAAGGTATTTGGCAGCATCAGTCATGCCATGTATGAAACTTAAACTTTTTCCTCATCAGCAGGCTGCTGTTGAGTGGATGTTACAGCGTGAACGGGATTCTAAAGTCTTACAACATCCTCTATACATGGACTTTAAAACTGAAGATGGGTTTGATTTTTACGTGAACGCGGTTTCTGGGGAGATTGTGACTGGTGAGGTCCCTACAATTAAGGATTTCCATGGGGGAATGTTTTGTGACGAACCTGGATTAGGCAAGACTATAACTGCCATTTCACTGATTCTGAAGACACAAGGGACTTTGTCAGAACCCCCAGATGGAGTGCAAGTAGTTTGGTGTAGGCATGATGGGGATCAGAAATGTGGTTATTACGAAGTTAGCGCCGGCAATATAACCAGGGGTGGGGCACCTGTTATTAACAAAAATGGAAGTCAGAAATCTCGAAGAGGGCAGTTATTGCTCGATGAACTCACCCCAAGGAAGAACTCAAACGGCAGCGCAGCAGGAGTTCCAATGTTGCTTGATTCCGCTGAGCAAATTCTGGAATTAGCTGATTCCAGTTCTTGTAAAAGAATCAAATTGTCTACATCTGCATGCTCGACAAATGCTTCTGCTGCTGCACACAGGAGGAGCCAGAGTAATGTGCAGAGAAATCTTCTGAATGAGTACGAGGAATCTTCAACCGAGAAAAAAAATGTCAAGAAATGCTTAAAAAGTAAAAAACATGTCGCTAATGGTCAAAGGAAAAGATTACGGAGAAACCAAGGTGGTTTGTCACGTGGATCATCATCCGTTAGGAAGAGGGACAAGGAGACTAGTGCAGACAACTTTGAAAACAATGAAACCTGGGTCCAGTGTGATGGTTGTGGCAAGTGGCGGAAGCTTGCAGATGCAAGCGCAGCAAATACTACCACAGCATGGTTTTGTAGCATGAATACCGACCCGTTGCACCAGAGTTGTAATATACCTGAAGAATCCTGGGATTACGGGGAACCTATAACCCACCTACTTGGGTTTCATACCAAGGGAACCCTTGGAGGACAGGAGGAAAACGTATCATTTTTCGTTAGCGTTCTCAAGGAGCACTACACATTAATGAATTCAGAGACAAAGAGGGCTTTGACCTGGTTGGCTAAACTCTCACCAGATAGGCTATTGGAAATGGAAACAATTGGGTTGATGAGCCCAATTGTTGGAAACTCACTGTTTGATACTAGTGTTTATCGTGATTTTCACAAAATATTTCAAGCATTTGGCCTTGTTAAGAGAGTTGAAAAGGGTGCCACGAGGTGGTACTACCCAAAAACTCTTGTGAACCTGGTCTTCGATTTGGATTCTCTTAGAATTGCACTGTGTGAGCCATTAGATTCATTTCGGTTGTATTTATCAAGGGCAACTTTAATTGTTGTCCCTTCGAATCTTGTCGATCACTGGAAAACTCAGATTGAAAGGCATGTCCAACCTGGTCAGCTGAGAGTTTATGCCTGGCGTGATCAGAAAAAACCCCCTGCACACAGTTTGGCATGGGATTATGATGTCGTAATTACTACATTCAATCGTCTGAGTGCTGAGTGGGGTCCCCACAAAAGAAGTGCGTTGATGCAAGTTCACTGGCTTAGAGTCATCTTGGATGAGGGGCATACTCTTGGGTCGAGTCTTGCTTTGACAAACAAGTTACAAATGGCTGTTTCACTGAGTGCCACTAATCGCTGGTTGTTAACAGGTACACCAACTCCCAACACTCCTAACAGCCAGCTCTCGCATCTTCAACCATTGCTCAAGTTCCTTCAAGAAGAGGCTTATGGGCAGAATCAGAAATCATGGGAAGCTGGTATTCTTAGGCCATTCGAGGCAGAAATGGAAGATGGCCGTTCACGCTTGTTGCAGTTACTTCATAGATGCATGATCAGTTCAAGGAAAATAGACTTGCAGGCAATCCCTCCTTGCATCAAGAAAGTAACATATTTGAATTTTTCTGAAGAACATGCAAAAAGTTACAATGAATTGGTAGAGACGGTGCGGCGTAATATTTTAATGGCGGACTGGAATGATCCTTCACATGTTGAGAGCTTGTTGAACCTGAAACAATGGAAATTTCGGGCTACGACTATTAGAAATGTACGGTTATCCTGCTGTGTGGCTGGACATATTAGAGTATCTGATGCTGGCCAAGATATTCAAGACACTATGGATATCTTAACTCAGAATGGTCTAGATCATAGTTCGGAGGAGTATGGTTCAATAAAGTATAATCTTTTGTATGGTGGAAATTGCATGAGGTCAGATATAGTTTATATGCTTTTCATGTACCTCGTTTTATTTGACAGGGCATGTATGATGTTTTCTTATCATTGGATTTGTAGGTGCAATGAATGGTGTCGTTTACCTGTCATTACACCTTGTAGGCATCTTTTGTGCCTTGACTGTGTTTCTCTAGACAGTGAAAGGTGTACATTCCCCAGATGTGGTAACTTATATGAGATGCAGAGCCCAGAAATATTAACTCGTCCAGAGAATCCAAACCCAAAGTGGCCTGTTCCAAAAGACCTTATTGAATTACAGCCTTCTTATAAACAGGTACTGTTGTCTTTTATCTTTCTGGTTGTATGTCTTGTGCTTGCAAGTGTAAGCCAAGTTGTGTGTGCTGTTTAATGCAGGATGACTGGAATCCTGATTGGCAGTCGACATCTAGCAGCAAAGTCACGTATCTTATTGATAAATTAAAGAAACTTCGGGAAATTAATAAGATCACTCGATCCTCCATTGACCAGGGAGGGGTAGACGATTCCCGTGAACTTTATTTGTTCACTAATGTAAACTCAACGCTAAGTCCAGGAGGTTGCAGTGGGTCTGGAAATGCGTTGAGTCAGAGGCCTTCGGAGAAAGTTATCATATTTTCTCAGTTTCTTGAACATATTCATATTATTGAACAGCAGGTAACTTTCGATTACATATAGCAACGGTGAAATCATATCCTATACAGTTAATGACTCTTGTTTTCACATTCTATTCCCAGTTGAGTGTTGCTGGTATCCAGTTTGCTGGAATGTATAGTCCGATGCAGACTAGCAATAAGGTTCGTTTCCACTGTCTCTCTCGCTCTCTCTAAATTTGTGTGTGTGTTTTCTTTAAATGTTTGAATTTTCAACTAGTTTGATTAGGTTTAGAAACTAAGTTACTTTTACTTATATCAGATGAAATCACTGGCAACTTTCCAGCACGATGCAAATTGTATGGCTCTTTTGATGGATGGAAGTGCAGCCTTGGGTCTTGATTTAAGCTTTGTAACACAAGTTTATTTAATGGAACCTATCTGGGATAAAAGGTAATAGATCAAATTTGTATGACCCATTATTTTGTGACTGAATTCTAGACTTCAGTAGTGATTTCTGAATTCTGTTGTGTGCAAATTGACCAGCATGGAGGAGCAGGTTATTAGTCGTGCTCATCGTATGGGTGCTACACGTCCTATTCATGTGGAAACATTAGCCATGAATGGGACAATCGAAGAGCAAATGTTGAAATTTTTGCAGGTGGTTTTTCTATTTTCGTTTTTTTTTTTTTTTTTTTTTTTTTTTTTTGAAGCATTAGATAGTATGCATATTGCTACATAAGATGGTAAGATAGCGATTAGCGGATTACCTATTTTTGTTGATAACAAGTTAGTGATTAGCAGCATGGGTTCATTTCAATTTTTTTTTTCCTGTGAAAATTTGTTTTTCCTGTGAAAATTTCACTTCTGTTGGTTAAAGTCGAACTATAATTTCAACCACACAATCAAATGCTGCTTCCTACCCACTGACATGACATCTGATTCCAAAATCTGCTTCGTCTCCCTCAGTCGAGTTGATGCCTGATAGCAGTGGCACAGGGCTTTAGCCTTTTCTCACATCCG
The DNA here is from genome assembly GCA_018223645.1 of Jasminum sambac. Lineage (NCBI taxonomy): Eukaryota > Viridiplantae > Streptophyta > Magnoliopsida > Lamiales > Oleaceae > Jasminum > Jasminum sambac. The sequence goes on along the minus strand of CP073648.1, from coordinate 29,122,972 downwards.
AGATTCCACTAGGGCAGGGCAAGATAGTCAATTTACATATTCCATGTAGGAGATGACTGAAAGTGAAACTCTCTGCTATTGTGCAAATGAGGACTAGATTCATCTAGCATATTAGTGTAGATTTAACCACAACTTCCACGGGAACTAAAAGTGGAGAATATTCACTGTACAATTAGGAAAATGAGCTTGAGTAGCCTTGTCATGTATGCATTTCACATTACATATTGTAAAACCATTGGACATTCCTGTTGGATAAATATGTAAAACATTACATATTGTGTGCTAGGTAAGCATCTCTTTTTGTGAATTCATCTGTTTCCATAAAAGCTCCCTTTTCTTTTTTCAATAAAATGACCATGCACATCTAAATGCTAATGTTTATTTTAATTAAAACTACAGAGAAGGAGTCAAATCATCTCAACTAAGTTTCTGAATCCTCAATTGTCTCACTTGACAGTTTTTGCCGTGGTCCCTCTGGCCAAGACCATGCTAATTGGATAGTTGAGACCTTGTTGTTTGTGCACTTTATTGCAAGCTTGTATGTTAAGGATTTTTTATTTTTTTAAATTATTATTACTTTTTTAATCCGATCTCCTGAGTTTAATTCAATTGTCGGATTTTTTTCTGAACAATTTGTTGTGTTTGACTTATAGGATGCTGGTGAATGCAAAAGGCTGTTGAAAGAAGAGCTTGGTACAAATGATCTTGATGGTTCGCGCTCATATCGCACACTACATGATTTTGCCGAGAGCAATTACTTGGCTCATCTCAGCTTCGTGCGTACAAATTTGCAGGCGTATTGGTATTCAACCTTTATTTTTCTGAATTTTATTTATAGATAATTTGTGCTATGGATTTTTTTCCTTCTTTTTGGGCCTCGAAGGCTTTCCGCGACTAAGGAAACGTCGTTGCTTGGTGAATTAAATGTAGCATGGTTGAATTTTAAATTTATATGTAGAAGAAGACACATAGATTGAGAGCCTGGCTGGTGTAGGTGGTTTACAAGAACGTGTTGTTGAGAAGTGGTTAAATAGTGTGAAATGTGATGGGTCTCACATAAATGTTTGGTTGACAATGAGTTTTAGTGAAAAAGTGGAATTAAATTGCAGGACCAACACGACACTGAACCATGTTATTTAGAAAATTTGAAGACTTGATTGATATTGAAACCTATAGTTGTTTTTGTATTTTATTTTTTGTGATTAGGATTTTGTAGACATAGATGATTAAGGGTTAGTTAGATTTTTGTGTTTTAGCTTGTTATCTGTCCCTATTAGAATTGGCTAATGCCCCTTAGTTCAGTTTTAGGCTTGATTTTGCTTCTCTCATGTAAATCCAGCTCCATGAAGCTGATTTAGCCTAAATTAAGCCCAGGAACAATGACATTCTTTTGATTTGGAGTGAGAATTACGATCCCAAAAGGGAAAATGTACTTAATCATGCGCTAAATCATACGCTTAATCATACGCTAAATTTTTAACAGCGACACAGGAGTGACAGCAAGAACTGAACCTGGCTATTGCGAAACAAGAGAAAATCTGTCCTATGTTCTGATGAAAGTGAAGAAATAGATGGGGAAGAGAACATGGTTTCATTCCCGATGGGTAACAGGAAGAAATGGGCTGGATTAGATGAACAAGTAAGCAAGGTTCCCGACTTTATCAGCGACAGAGACATTTTGCAGCTGGAAGATGATGAAGCCAATATGAACAAACAATGGAACTTCTGTGAGGAAATAGATGAGCTTGACCAAAGTGAAGTTGAAGAGTACGAAACCGAAACAGAGGCAGGGACTACATATGAACTTTTGGAGGATATTGGAGGCTTATTCCGAGAGATAGAATGGTCTAATCAAGAGAGCAATGAACAGGGCATACTGGAACCAAATAACCAACCGGTGAAAACAACAATTGGGACACACACACCAGATGAAGTTGATGAAAGAACACATGATGATAATCTTGCTTCACACTCCATGTCTTTTCTGCCAAACAATCTGGTTTCACCAAAACACCTTGATGTCCCTCTCTTGTCTGCAAATCCAGGTATTATCGTCCCTTCTCACACTAATTCGGTCTATTCAAAAGATATTTTGTACTGTTGTAATGAAAATTCAGGTGCCAACGGAGGGGTGAGGTTAACTGATTGTGCGTCGCCCGTTACAATGAATAATGTCGGTAATGCTCAAATCACTACATGTTCATGTGAATCTGATTCTCGGGGAAAGCCAGACATACCTTGTCCTATACATAGCCATGTAGACATATTGAATGTAAATGGAGATGATCACAAGATTGGGGATTTTGAAAGATTGTCACATTTTCTTAGGAGGCTGAATTTGGCCATTGTTCCGCTGCAATCTAAGTCCCGCAAATCTGGGGAAAAAGGTGGTCGTTCAGCGCACACAAAGAAAAGTGCAAGCAAAGGGGCTAGGGAACTTAGAAATTTGCATAGCAGTATTAACTATGACAGGAGAGAAATCAAGGATGCTAGGACTGGGGATAAGAATAGGTTTCAATGAAGATAATAAGTTGGAATGTGAGAGGTTTGGGGGGAAAGGACAAAAGGAGAGTGGTGAAGGAGTTATTATGCAAGGAAAGACCGGATGTAGTGACGATACAAGAAACAAAAAAGGAACTTATAGATAAGAATCTAGTGGGTAGTGTCTGGGGTTATAGGTTCAAGGAATGGGCTTTTTTACCGTCAATTGGTAAATCTGGGGGTATACTAATCATATGGGACACTAGAGTGGTGAGGGGAGTAGAAGTAGTTCTTGGCAACTTCTCTGCATCAGTATACTTGGAACCTGTTGGAGGAGGTGATGGATGGTGGTTTTCGGGGATTTACGGCCCATGCCGCTCAAGAGAAAGGGAATACTTTTGGGAGGAGTTGGCAGGATTATATGGGCTTTGTGGTGAGAAATGGTGTGTAGGTGGGGACTTTAATGTAGTTCGTTACCCATCAGAAAAGCTTAACGGGTCAAACTACACGAGAAGCATGAGGAAATTTGATTGCTTTATTAGAGAAACGGGATTGAAGGATCTACCCCTTCTAAAGACGGAATTTACATGGACTAATATGAGAGAGGCTAATGTGCTCAAGGTTAGACAGATTTATCTTCACCGAAGGGTGGGAAGGTTTGTTCGAGGAAGCCCGACAAGAAGCCCTCGTTAGGGTTACATCAGACCACTGTCCCATAGTAATTGACACTAACAAATTCAAGTGGGGACCCACACCGTTCCGGTTTGAGAATGTGGTTAAGGCACAAAGATTTCAAAAGAAATTGGAAGTTGTGGTGGGACAAGTGTGTTATTGAGGGTTGGGCAGGATATAAGCTTATGGGAAAACTGAAAATGATGAAAGAGCACTTGAAGAAGTGGAATAAAGAAGTGTTTGGCGATGTGAGATTGGAGAAGAAGGCAATTGAGAATAGGATAGAGGATATTGATAAGAAGGAAGTGAGATGCAATATAGGAGAAGAGGAGAGAGTGGAAAGAAGAAATTTGAGGAGAAAATTGGAGGAATTGATCATTAGGGAGGAAATGTCATGGAATCAAAAAGCAAGGATCAATGGAGTTAAGGAATGGGACAATAACACCAAGATGTTTCACAGAATAGCAAGTGGCAGGAAAACCAACAACTTGATCAACAAAATTGAGAGTAGGAGTGGGGTGATATTGCATACAGAGGAGGAGATTGAGAAAGAAATCATCGATTTTTTTGAGGACCTTTTCCAACAGAAAGAGAACATGAGTTTTGGCATTGAAGGCATACAGTGGGCAAGTATTGATGAAGAGAGTAGATCAAAATTGGAAGAGCCATTTCTAGAAGAAGAAGTCAAGTTTGCCCTATTTGACTGTGAGGGTGATAAAGCACCGGGACCGGATGGCTTTTCCATGGTAGCTTTACAAGAGGGTTGGGAAGTCATCAAAGAGGACTTGATGAAGGTTTTCGAGGAATTTTACGAAGATGGAATTGTGAATGCGATAGTCAATGAAACTCTCATTTGCCTCATTCCTAAGAAATTGAATTCAGTGTCTATTCGGGATTTTCGGCCAATCAGTTTGGTGTCTTCTTTGTACAAAATTGTGGCTAAGGTACTATCTTTGAGATTAAGGGAAGTATTGAAAGATACGATTGACGTGGCTCAATGTGCTTTTATAAAGGGACGACAAATTTTGGATTTGGTCCTGATAGCCAATGAGATAGTAGAGGAGTATAGAGCGAAGAAGAAAGAAGGTGTGATATTTAAGGTTGATTTTGAAAAGGCTTATGATCATGTCAACTGGGAATTTTTGGATTTTGTGTTAGATAAGAAGGGGTTTGGGTATCGATGGAGAAAGTGGATTAGGGGCTGTCTTTCGTCGGTTACTTTTTCTGTGATGATCAATGGGAAACCACGAGGTAAATTTGGTGCCTCAAGAGGTTTGAGGCAGGGGGACCCACTGTCACCATTTTTATTCATCCTAGTGAGCGATGTACTGAGCAGACTGGTGAACAAGGCAAGTGGCTTAGAAATGATTGACGGGTTCAAGATAGGTCACAACAATACAAGAGTCTCTCACCTTCAATTCGCTGATGACAGCATCTTCTTCTTGGAGAATAAGGATGAGTACATTGGAAATCTCATGGGAATCTTAGATGTTTTCTCAAAAACAGCAGGCTTGAAGCTTAATATGGCGAAGAGTGTTGTGGCGGGTCTCAACCTAGAGGAGGAGAGAATTGAGGACATTGCGAATAGATTGGGTTGTATTAAGGGTGGTTGGCCCTTAAATTACCTTTGACTCGCTTTGGGCGGAAATCCAAATGCTAACTCTTTTGGGACCCAATAGTTGAAAAATTAGCCAGAAGGCTAGATGGATGGCATAAGGGTTGTCTATCCAGAGGTGGGAGACTTGTGCTTTTACAAGCAGTCTTGGGTAGCATACCCACATACTTTATGTCGATCTTCAAAATGCCAATGAAGGTGGTCAACGTGATTGAAAAGATGATGAGGGATTTTTTTTGGGAAGGGAAAGGAGAGACTTCGAGCGACCATTTAGTCAAATGGGATATCGCTACGAGACCTAAACTTTATGGGGGTTTGGGAATAGGAAATCTTAAGTGGAAGAATATGGCCTTACTAGGCAAGTGGCTATGGCGCTTTCCCCGGGAATCAGATTCTCTTTGGCATTCTGTCATTCTTAGCCATTACGGTTATCATTCAAACGGATGGGACGCTAACATTGAAGTTTCCTCAACTCTGCGGGCACCATGGAGATCTATTGCAAGAGTTTGGAATAGCTTTGTGAATAATACCGAATTGCTAGTTGGTAAGGGAGATCGTACTAGGTTTTGGCTAGACAAGTGGATTGGACAAAGAACACTTAGAGAGTCTTTCCCTCGTCTATTTCGGCTATCCAACAGCAAGAACTCGATTATTGCAGAAGTGATCTCTTTTCATCTCAACTAACACCTATATGGAACCTTGAATTTACTAGAAATTTTAGCGACAGAGACATAGAGGAATACACTAATCTTTTAAATGTACTCAATACTACCAACCTCAATCCTTTTACCCCGGACCAAAGAATCTGGAAAAGACACTATTCTGGACTTTTCACTTGTCAATCCTTCTTAAATGCTATTCTTTATCCATCATGTGGTTCTTGTTTCCCTCAATTTAGCTTCATTTGGAAGGGTGTGGTACCTTCAAAGATTAAAGTTTTTGCATGGTTGGTTTCCTTGGGAAAGGTTAACACCTGTGATTTGTTGCAATTGAGAAGACCTTTTCTATATATCTCCCCATCATATTGTATAATGTGTAGAAACGCACATGAAAATATAGATCATCTTTTAATACATTGTGAGTTTGCTAGAGACATTTGGGGAAGAATTTTATGCTTGTTCAGTGAATTGGGTGCATTACCATGAAGATGGGCTGACTTGATTTTGATTAAGTGGAGATTCGGGGGAAAATGGAAGCAACTGAAGGACTTGTGGAAGTTAATGGTGATGGCATCAGCTTGGGCTATTTGGAAAGAGAGGAATAGGAGAATATTTGACAACATAGAAAGTTCCGTAGAAGATACATGGGATGGCATAGTGGTTTCCACTGGATTATGGGCAAGAGCAGCTGGAAAGTTCAACGTTTTGGAGAATTTTTTGTTTTGTATAGATCCGCATAGTTTATTAAATGACTAGCAGCTGTTGTATTTTTTGGGTTTTTGATTCTTGTGAGATGTCAATGGTCCGCACTGTGGATGACTCATCCACTCTATTATTTTGTAACTATTTTCTAAAATTATTTTGATATATAATATGTGCAGTTTTCTATCAAAAAAAAAAAAATCATACGCTAAATCATATTTTGATGAAAATGTAAGAGAATCGGATGGAACCTTGATGTAGGACAATTTAGGTTAGCATTAGGATTTTTTCAATCTTCCTTATTTTCTTAATTAGGATAGGATATCTTTATCTATTATTTTGATTGAGATTTCAATTGTTTCCTTTCCAGATTATTGTTTATTTCTTCTTTACACCAATAGCTAAAAGCATGAGAGAAAATAATTTTATAAAATAGGTGCTATTACTCATTGTGAATTATCAATGCATTCAATAAATGTTTCTCTACGAAATTCCTTGAGCTTTATTTGTTCTTTTTTCAAAAAATGTAATTCGCGTTTCTGCAAGAAAATTGGTATAAAAGAAATATACTGGCCTTGGTGACTCGGGATGTATATGTGGAGGACAACCTACCGATGTTGAATGGAGGTTCAAAATTGTCGGGTGAAGACTTGATTGACTTGGAAAAATGTTTCCAAATGTACAGCAGACCCTTCGCTGTGTTCACAAAGTCAGGTAGGGATCAACATGTTGCAATGCATGATCAATTTGTCCCAAAACCCCCGTGGACCAGTAAGGGTTGTGGTTCCCCACCCTTCAAGTGCTTCTTACATATCAAAGACTCTTGATTAGGCCGACAATATCAAGAATTTCTTTAATTATTTGTACATCTTCTATGACTGAAGTTCATTAATTACAAATTAAAAGTAGGAGAAAAAATGATGTTTGTGTACGCTTAGAATATTAATTGCAATATATTTTGAGGTGTCGATCCCACATAAAAGCAAACAAATAAAATTTTGAATTTTTTGGACGAGGAAATTGAAAATTTGATAGATTGTTGAGTAAGAAATATTTGAAATAAATAAAACCAACCATACAAGTGAAAGCAATGCTTCAAGAATCACTGAGTTGTTCATTTTTGTCTCACTGACATTAATTCTTTATACTCAACTGCATGTTTCACGTCTCGAACAAACAGTTGGATGGATATAACTTTAAAAGTTCTAAGAAAAATAAATATGCTTGTGTTTGGGAACTTCTTCCAAATAAGAACAATTGTAACCTTATTTTATGAATTATCTAAAAGTGGCAATATATCGTATTGATGATATTGCAGTAAAAGACAATCTATGAAATAGATAATTGAAGCACTTATACTTCATTAATCACATGAAAAGATCATGAGTAGATTCATATGAACTTCTAGAACATATGTGCTAGAATAATATTACTTAGAAATAATGAAGAATTTCACATAAATAAAATTACTGACTCTATGGGTTGAAACGCTCATGACGAACATAGTGAGAATTTTTAGTGAACTAAGTCCATGCTTGGTCATGGTTATCTTTGGTTGACCAAATCTACATCCACTGATTTTTTTAATATTATTGTTCTTATAGTATTGTAAGATCTTGTAGTGCATTTTCTTTCAATGTAAATATGCCTTCGACCTATCTCAATGGAGCTCTGAGGTAATGGATTTTGGAAATGTAGATCGCCTACAGGTTGAAGCTTAGACATATTTCTGATCAGATGCTGACTGGCCATTGTCTATCAGTGATAGAACTCAACACCAAACACCTTCGTACACTCATTGGAGTTGCACTTAGTAATATGCAGAACCAATTGCCATACAATCTGACTCGGGGGTGGGCAGTATCTGCTCGCAACAGTTCTGATTTCATTGTTTCATATCCTTGCTGATCAAAATTGTGTTTACCTATGGCTAGGTTCTTAGAACAATGAAGTGTTAGAAGGGAGAATTCGAGCTATACCTGATAATCTGACAACATTCAGTGGTTCCCTTTAATCCCATTCAAGATCCAAACGATTAGGTGGTGGATGCCATTTGTCCCAACAGGGTAATTGGCCAACATAGAAAAATGTTCTAAACAGCTACCGCTAAGTAAGTTTGGTTAAGCTTCAAAATTCCTTGAGACGAATTTTTTTGGGTAATGACTTAATGAGTAGTTCCTCGCCTGCCTAAAGAGGCTCCTTTTAAGTTTAGCATATTGCGACAAGATCTAGGCTTCTAGTAAGCAATTTATTGACATTAGTTAATCTTTGAACCAACTTGAGGGAGAGTTTCGAAAAATTAGAGACTAGTGCAGCACTGCAGCAAATCAGGTAACAGAATCAAGTTGAGACTGTACATTTTAGATAGTGCAGGTAACAGAATCAAGTTGAGACTTTACATTTTAGATAGTGCCTCACTTGGTGCCAAAAGTTGTGCTTGTTACTGTGCAGCAAATGTTTATATGTCGTCTGTACTTATTTTTTTTTTTCTCTATATTGTAATCAGAATGAGGATTAAAATCATTCTTGAAATGTGCTTATATTGGAACAAGGGGTATGAGTTTCTTTTTGACTACTGTTCTTGCATCTGATGGACTCTGGTTTTGAAATCAGATTTCTCATGGCATTGTAGTTAAGAAGTGCAAAGTTCAAATAGACTTGAGGAGAAAGGGAAGGGGCATGATTGGTATGTCGCAGTGGAGGAACCTGTGAGAAGGGAGTTACTACCCACCAAAGGTGTGTTCATTTAACCCAATTAATCGTGGAGAGCGGGACCTGATTTTGTGCTCACACATAATTTTGCAAAGCATTTGATTTCAGTGCAACCATTAGGGGATTATATCATTAAATCCTTGATCACCGTCATCATTTTAGAAAAGTGTTTTGTATTTTATCATTCGGATATTGTAGAAATTCATTCACTTGTTCTTGGTCTCGGGTTTTTGTACCATATAGCTTCGGGAAGTTAAAAGTCTTGGGTTTTTGTACCATATAGCTTCGGGAAGTTAAAGGATTACAAATTTATGTTTGTGGTGGTGTTTGAGACTCTTATGAGATGTCATTTCTTTAGTCCATGTGTAGTCAACTGTTTATAGATGGTGGACAGGAACTCTTATAACTAACAAATCATGAATTGCATACAAGCACCCGGAAAAGGAAAATACAAATGCTAAGCTGTTATTTGGGGGTTTGCTCTTGAACTCTATTTGACGTCAGACGGCAACGGCGGTGTGGTGGTAAAGTAAAATCCAAATTCTAGCTAATGATGTCCTGTATTAAACAAACTTGGGCTAATTGATGGCGCGAAATTCACCTACACCAAGCAAACGCCTATATAATCCATTAGAAGTACAATTTCTTTCAAGGTATCATTTTTGTTCGGTAACATTGTGCTTTCGTAGATTATGTAATTGTTTGTCTAATGTGGATGAATGTACTGTGTCAACAATTGATCCAATTAGTTCTATGTTGAATATTGTTAGATATTTAGTGATAAATTGATAATTGGTTTATATATTTAAGCGGTTCAAAAAAATGGCTCATCATTAACATTAAGTAAAGTTCGCAAGTAATTAATTACGTTTCAAAATTGAATAATTAGTTATGACTTTAGAGTTTAGTGAGTATTTATTAAATTTACCCGATATCTAATTGGGAAAAGCAGTAGACAAATTTAATACCCGATATCTGACTGGGAACAGCGATAGACAAACAACTTTGCAAAGAGTGATGATTTAATATTGGTCGATTTTTTAAATGAAGTGATATGATATGATTTCTTTGTGATTTAGTTTTTAGTTTTGAGTTCTAAAAATATTTTTGGTTTTGTGTTTTGCTTGGACGTTTTGAAAAATTGAAAGGCTGTTGTGAGCGAGAGAAATTTTTACTTCAATTCGTTATTGAATTTATTACAAATACTATTTATAGAGAAATATTTGGGGCATTATCATTATTACAAATATTGATCAAATATCTGATAAGTTAATTCACACAATAAAAGCATAATCATTACTACAATATAATTACTGCTTGTTTTCTTTTCTCTCTTCGGTGGATTTACTCCACCTTTACAATACTCCCATGAATGACTATTTGATACAATTGCCTTTAAATTTGTTTGGAGAAAGATCTAGTGTGGAAAACTTCAAATTGATTGTAGGAGAACGAGATCATATATCTTTGCAAGAAAACTGTGGGCAAACACGAGCCAAAAGTAAGTTGCTCCCCGATGACGATCATTCTTATAGAAGTATCATATCTTTGCCTGTTAAAACCTTGTCGAAAACCCACCGTGGGAAAAACTTGATCGAAGGAAAAGAGTCACATTTATTCCATTTGATTAGAATCTTGGTAATCGATACATTCACTTTTGGTGAAAAATTTCAATACCATCATTAGTTGATTCAGTAATCTCTTCATTATCATTTGATCCAATAGATTCATTGAGTCAATTTCTCATTATTCATGTGAATATGTCATAAACGTTGCCTCGTTAAAAACCTTGCTAGGAAAAACCCAATGGGATAAAACCTTAATCAAGGGAAAAAGAGTGCAGCACGCCGTATTTTGTACAAGTATACTTCAAGCATATCAAAATCCTTAAGGTAAGTATTATCACTATGTCATATTTAGTATTTATTTGCAATCGACAATCTCGATCTTAAATTTTCACGTATCGATATATATATATCGAATATTCTCTCGAGATTTTCTATTAGTTGTGATTAGTGCCTCATTAAAACCTTATTTAGGAAAAAACCCTTTGGGATAAAAACCTCAAATAAGGAAAAGAGTACGACAGACAACAATATCATTCTTTAAGCTATTACAAACAATGTTATCATTTTAATAGTTCTATCTTCAATTTTCTTATCAAGCCCGTGATATTAATATTTTGTATATTTCAATATTATTCTTCGATATATCTCAATATCCTCATTATCGTTGATCGTATATATAGCGCTACATTTTCATATTGTGTCGAAACACTTTCCATTTTCATTTATTTCCCCATAATGATATAACTTATTGAGATATCTCATTATCAATCCTCTTTAGGATTGCACAATATACTTGAGTCTATATTCTCTTCAAAATATATGCCTCCTTTATCAAAATCATCTTCTATCATTTGCTTTGATTTACATATTTGGGAACTTTTATTTAAATAATATCAATATTTTGGAGCTTGCTAATTTGTCAAAACATATATAATTGATATATGAGATCGTTATTCATATTTGAATTTCAAATTCATGATGCATTTAATATATTGTTTCCAACTATTAATACTCCCTCATGCTAAACTTGACAAACTCAAGATTACAATTTGTATATATTCTCAATATTTAGCTTTAATGGAGGGGTTTATTCTATACTTCATTCTCGATATTGGCAAATCGATTGGAGGACTTCAATTATATCCCACTTATATGCATATCAATCATTTCTGGCCTTATTCAAATAATTGGGATATATTTACTAACTTTATCATTAAATCTGAAACTCATGCTCATATCGCGAAGCAAATAATCTCAATCAATTTCCATTTATAATATATATGACTACGTAGTAAATCCACATCATATTATATAGTAGTCAACATAACAAGGGTGGTGGGCCCATATATCTCATCCCTTATATATGTTCCCGGATATATTTGGGATTTATTTCCAATCATTAGCTAGCAATCATTTATCGAGAACAATCATTGGAAATTTCTTCCTGGTTCTTGATTTCAATAAATTATTTACATCAATCTAACCGGAATCTATCAATCGAACCAGGAATCTATATAGTGCTCAACATGATTTATTACCGTCATCACATGCATAGCCAACCGACATATCGTCATTCTTTCGGTGGCATTATTACGATTACTATTGAAACGTGGAATCTTATCTCACGTTTCTGTTCGCCCTTGTTAAAAGCGAGTCTTACCTCATCTGCGTTTATAAATCATCCGAGCACTTACAATATTCACCCTAACAAGGGTCGGATATTATAATGGATCATGTGCTCTTGAATCTTACGTAAATACTATCCCTCACTTTGCCGATCAAAATTCTAAAGAGAATTTATCTATGTAGACTTGAAAGATTAAGGATACTAATGAATAAGAGGGCATTCCACAAGATATTCGATGGTTGATTGAAGCAAAGGTCCAGTTATCTGGTGAGGTTTCGATTCCTTCTAAATACATGCTGGAATGGGTAAAAGTAGTTTTTCAAGAAAAGCCTTGAGCAAAAAGGTTAGGAGGATGCTATAAATGTGCTCGGTGGACTTGTGACACTTTCGATGTAAATCGTAGGGTACTTGTCCAAAAATCGAGAAGATAAAATAGCATTCATTAAGGATGGATTGAGTAAGGAGTCTTTGGATGATATTCAATGCTCTTGAGACACATCCTAGTGGACCATAAGGTGAACTTATGGCCTTATGGGCCAAATTTAAAGATGAACAAGAAGTGCAGTCTGAAAATCTTACTTTAAAAGATCTGTTTGTAAATTTAGTAGAAAAACTTAGTATTATGATTTTCTCAAAGTAAATCAGCGTAGATCGATGTATTTAGTAATTGTAAATATCGTATTTTTTTTTAGAAATATATATATGTATGTAAATAAATAAATAAATATATTTATATATAGATTTCAATCACGAAAGTGTATGTCATTTTATTGATATTTTCTCTGTTTTCTTTTTCATATTGTCAAAAGGTAAATAGTAAAATCATTTATTGGTTTGGTTTATCTTTAAATAGAGGGTTCATGTATCTCTCATTTATGCGTTGAAATTTTAGTGTAAGAGAGAGATGGAGATGGAGATGGGAATTTTAGAATCATCTCATGCAAATCAATCTTCACCTCACTGATTAAGGTATGTGTTCTTGGTGGATCTAAAGCGATAGGTGATATCCAATATATAGATATGGCAAACCAACTTATAAAGGAATTGGGAAACAAAACATCAATATCTTGTATGGAGGGACCAATACCAAGCTTTTAAGGAGTCTTACAATGGCCGCACAATTATGGGGATAAGAGTGTCAGCGTTACCTTTTCATCAAGTTGGAGCTAGCAATCGTGTTGGATCCAAGATACAATCATGGGTTCAATTTGATGATCTTTGGATCTATTCATGCATGATGTACATGATGAACAATAGTGATGCTTTATTGTCCTTCCAGTGCTATCACACTCGGAGGAAATATTCAATATAGCATCATGAGCACGATGGAATTTTCATACCAAAACCCATAGGTTTGTTGAATATTAGTATTTCTTTGATGGTTTGCTAGCATTTCTAGATCAGGTGTAGATTATAAATTTATTTCGTCAATGAGAAATATACTTGTTTCGCTAATCTGACGGTCGATCTACTCATCAAGATTCAATCATATGTTCAAAGAATCTGTGGGAAAACAAACAGTCGATTGAGATTGGTGTCAAGCGGAAAAGAGATCCTTTGGATCTTTCATTATAATTTGAATGTTAGGGATGGCGAGATTCACGGTATTTATACTCTCAGAGCATCCCTCATTTACGGGTTCAATACGTATTTTCTTTTATATTTCTATATTTTGAGTGTTTATTGCCGCCTTTTGATATTGTCAATGTATTCCAATTTAATTTATTTGGTACTTCTTCTAAAATAACAATAATATCATATTTTGTTCGAATATAAAAGTCTATTGTACCATTAGCATAACATATGCTTCTTGTTATCGTTTTCTTCTCATATCAATACGATCTCATATCATCAATAGGATTATTTCAAATGATCCCACCATATGATTCATTTCATTTGATTTGTCAATTGGGATCTATTGAGCATTTCTCTTTTATATATTTATTCAACGGTAACTTTTGGTATCTCTTGCTCAATTTTCTCCATCAATATTCAATAGGCATGGAGAATGAATATTTCTTTATTAAATACTTCTTTGAGAGCATTTCTCGTCATTGTATCAATGTATCAATATATTAATCTCATAATGAGATTTTTCACCATGGTATATCTTCTCTTTTATCACCATGGAATTCTTTAGCAATTTATCAACACATATATCATCATTTGCTCAAATCTCTTTGTTAATATCAATATAACATTCTTGTCAACTATATGTAAATGGGTCACTATTATTTAGTACCAATCGTGGGGTTTAATCCAACCACATTGGTAATATATATTCTAACCGTGTAGTATAACCCACCACATTTGAAGTATAAAAACATAAATAATAGAAATTAAATTCTCCCAATAGGTGGTAGAATCTCTGTATGGGAATTATACGCAATAAATATAAATTTAAATTTAAATTTCAATAGGCGTATAAATCCCATATGTAAAATTATAGTAATAAATGTAAATTTGAATTCCAATAGGTGGTGGAACCTACCATATGGAAATTATCCATTCAAAGGTCCAAAATCATTCATTCCAGTGTGAAGGTAAAATTGTAGATTCCAATCTCAAGGTGAAGTTATCCATTATAGTAATTTCCCAAAATGTAATTATCATATCTCTCATTTCTTCAATTTATAAATATTAAAATGTTCAAGGATCATTACGTAACTTTTTTCAAAGTTGGGATATTACTTTGCAAATTATAAAAGTTTAATAATAACATATTTCAAAACAAGTTATTATCTTATCAATATTGGTGTCAAATCGAAGCTTTCGTTAAATCGAGTATAATGGAGTCGAAAATTTGATTTTGATAATGTATGCTCCTTGTATCTCGATAAAACGGATGTTATAGTTTAATACATTATTATATTATAAAGTAATATAATATATATTACTTTTAGTATATAATACATATATAATTTTCATTATATAATATATATAATAATATATATATATATATAATAAAGTAATATATATATACCTCTTTGTCCTATCCTAGTCACCAGCACGCATCATCCACTCCTCCACCAATGGTCATATCATCAAACCCATAAGATCTCACAACCAAGAACTTTATGATGCATTTCCTTCGATTATTATTTTCTCCAGCCATTATTACTCCCATCCTTACAAATGGATTGATCGAATGCTCAGATGAGAAGAGCGGAAAATTCAGGTTGCCCACCAAGGTCGATGTGAGTCGCGGCGCATCATTACAAAGAGCCGAGCGGAGTCAGTAGCATAAGGCCACCACCATCGCCGTTGATGCCGCCACTTTGCTATTGGGCCTCATGGAGCCACTGTGATGATGAAGAGGTGGAAGATGCACATATTCTTCGTGTTAGAGAGAAAAAGCGAGAGATGAAGGATAGAGGGAAAGTTGTGAGAAGAGAGGATTCTAAGTAGATGCTCTACGGAGAGAAGGGATTGAGATTTGAATCGATTGATGGATTTGAAATTTTGTTATTCTGAGGGTTAAGCCATGGCGTTTTATTCTCTGCAGAGAAAAATTGAAAAGGATTTTTAGTGTTTTTTTTTATTGAGAGGTTGAATGAAATCTGGATCTCAAAAGCAGAATTAGAATGGCATAGTCGAATTCTTAGTTGAGAAGCGAGCAATGTGATTTGCTCATATGCTCACAAGTCAAAGCAATATTGCATAGAGAGAAGAGAGAGAGAGTGTTAAGTTAATGACATAATTTCTTGAAGGTGGACTGAGTCATGAGGAGCTAAATGCAAGAGAGAGAAGCGAGAGTATCATGGATATGGGAGAGACTGCGTCTTTGATAACGTGTTGTGAACGAGAAATTTTCTTGATTCTCGTTATTGAATTTATTACAAATGATTTACTATTTATAGAAATATTTGGGACATCAGATCATTAAATATTGATCGAATATCAATAGTCGTTATTCACACAATAAAAGCATGTCATTCACCTACAATATAATTACGCTGTTTTTTCTTTTCTCTTTCGGTGGATTTACTCCACCTTTACAACAAAAGCATGTTTGTCTTGTCATTTTGAAAATTTATTTTTGAAAAGAGGAAATATAAACTCCAATTCATTGTAAATTATTACCATAAAAATTAAATAGATTTTCTAAACATCTGATATTATTCACCATGGCCCTTGTCCCCACCTACCCACCCACGCTCCCACCACTCCCACCGCTCCGCCTCCACCATCTTCGCCTCTCCCCTTTTCACCAAGATGTCTCAAATGAGTCAAACCTCAACCACCAGTTAGTGGTCACACTGGCTGATAGTGTTGACCACCATCCATTCTAGTCCGGAACCACGTGACGCTTCAACCATCTGATCAAAGTAGTTTGGCAAACTACAAAGGTGCTAAGCATCTAGTTTTTTAGTCATCGGCGGCCCCAGCAAGAATCATGGCAGTGGGCACTGACGATGCTGTCGGCAACGGTAGTGTGTCGTGGTTGGAGACGAAAATGAAACTGAAAGTAAAAGTTAGAACTTAAATGCAGTTTAATGTAATTCAGCTTTCAACATGAAAACAACAAAGCACCGCTTAGGATTTTCTTTCAAATTTTATGGTTGTACTTAAAAATGCATTTCCGAAAACAGTTAACAGAGCCTAAATGTTGACATGTACTATTTGTATACCCATTTGTTCTTGCAGCAAAATCCTATCCATTTTCAAATTTTTATGACATTTTAAGATGTTACAACAAAGAGAATTGAAATTTGTAACCGCATCTTTATTAACTACCTTCTATCGTTACTTGAGATCAAGGTTTTATTTCCCAGTAGTCGTAAATCGGTCACATTGATTTCCCAGTATTCAAGGTCATAAAAGCCATCATGATAGACAAAGGCCCTTTTTTCTATCAATCCTCCAAGTTGAGACTGACAAGTCAATGAGAATACAAAGGCAGCTGAAACAAGATGTGATCTAAAACAAGTTCGGTCAGCTTTATAACAAAACGTAACTTCACCAAAAGCAGACAAGTTCTGGGCTCAATTAACTACCACAAGTACAATCAACTAGCTACACATCACTCATAATGACAAAATTCAGCAACCCACGACTTTATGTTACAGAGGATTATTGAAGTGTGTAAACAAACTTCACCCCCAAGTGTGCTGCTGGTTTGGCTCAGCATGATCGATAGTATCTTACTGATGAGGTTGGCCATGTGGTGGAGGGCCAGGAGGCAGTGGAGGACCAAAATTTGATGGCATTCCTGGAGCATTCGGATTTCCTGACTGCAAAGTCAGTTACCCTGAATCAGTGCCAAATACAACTAAGAAAACTGATTCATCAACCAAAATCTTCTAAACAGATTCGTGCAAACATGTTATCTTGTAATAATCAAAATTTCCGGCAATTCTATTCAGAATGCATGTAATAGAAACCAAATTTCACAGTGTTTCTAACAAGTATGCATAGTGATACGATTTGAAAGCAACAGAATAATCTACCAAACTTGAATTCCAAAAACCAAATTGTATCGCAAAGATCACTTTAGTTATAATTCAGAAGTCCCCCTGTATAATGTATTCAGCTGGTGATGGGTCATAATCAATTTTCACTTGAGATGGATACGCAATCAAGAATAACAGCAGATAAGCAAAGACACAAGGATGAGAAGGTGTACGCAACATATATGTTGTCTTCTGAACAAGGATAATATCTTGGATCACTTTTAAGGCTATTCATATGATCATGTCAACCAAGAAAGCATATGGATGCCGCCATAATGTACCAAAATGTAAACAAATAAAAAATTAAACCTTGTCCATAGATCACCAAACAGAGTCCAAGCAGATGATGTTTGGTAATAATTTGAAGTCAAATGATAAAAATAAAAAACTTGCAATTTACGTAGACTTGCATATATTGTTTTGGTTTGGTAAAAGCAGAATTCATTTGTTGTTTCTGAAATCTAAGCCTGCAAACTGGGAATACCATCCTCTTAAACAATCATGGGTCTTTGCACATGCCAGTAGCCACGTGACTTGTAGAAAAAGACAATGCATCTACAACCTACATAAATTGAATGTCCAGTCAGAAGTATACATATAACCTAGATTAATTTTCAAAACTTCGGCTCAACACCATTGTATCTAATTGGTTCTCCACACAGCACGCGCAATCAACACTAAGAGGAATGTCCTACTACTGCTAGCGCTTCTCAGGCCTTTTAAGTCTTAGACTTGCCAACATAGAATTACAAATACCAGATTATACATCTGCTGCACAACTATGACCCATGGCAAATACATAAAAATAAGAGCCACCCTTGGTGGTGAATATGATCTCCTCGCTCACAGAAATGTGCAGGGATAAGTAAAGCCATAATAATAGTAATGATTCAAATTCCCTCACCTGGTAAGGATTAAGGCCCGGCATCATCGGCATCTGTGGCCTGCTGAAGCTACCCCCTGGGGGATACATTTGATTGCCACTTGCATTAGGACCCTGCATGTTTGGCAATCCATTTGGAATTCCACCGGGTGGCATATTTCCTGGTGGTCCAGAACCAGAAGGCCTGGGACTCATGCCCATAAAGTGACCTTGAGCCGATGGAGGAACCATTTGATTCATACCACCTTGCATTCCCTAAAGATACGAATGCATGTCAATCAAAGACAGTGGAAAATCATTATCAAGTACATATAAGCTTTCCTTTTCTCTATAAAGCCGGGAAAAAGAGAGGGAGCAAAAAAGAAGCTAGTAAGGATATTGGTTCCTATGTCGAGTATAAGAATTTTGCTTACAACCAGACAATCTCTCATTGCTTATATTGGCAAACTTTAGTTTTCTAAAGATCCTAATCCAGAAGCTAAGAAGCGAATACAAAACCGAAAACAATACAGATGCTTATGCATGTTCATTTGTGCTGCCTGTGCATGTGAACATCCAATCATAGAAAGATTGCACCGTCAACAATCATATCATTCAAGTCCAAAAGGAAAACATGCACTTTAACCGCCGATTATTACCATAGGACCAGCCATGGGCATTGACAGAGATCCTGGCATTGAAGATGGGACATTTGACGGAATATTATGCTGCTGCAGCTGGTGTGGAGGACGAGGTAAATGAGGATGCTGTAACATATGTAAATGCGAAGGAGGTTGTAGCTGAGACATATTTGGTGGCAATGGCATGGGGGAGTTTTGCTGAGGTAAGGATTGATGCTGTTGTTGTGGAGCATTTTGCTGATAAGGCTGCTGCTGCTGTTGATTGCCCGAAAGGAGAGATGGATGTGGACCCGGGGGAAGAGGAGGTGCTCCTAAAGACATAGGTGGTTTCTGCTCTCCTTGAGCAGGGGAGTCAAGAGATGGAACAGATAGGGGCATTGCCACTCCAATCCCTGGGATTGTTCCCTCATTTCGTGTCAAACCAGTTCCAAATGGTCCAGGAGTTGTGGGTCCAACAGGCATTGGAAACTGACCAGGTATGCGACCTCCCATGGCCGGGTTTTGCTCGCCAAAACCTGCAAACAAGCAAATAACTTAGGCAACGAGAATAATTCAGGCACTACATCTTTGCATGTCTTCCACCGATTTCTCCTTCCATCCTAATTTTCTTAATCAATCAAAATCGAACTTTAATCTCAACAAGCATTCAAAATGAAGCATTCAAAATTATTACTCATTGTTATCAAGAACTTTGTGATCCAAACAAACACGAAGAACATTTGAAAGACGCCCATGAATTTGTGAGAAAAAGATCAAACTCATCGGATATGCACATAAAATCTATGCTCATTAACATGATGTTTTTCGTCAAATGACAAGGAAAACATCCCAATTGTACACAGCAACTAATATTAAGTAACACAAGTGACAGAAAATAGTATCATAATTGAAAGGAACAAATATCAAGGAATCATTGTGAAGACATATTTCTTTATCTAGTACCGGCATATCTAAAAAACAGTAGATTAAAAAAATCAATGGCTGAAGGTTGTGAAATGTGCCTGCACAGCAGCAGTAAAAACAAGCATGAGATATACTCAACAAATGAATTATCAAAAAACCTCGGTTTGATCCAATATTGAATTTATCACGAGCAGCATCCCCAGGCCTGTTTCTGCACCAAAATTTGGTACCATGATCATTGCCACCACTGCAATAAAAATAGTTTAGGTAAAACCTAAGAAATTATCATCATTGCTTGTTGCAGCAGCCAGTACATTGGATCTAATCATAAAAGATGGAACACACCGCAAACTAAAACAAATCAGATATGAATCTTTGTATCCCAAATTCAGACCAGAAGAAAGGGCAGCTGAATTGTCACTGAATTTGTGACACTGTCAGTCAGCTTGTTGGAAGATAAATTGGGTACCTGCAAAGGATATATCCAATAGGATGCCACGCAAGATCCCATACACTATTGTCATGTGCATTCTGTATCTCCACCTGCGGATCTTCATGCCTGCTCGCAGAAAATAGTTGGCATGAGCGTCACATACCCAGGGCTAGTTTGATTCACATTAAATTTCACCAACTTAAATTTACTTTTTCTCTGTCATTCTTTTCAATCACTTATTCATTGATTTGACAATTGCTTTACACTTTTAATACTCTATCTCTAATTTTCAACCACACATCTAAAATCAAATTCACTATTCATTCCACAGAAGCACATATATATAATATTTACAATTATCGTATTGGGTTAGGCCCACACTAAACAATAACTTTTACAATACAATCTAATACTTCCCCTCAAGCTAGAGCATACAATTTGTATGTTCCAAACTTATTACAAATGTAATTGACACGAGGATCCCTGAGTGACTTAGTAAATATATCGGCTAGTTGGTCATTTGATTTGACATAACTAGTGGCGATATCCTCTGAAAGAATCTTTTCTCGAATAAAATGACAGTCGATCTCAATGTGCTTGGTCCTCTCATGAAACACAGGATTGGAAGCGATGTGAAGAGCTGCTTGATTATCACATATCAGCTTCATCTGTTGACACTTCATAAACCCCAACTCCTGAAGTAATTGTTTCAACCATACAAGCTCACAGGTAGCCTTAGCCATAGCTCGGTATTCTGCTTCAGCTGTGGACAAAGCAACCACTGATTGCTTCTTACTTCTCCAGGACACTAAATTCCCCCAACAAAGACACAATATCCAGTGGTCGAGTGTCTATCGTGTGGACTGCCTGCCCAATCGGTATCTGAATATCCAATCACTTCAATGTCCTTTATCTTCATAAAGTAAACCTTTACCTGGCACTTTCTTGATGTAGCGCAGAACACAAATGACAGCATTCCAATGACTATCATACGGAGCACTTAGGAACTGACTCAAAACACTCATAGCAAATGAAATATCCGAACGAGTCACCGTGAGATAGCTGAGTTTCCCAATAAGCCTCCGATATCTACCAGGGTCTGATAAGGGCTCCCCCTCACAAGGAAGAAACTTGACATTTGGATCCATCGGGGTTTCTACAGGTTTACAGTTTAACATACCTGCCTCTTCCAAAATATTGAGTGCATACTTCCTTTGAGAAATAAGAACACCTTGTTGGGACTGAGCAACTTCTACTCCCAAAAAGTATTTGAGTTTTCCCATGTCTTTGGTCTCAAAGTGATGAAGCAGATACAGCTTTAGCCTCTGTATGTCTTCTTGATCATTCCCAGTAATAACAATGTCATCCACATAAACAAAACCAAGTAGATACAACAATTAGAAGAAGAGTGAAAGTGAAATACCGAATGATCAACTTCACTACGAACCATGCCAAACTGTTGAACGACAGAGCTAAAACGCCCAAACCAAGCTCACGGCGACTGTTTCAGTCCATAAAGGGAGTGACGAAGACGACATACCAATCTAGACTCCCCCTGAGCAACAAACCCAAGTGGTTGCTCCATATAAACCTCCTCACGCAGATCACCATGAAGGAAGATGTTCTTAACATCCAATTGATAAAGAGGCCAACGATGCATGGCAACAATAGATAAAAGGAGACGAACGGAGGACATCTTAGCAACCGGGGAGAAGATATCACCATAATCAAGCCCATAAATTTGGGTGTAGCCTTTTGTAACAAGCCTGGCTTTCAACCGGTCGATATTGCCATCGGGACCAACCTTGATAGTATAAATCCAACGACAACCCACTGTAGATTTACCGGGAGGAAGAGGAACTAGATCCCATGTGCCAGTACTATGGAGCGCAGACATCTCATCAACCATGGCCTGACGCCAACCTGGGTGCGAGAGAGCCTCTGCAACAGATCGAGAAATAGAAATAGAAGACAAGGACGACACAAAGGCACCATATGACTGAGAGAGGCGTTGGTAACTAACAAAATTAGATATAGGATAAGGATTACGAGTAGAACGAGTACCTTTACGCTCAGCAATGGGACGATCCAAGTCATGATCAGGATCTGGAGGGACAACCGGAGTAGACGATGAAGCCAGCGGGCCAGAGAAAGCAATGGGCTCAGGTGATACTGACCGAGACTGAGGAAGCACAGGTGCCGGAGCAGATGATACACTGGGCGGGTCCCGTAGCGGCTCCGTGGAAGGATGGGAAGCCGGTCGAGGTTGGCGACGATAAGTGATAAGAGGAGGCGGTGAATCTGTGGTAGGTACCATACAATCAAGGGAGGAGATATCTGGGAAAGGAGGATTGGTAGAGGACATATCTGAGGGAGGACCATCGGCAGGGAAAGCATCCGACAGGTGGGAAATATGTGTGCCAGACGGAAAATAGGGTGTCGTCTCAAAAAAGGTGACATCGGCAGAAACAAGAGATCGCTGAAGTTCAGGAGAGAAACAACGATGACCCTTCTGCAAGCGAGAGTAGATGAGATGCACCAAACACACGAGGAGGGATATAATAGAATGGTTATGGACAACAACAGGTGCACCCAAACACACGAGGAGGGATATAATAGAATGGTTGATCTGAAACATTCAGAGAATGAGGAACTTGATTCTGCAAGACGGAAGAGGGCATGCGATTAATCAGATACCATGCCGTAAGGGCAGCGTCCCCCCAAAAACGGAGTGGAACATGAGGGTATAAGAAGGGTGCGTGTAGTGTAGTCTCAATCAGGTGTCTATTTTTCCGCTCAGCCACTCCATTTTGTTGTGGAGTGTTAGTACATGACGATTGGTGAAGTATACCCTGGGAAGCCATAAATGATTGGAATTGCGTTGAGAAATATTCACGTGCATTATCACTTCGAAGAACATGAATAGCAGTGCCAAATTGAGTTTTAATTTCAGAACAAAATGTTTGAAAGATGGAAAACAACTCGGAAAGAGTTTTCATTAAAAATAACCAAGTACAATGAGAAAAGTCATCAACAAATGTAATGAAATAACTAAAACCAAAAGTGGATTGAACACGACTAGGACCCCAAACATCCGAATGAACTAAAGCAAAAGGTGATTCTGCTTGTTTATTGACATGACTCGGAAAAGAACTACGAACATGTTTTCCTAATTGACATGACTCACACTCTAAACTAGACAGTCGTGGAAGACCGGACACCATTTGTTGTAGTTTGGATAGGCTAGGATGTCCCAAACGGTGATGATGAAGGATGGTAGACGGATCAGCAGTAGCACATGTGATAGGTGATGGTAGGTTAAGGTAGTACAACCCGTGGCGTTCATGCCCTACTCCAATCGTCCTTCCAGTGTTCCGATCCTGCACAAGAACGGAATGAGCCATGAAAGTAATAGAATAAGGTAGATTCTGGGATAACTTGCTAACAGAGATAAGATTAAATGGACAATCTAGTACAAAGAGAACAGAATCTAAAAATAAAGACTCAGAGAGTTTGACCCGACCAATACCTTTAGCCTTAGTTTGGGAACCATTGCCAAAGGTAACGGGATAGAACGCTCGAATAAATAATAGTGGAAAACAAATATTTGTTACCAGACATGTGATAGGAAGCACCAGAATCAAGCACCCAAGGGCCAAGAGGCGATAACTGTGAGATGCAGGCAACAGAGTTCTCGGTGGGATTATCAGATGTGGCAGAAGATGACTGCTTACTCTCCCGGAGTTTCAAAAGCTCAATATATTCAGCGGCAGAAACTGATACACTATCAGGTAAAGTCTCAGATGAGGACCCATATTGCGTAACATCAGCAAACTTAGGCGGACAACCATGGAGCTGGTAGCACCGATCAACTGTATGGCAAAGCTTATTACAATGTGAACATCGGGAGCGATTTCGACCTCCACGACCCCCCTTACCATCATTCCGACTAGAAGCGTGAAAAGCTAAAATGGCCGAATCAACGGGAGTAGCAGCAGGAGTACTAGAGATGGTGGATGCCGCAGAGATACGGAGTAACTATTCAGACACTGCATCCATAGTGGGAATTCCCGAGCTCGCAAGAATTTGATTGCGAACAGATTCCAGTTCAGGGCGAAGACCAGCTAAGGCAAGAACCATAAAGAAAGTCCCCCGTTGCTCTTCCTGTTTTGCAACATCCTCAGAGAAGGGCATCATATCACTAAGGGTGTGTTTGATTCAACCAATTTTTTCCAGGAAAACTCATTTTCCGGCTTTTTTTTCCATCCTTGGCCGTTTGATTGCACTTTTTTTCCTGGAAAACGTTTTCCAGCTTTTTCTCGATTTCGTTCTTTTCCTTGTTTTGGAGGAAAACGTTTTCCTTGGGGTGGAGATGGTTTTTGTTTTCCGGGAAAAGTTTGGCACTTTTTTTTCTTTTTTTTTTAATAGACAATTTATTTTAACCATAAAGATAAGGAAAATGATCAAATTTTATTAAAAAAAACCTCAAAAATAAGGAAAATAACATCATTTTCCAACTTTCAAATTAACCCAATCAAACACCAACAATTACCATTTTCCTGGAAAACCTTTTCCCGGAATTCATTTACCCAGAAAACGTTTTCCTTCTAACCATTTTCCGGCTTTGCAATCAAACACACCCTAAATTCCTACCGGAGAGTCTCAATTTGCCCTAGATAAGCCTGCATATCTTGTTCCTGTTGCATGACCGTCTTCATATTAGAAACCTCTGTATATAGACGATTGATATCGTTGGAGTAGAGTTTCTTAGCCTTCTGCCACACATCATAACAAGAACGGTACAGCCGATACTAGCCAACGAGGGTACGGTCAATAGATTGCCACAAAAGATTACAAAGGAAAGCATCAACCGGCTTCCACTTTGGTTGTTCTTTAGTACCAATATCCTTAAGTTGCTTCACCAAGTGATCATCAACGCCTTGACCAACAAACCACAGTTCAACAGTCAAAGACCAAGTCATATAGTTGGCTGACCCCGTTAATTTCTCCGTGAATATGGTGGGAGTAGACGAAAAGGTGAGCATAGACGTATCTTTGGACGAATCAGATTGGGTAGCCATAAGAATATACCACAATCAATGAAGGAGTACGCCCAAACGAATACCAAAAATCTAATAAAAGCCTAAAACCAAGCTGTGAATAGTAAAACAGCCAAGAATTGGGGGTTGCGCCAAAACCGACAGAGATCTAAGCAAACTAACACAAACCGAAGGTCCAGCAGAGGATTCCGAGTCAATCGGTGGTCGCCGGAGTCGTCACGCGCCGTCGAAGCAAACTGCACGCAGATTAGGGTTTCCGCGCGTGGGGGCGCGTGGCTAGTGTTCCGGCGATGAACTTCCGGCGGGAGGTAGGCGATCAGCCGACGAGTCTAGCGGTAGGTCCAATTTGCTTATCAGAGGCCAGGTCACATGGCAATTAGGCGATTAGGGCTCGGCTGCTAGTAATGAACAGTACCCGAGACTAGGCTTTGGTGAAAAATAGATTGGTTGGAATGAAGCACAACCAAAGGACCTAAAATTCTCACTAAAGCTCTGATACCATGTGAGATTAGTTAAGAATTGCGAAAAGGTTCTTCACTATTCATTCCACAGAGACACATATATATAATATTTACAATTATCGTATTGGGCTAGACCCACACTAAACCCTAACTCTTACAATACAATCTAACATAAATCAAACAAAGCCCAATATTATGGAGCCAAATAGTGAACCATGCAATCATTTCAAAGAAAATTAGAGCATGTCCTGCAAAGTGTTTATAAACATATTCATGAATGTGCTTAGAACAAAATAAAATGAGTGAATTGGGAGATATAAGTGAACAAGAAGTTGGTTTGGAAAATGTGCTTTAAACAGGGTTCTGAATCAGAAACTACTTGCCAAGTATATACGTGGTGCCTGAAATACCGCATACACTGATTTGGAATAAGTCAAACTGTTCTGTCCCATGCTAACTCCCCCTTCCCAAAGAAATAAAGATACTACAAAAAACTGATTAGTAGAATTTCTGATGTATCAAAGAAAAAGTTATTACTTCTCCTTTCCTTTTGAAGGTTCTTTAGCTTTTCAGTTTTTCTTTTTTTTTTTTTTTTCTTTTGGGGTATTAGGGCATGTGGCCTCTCACAAGGATGTGAGGATTGTCGGTCATTGGATAGATGAAAGGCGAACATACATATAAGGATTTGCAATATTTTGGGAAAAAAAAACAAAAGAAAGAAGAGAGAAGGAAAAAAATGGAAAAGAAAGATACATTGATATTCCTTCAGTTGCAGGATATGAAATTCAAGAACTTTCAACGACTTTCAAATAATAGAACTAACAGATACTGCATGTACCAACAAATCCATTTTTCATGTTACTAGAGAAATCTCATCCTACTGAAAACATAGATTACCGAATCTTGAAGCCCCAAAGCTACTAACCACAACAAATCTAAAAGAAAATATTTAATCTAATTGAAAATTACATTTTTATTACGCATTCCATGGACATCTTCCAGAGTTAAAAAAGTATGAAAACAAGAACTATGATAAACATCTAGGCGCTTGGCACAGATTCAGTTTTCAATTTGACAGAGTAATGAACCTGCTATATTCGAGGAATAAGGCAAAGATCTTACCCAACTAGCCAGTGGAAAATTGATCCATCAAAACTCCCACTGACGAAGTATTCTTCATGAAATGGGTGCCAAGCAAGTGCTATCGCGTCGAACAAAAAAAAATGCAATGTGAGCATTCTACGAATGAAAGAAACTGTAGAACTCTTTGTGACAGACATGAACTACACAGAATAGCAACGAGAAAATATACTTTCGGTGAAAAACTACTTAAATGACAAATGCAACCAGTTTAATAAACCACCAAATGCTTTAAGCTTACATGCAGCTATTTTATTAGTCCAAAATCACCCTCTTAAATTGATGACACTATCACAATCATCTGAAAATTTCCTTAGTTTAGTGTAAATTATATCCATCCCACAATAGCCAAAATCTCACTACAAGCCAAACTGCGTTGAATCTTTTTTCAACTGACTCCATTTTTTTCTAATATTACATCTGGTAGAAGATGCACAGCAAATAGATTTCTCTTCGTTAACCTGGTATGCTTGTGCCACTGAAAGACCCAAATGCGACAGCCAAATGATTGACTTTGGAATTCATATGTAAATCTCAAGGGCCCACATTAAAATGGAAAATAAACTTGGCAAATGGCCTCAAGCAGTTTTGAGAAAGAAGTAAAAGGTACATAGTTGCATACTTCTCCAATAAAAATAAGATAATTCTGATGAAAGAGACAAGCTTCCTTACCAGTGACATCCTTCTTATGCCCGCGGAAAGACTCTAGCTCCTTCATTGCCCTTATATCATAAAGCTGAAGATAAAAGGAGGACTTGTTAAAGCTTAAAAACAAACATATAGCTAAAGACCCATTTTTCCCAAATCAATTTTTCCCTCAGTCTGATTTATTCTTTAAGTGTCAGTCCAGGGAAGGGATAAGCAGAGATGATAATCTTTGAAATCTGAAGGATGATATAGCATAAAAGATAAGGATAACATAGCATAAAAAATAACAAGAGGCCAACCTTAATGATTTGATCCTTTGAAGCAGTTAAAACCCAGTTACCATTTTGATTCCATGTTGTGCAAAGAACTGTGTTCTTGTGCCCGTGACTGCAAAACAGGAATAGCCAGCTGGAAGCTGTAAGAAATAAGCGTAGTTATATTTGAAAATTGAAGGCTAAAATTTAGTTTACTAACAATGAACAGAGTTCTTTCCCCGACTTCGCATCCCAGAGTTTGACTAGGTTGTCTTTACCACCTGAAAAAAGTGGATTACAAGGAAATAAAAAGTGATACTAATAAATGGAAACAATACAACAGAGGTTAAGATAATGGATATAGCACGCACCAGAGACCAATAAGGACTTGGTAGGATGCCAGTCGACGCATTTTACATCCCAACCATGGCCTGCCTGAGTTCAATCGACATAAAATAATATTCTAAGTTATCTTGTGCATGCACTAACAGAGGTAGACCTGATTGACATATGCAGCATCCCTCCAAAATGGTTAAAAACAACTTCTTACATTATTTTTCAGTTCTACAGATCAGTAAAAATCCTGAATCGGGGAATAATATTTTACAAGTGGAAAAAACTCAAGCATTGACATCAGTAATGATAATCTGAGCATCAAAGAGAAGAATCTTCAATCTATGCAAGTTCAATATTTCAGTAGGAAAACGAGAGTTACTGCACAACATTTATTCTGCTTATCTAACTTTGGAGGTGTAGAAAAGATAAAGAACAGCCATCCATAGGAAACACACGTTGACAAAAACAAAAATAAAAAGAAATGGAAAATTTGCAAAAAGAGTTATGCAGCACAAGAAGAAAAATGCGAAGTATTATTTTATCTGGTGATTTCAACATGACATTATTGCTCCAACTAGACACCAAGACCATGTCCGGGAAACATGCTATAAATCAACACATAATTAGCCAGTCTGCCAGGACAACGGGCAGAAGAATCAAACATGACACGTTTTAGTACTACAGCATTTTAAAAAAGGAATTAAGTCATTCAATTCTCATTGCTTGTTTCAACTATCCAAAGTAAATAAATTATGAAAACAGATTTGATAGTTTTCTCTGCACACAGCGTATTAAACCCTTCAGCAGAATAAGACATGATATTTGGAAGTCCAAATCTATCCAAGAACGCAATTTTTTTCATAACAAGGTCTCAAAATAAGAGGACATTACCAGACAATGAGCTCTCTTCCTGGCACCTCGCAAAATCCCAGACTTTAACTGTAGTGTCATCAGAACAGGAGCAGAACTTCAAATCTGTCCTGCAGAAGCTGTTCAGAAAAGAGAAATTTGCAATAAGTATTGCAATAAAAATAAAAAGTACCAAAATGTCAAAGAAATTTAATTTATGAATCAAGCTAGCTATTAGTCCTCATTAAATAGACCACTCATCATGAATCGCTTTCTAATGATTACAGAAACAAATAAAAATATTGAAACTGAGGATCATTTTGAAATAACTGCATTTGGACAGTGAACAAGTACCTTAAGCCACGGACTGACTCTCTGTGTGCAGATTTGTTGGCTTTCACATTGTTCATGTTATTTTGCCAATATCTGCATCCAGGTACACATAAATTTCAGCAAACAACCTAAAGGAGAACTTACTAAAAAAAGAGAATCGTGAGCAAAAATTTATGGTATGTTTGATAGAGATTACTGAAAAAATGATTTTTAGATGTGTAATTGAAAAATAGAACAATATATATATTAAAAAGATAGAAAAATTGTCAAATCAATGTAATGAGTTATTCAGAATGATGAGACAAAAAAATAAAATAAAAAATTGTTTAAAGTTTGTATCAAACAGGCCCTTACTTTATGGCACCACCATCGTCCCCAGTAACCATCCAATTCTCATTGTAACTCCATACCATAGATCTAACTGCTTGTTCATGCGCCTGTGCATAAATAAAATTTCTCATGGATATTTACTATCATCCAAATAACAAGAAACAGAACTCTAAAAGTTGCATACCTGTAATATCATTTCAAAATTAAATGACTGTCCATTCCATAGTGTGAATTCCCCACTTTGAGAGCCCGTAATAAGACGTCTCCCACTGGGAGTCCACTGTCAAGAATATTGAACGTCAATAAATGTTATCATGAAGGTATAAATTTATAGATGTCTGACTAAGCTTAAAAGTAACTCATACTAACTATTAAGTTAAATTTTAATACGAGTATGTTAGTACAATTGCTCTTTGGATATATCATATATGTAAAGATTTTATTAGTATAAAGGCGGGTTAAGTTTCGAAATAAATAACACAAGTATTTCCAACTTTGAAAAAGAAAAAGCTTTACTTCAGCAAGTGGGTGAGATTCTAGGTATATGGATATAGCCATATAGGACAAACAGACATATATTTGCATAAAGATCACCATTTTCCTTAATTCTACTGGTATCCAAGTATCAAGGTGTTTTCACTGCAATTTTATTTTTCATTTTTTATGTTTTTTATTATTATTTTTTTTTTCAGCTTATCCTGCCTTCCAATTGATCCGATTCCTGGCTCCACCCTGGTTGTAGAATGAGGTCATTGTGACTCGTGTAGGAGTGCTTATGAATTGTAATATCCTCAATTGTTTTGTAACAATTTTGGGGCAAATGTTATTAGGATCTCTCCTTTTTGGTACATTGAGACCTAAATATTAGGGGGCGTTCTGTTTGTTTTGGATTTTCTGTTTTCATTTTCGAAAGTGTTTTGGTGTTTTCTGTTTTCAATTCGTATTTCGAGAAAATTGAAAATGCGTTTGGTTTATTATTTTGAAAAATTATTTTTGAAAAGAGAAAATAGAAAACGTGTTTGATTTATACATTTAGAGCCACCATAAGTTGGTATAATAAAAATTACAAAAAAAATCCTTAAACTTTGAAAATTAACAGAAAGGTCCCCATCTTCATCACCCACCCCAACCCACCCACGCCATCTCTCTCTCTTACAATCGCCGGCGACTGAGGGTGGTGCGAACCACCATGAAAATGGTGGTTTTCACCACCAGCAGGTGGTCAGACCACCTTTACATGGTGGTCCAACCACCATTAGTGGTTGGACCACCACTATTCGTGGTCAAACCACCAGATCTAGTAATTTGACCGTCAGATCTGGTGGTTTGACTTTTTTCCGGTGGTGGTTGGCGGTGGTCATTAGTGGCTAGGACTAAAATGTACAAAAACGAAAAGTTGGGACTCAAATGTAATAAATATAAAGTTTAAAATCCGAAAACGTGTTTTCCTTATTTTCGATATTTAATATAGAAAACGCCGAAAACGTTAAAAGACGTTTTAAAGTTTTCTATACAAATCTTGAAAATATTTTTGAAAATAATAAACAGAACGCGTTTTCATCATTTTCGAAAACAGAAAACGACCCGAAAACAGTAAAGAGAATGCACCCTTAGTACCTTGAGTGCTTTGGAACTGCATGTTTGGGAAATCTTAGTTATCCTAAGGGAAGATGAGTAAACCATGCACATTATTATCACTGTTAATTCAGTTAAAGGTGCGACTGTATAGCGATACATAAGACTGGAATCCGTGGTTTATAATATTTGAAAGGTCATTTAGCAACAGCCAGTTCCTTGCTAAAAATGATGCTCGAGCAGATAAGTGAGAAGGTCTATATTGATCATTGCTTTGGGACCTCACTGCACGGTGTTGCAAACTAATAGTGACAGTTCTGCAATTTATTAGCATTAATTGGTTATCTTTGAAACAGTTTTGTGTGCTTATAAACAGTGTAGGACAATCCATTGTCATTTAATGACTCCATACATCATTTTGTAGACCACTTCCCTCATTTGTACCATCCAATCAACTTTATGGTGCATCCTTGTGTTTCTATTCAATTTAACGAACCGGGTTTGCAGATTTGCGAAGGAACAGGCTGACTGCAGTGAAACGATGGTCTACTATCCACTCAACCAGGGAGGCAGCGGCTAGGAAACAGCATACAAACGGGATTTACAAATTACAATTGAGCCTTGGGTTTTCTAATGCATTAATTAGAATTGGGCTAAGTATTTGATTTCGTTTATTTGAATGCAACAACCTTAATTATGCAGGTTTAAAGGAACCATTATGTCAGAGCTCACAACCCCAGAGGCGGAAAGCTCTGCCAAAAGCTTCAAGAGGTAACAATGAAGTGATAAGAAGACAAGCCAAAACCCTTTTATAATATTTTCTAATAAATCAGTTTTTCGGTTAATATAGAATATCTAAACTATGAACTGAAATTTTAACTGACTGACATTCATTTGATAAAACTATACCTGAACAATTAATTTACCAATTTCTTGAGAAAATATAAAAACATGTACGAAAATATTGGATTTTAAAGTTTGAACAAAGATTGAGTCACTTAAAATGGAAAATGACCAATAAATTGACAAAGAAACAATTAAATTATTTGACAGATTCAGGCCTCTCCTTATTTCCTCTATTCATGATATTTCATATTGAAAGTAAATCCTACTGTATTTTCACTGAATGATTGTTCCCAGCCTTTCTTTTTCATGTTCAAACGTTTTGGGCGAAATGCACAGGCATAAAGATAGGTAGCACTTGTCACAATGTTATCATCTAGAATAAGTTTTAGAAACCCTTGGTGAAGCTAAACATCTGCCGGCGTCATCATGCGGTAAAGAAAAAAGAATGAAGCAAATGGCCGCAGTACAAAAGTTAGAGTTAAAAGGCAAAAAGTGATTTGCAAACCAAAAGAGAAAAGAAAGAGGAATCCTCCTAGGAAATAATAGAAAATAGCATGCACACATACAATTGCAGATAAAGGCCTTGTTCTTTTGGTAATAAAGTTGATATGCAAGCTATTCCATGTAAAATGTGTGGTTAATATTGTATTGGAAAATGTGTGCGTGGTTGAGAAGAGGAGAGAAAAATGTTTTTTGTCGTGAAATGAGGGAGACAACAAGGCCAAAAGCAAGTATAAGAAACAAACTAGTAGACACAACTTCATCGGTATAGCTATGGCAAAGTGCAGAATGTGCCTCTTTGTGTATGTAGATGCATAGATTTATGCATAAAAAGGCAGTCAAAGAGGCAACCAAAAAGAGAACAAAGAAGACGAAGCATCTCCTTCAACTCACCAGAACACGATTGATTGAACATCGATTTTTGTTTAACGAGGTATGTACAAACTTTGCAGCAAAACTTGTTGATGGATTATCTAAGTAGGCTACAGAAGGCAACATCTGCATCAGTGATCAAAGAAATTAGAAAGGCAGCAGTCAGCAGTAATTTCAAAGGTTGTTGTATCACATCCACCGAGGACCAGAAGTAAACGTCGCAGAACAAATGATAAAAGGAAGTTTTTTATTTATATATAATTAGCCATAATGTTCAAACAATGTTGACTAACATCAAGAGCTGCCGCAGGGGTAGGTTGCAATATTGTCCTATTTCTTGAATTTCGCTGCCACATCCGAACCTGCAAACAAGAAAGCTCTGAACATAAACTGCAAATGGAAGGCCCACACCCCACAGCGGAAGCAGAAATTGAAAGGTCCGTACATAATATATTGAAATAGAAAAGACGTACTAAACATGCCGATTTCACATACATGATTATATAGTACATACAATCACTAACTCGTCAAAAAGGTTAGACAGGAAATAATTTGTCTATTATTTGTACATCCAACAGGACCCCACCCATGAAAGGCTTGGCAGGTGGAACTTTATTTTTTTTATTTTGTTTCGTAAGAAACTAAACTTTTATTAAGTAATAAAAGCAAAGAAAGCTTACAACAAGGAGGTGGCCAAGATATCCACCCCACAAAAAAAAAAAAAAAAGAGCAAGAACCTAAAAAGGTCAAAAAAATAAGGGGAAAAAACCCCTAGGGGCTGCTAGAGACGACAATACATTAAGAACTAATAGGATCAAGACAAAACCAGAAATTTTCTAAGTCACTAAAAATCCCCGCTGCACTTGCCCATAGGCCTGTGAAGAAAATGATGCTGACCCATATGTCATCTATAGACCACTTATCAAATATTCTTCGATTTCTCTCTATCCAATGCACCCACGCTGTTTCCTTCTTTTGCTTCCTATTAACACCAAAAGACCATTTAAGAAGAATTAAATCTGCCCATCTTCTTGATAGTGCACCCGATTTCTCCAAAATATTCAAATTTCTCCCCCAAATCTCTTTAGCAACCTCACAGTGAATTTAAACATGGTCAATATTTTCATTCTCCTTCTTACACATAATGCAAAATGAGGGGGAAATATAAAAAAGGGCCCTTTTTAAGTGCAACAAATCACAAATATTAACCTTATCCAAAGGGACCAACCAAGCAAAAATTTTGACTTTTAAAGGCACTACACCCTTCCAAATGAACTTAAATTGAAGGAAACTATATTCACTAGTTGGTTGACAAAGGATCTTCAAGAAAGATTTACACAAGAAGGAGCCCAAGGGACGACCACACAAAATTCTTTTATTTGGAATAAATGGGTCAAGTTTAGTGGTTTCAAGTATGTTTGAGTGGGAGGTAAATTCATCAATGTCTCGGTCACTAAAGTTTCTAATGAACTCAAGATTCCAAGTGGGGTTTGAAGAGGATGAGAGAGACAACATCGCAAATGACCGAGTTTTTATTCTTAGACAAACAAAAAAGATGGAGGAAAGATTCTTGAAGAGTTTGGTCGCCATCCACTTGTCTAACCATAAATGGATTTTATCACCTTTACGAACAACAAAATTGGTGCATTCCACAAAATTATTCCACACTCTTGAAATGGATTTCCACGGTGATCAAAGAGTAGAATTAACTTTGGTGTTTGCATCCCACCCATGTGAATGAAGGCCATACCGCCATAGCGACTAAGAATAATGGAGTGCCAAAGTGAATTTGATTCAATGGGAAACCGCCATAGCCACTTTCCTAACAATACCAAGTTCTTTAAGTATAGATTACCTATTCCCAAACCACCTTGTTCCTTTGGTTTCTTAAATCATTCTCACTTTACCTTCCCAGAAAAAGTCACTCATCATCCTCTCAATCAATCTTCACCACCTTCATAGGTATTTTAAAAATTGACATGAAATACGGAGGAATACTTCCCAACGCCACTTGTAGCAAAACAAGTCTTCCTCCTCTAGATAATCAACCTTTATACCACCCTTCTAATCGTCTAGCAATTCTCTCTACCACCAGTCCCAAAAAGACAAAGTGCTAGGCCAAGCTCCCTTTGCACAACCCAACCTATTAGCAATATTTTCAATTCTTTCCTCCGTATGGTTAAGGCCCACCACTACTCTTAGTCATATTAAGGGGGTGATAGCCTTTCTTTTTTACCAATTTTTTCCACTTTTTTGCCCATTTTTTATCTATTCTTTCTTTTGGACAAACCAATCACATCGACATACCTCGTGAGACCTATATATAATACACAAATCTCCAACATTCAACTCCAGTCATTTCCTATCCTCTTTTACATAAAAATCCATAACAAACCATAAAAAAATTCAATCGTATCATCCCCTAAGCTTCAAACCCGCTCTCTTTGAGAAGATTTCCAAAATATCAATGAGATTTCCAATGCTTTCATTCTCATTTTCCAAGAAAAAAATACTATCATCCGCAAATTGGATATGTGAGACCCTTACTTTGTTACTACCAACCTTGAAACCCTAAATTAATTCCTTATCATATGCCTTGTTGACTGAGGCAGGTGGAACTTTATTAAATTTGGTATGGTACTTGAACTAAAAAAGGACTCTTTTGTACTCTGATGCTGCACAAGCTGCTAGTTTCATGTGTGAGCAAAATTAAAGTACTTGAAACACCGATGACCTTTTAAATAGTTAGAATATTACACGAGAATTTTGCACCATTACTCAATTATTGTGATAGAACACTAGATTGGAATTACAAAAATTCTACTAAGGAAAGCCAATTTGCATGGGAAATAAATTGGAAACAAATGAAATAAACAATTCCAAGGAAATTCCAGAGGCCCAGATCTCTCCCGCAACTTGATCCACTTATCTCTGTGCCTTTCCTCCTAACTCATGCTGTTATTTATAGTTTTAGTTCATCTTCTAGGACCTTATTTACTATCAGATTGCACATGTGATAAGTTAGATAGTTTAGGCCAATAGATGGCGCAGTTCCTTTTATTGCCTTTGTTTCTCCTTTTTCCTCAATATGTCTGTATATTACGGCTTATCATATTGCTACATTAGAAAAGAACAGCGCGTATTTTAAATAGAGCTACATGTTTACACATAGAGAAATGTTAGATGTCTGGCAAAAAAACTAGTAGAATATCACCTATGTTGCCGAGACTCAAGTGAGGGTGTCCGACACTTGTACATATCTAAGTGTCAAATCATTGTTTTTCTAAAATGTAGGATTCCAGGACACATAAGGAAAGGTAGAGGAAGACCGTTACAAACGTGGATGCAAGTCATTCGTACAGATATGCTTATTAAACAGGTAGATGAGCAACTAGCTTTGGATAGGAAGGCGTGGTATAGCAAAACTCATACCTACGATCCGACGTAGTTCTCATATAGTTCCATACAGCCGACCCCTATCTGTAGGGAATAAGGCTTAGTTTGTTGTTGTTGTTGTTGTAGGATTCCAGGACACAAATAAAAGGGGCCTAAATTTTAGAAAAAGTACGAACTTAAAATTTACTTTAGAAATTAACATAGTGATAGTTTTAGATATATTTTTGGAGCTATAAATGATCTTTTAAATTTTAATGATATCGAGGATCCTCTTTCAATCTCACTGCCAAGAAAAGAAATTCCTGGAGAAGGAACTGAAGGGAATGTATTTTGAAAAGTACAACTGGCATTGAAGTGGACTTCTATCAAATACAAGTACTAGAAATTCCAACAACGAAAGAAAAACATCGCAGTTCAACATAATGCACAAAAAGATCAAGCATCCACCCTTAAGTGGTTCCACAACTTGCTCTAAATGTAATTCCATCATAACAAGTATATGCACACACAACACTACCATCCACAGCATGCATCACCTGCATATATCGCACAACAGTGCTAGTATAATCAACAGCACGTCTCTGTCCAATTTTTCTCATTCTTTTTGCAGCGAAACTGTCAGCATGAGCTGCAACATATATAGAACCGAAGTGAGATAGCCACCACAAGAAAGATAACCAAATCCCTCAAAAGCATTACAAGCTACTAATTACAAGCATGAAAACAATGTACCAAAACTGAAGATAAAAAATAAATAAAGAAAATAAAAAAAAATAAAAAAAAAGGAAATCTTTATTCAAGTCGTCTTGAAATCAAGCATAAGAAGGAAAGAAAAACCTTATTCTACTGATCTTGAAATTGAGATTAGTTTCAGTGAAGTCTTCCAACTCAAAAAGAATGTCTAACTTTGATCTCTAAAAGAAAAACAGCCAAGGTTCTCACAAGCCTTTCCTGCTATAGCATCAACATGTGACCAGTTACCAGTTGCGTGATCTATTATCCCTTCAAAGCATTGGTTCTCGGTACAAGCAAAACAGCAATATTGAACTTGGGAATTGGTACTAATTGTCTACTGATAAAGTGTCAACGGTAATATTGAACTTAGGAATTAGTCCTAATTGTCTACCTGATAAAGTGTCATTTCCATGAGGAATTATTGGGTATCCCCTTTACAGAATCGCTTCCTGGACTCTGCTAACTAAAAAGGTGAGTACCTAAAATATCCTTCTTTCCAATCCAAGCATACAAGTGAAATATCTTGGAACACCTGGGTGCCTAAACATTTGCCAGATTATAGAACCAACAGTGCTGCCACTAAAGCAAAAAGGATAAAAAGTCTGAACCCCACTATCATACAAACCGAGAAGCTAACCAAGACATTTGTTTTTCTCATCAACCATGCCTAATTGCTTGAACTCTACATTCCTTAATTCCTCTATAAATCAGAAGGCGACTGCTGGTGTCTTGACAATAAGCGTGTGTTTGTGTATACATTTTTTTGCCTCAAATTTTCCTAAAAATAAATTTTTGTATGGATAGTGGTGGGGGCCACAAAATGTGTGGATAATAATGAGTGACGATTTGAAATGTGTGGTTGATATCAGTGTTTGACTTTAACTTTTAGTAATAGATGATTTTTAGGTAAAAATAAGCAGGCACAAACACATGCTAAGAGTTTACTGCAGCCACTAGACATCCAGATCCCTTCCCTCCATCTTTCTCTTTCTCTAACGTCCTAATCTCTTCTCACCTCCTCCCTTAAGCCTACCACATTTTTTAAGTTAAGCATGTGTATAGTGTGCTCAGGAAGCTAGTCTTTTTGGTAGGCTCTCGCTATGGAAATTTACACTATTCTCGATCAGAACAAATTACAGGCCACATCAAGGTGCAAACTTAGGTGCGTCAGCAATTGTACAACAGTATGTGCACTGAGAGAAAAAAAATAAAGAATAGGTGTCCGCAAATGGCTAGAGGAGCAAAAGGGAATTGACTAATTACCGTCATAGGGAGGCTGCATAGGGACTAGTGGCTGAGCGGAGTGGTGTTGCTGATGAAAATCAGGTGGAGGATGGTTCATATTAGTGGAAGAGGCGGACGGCTGCCGCATTAAATGTGGATGCGGTGGGCCCGGCGGTGGATGAGGTCCCCGCGGAAAGTCGCCGCCGATATATGGCTGCTGCTGGTGTTGCTGAAATTGATGTTGTTGTTGCTGAAATTGGTGCGGATGCGGGTGCTGCGGCGGCTGCGGCTGCATAGGTGGGCCCGCCGGCGCGCGTTGATGCTGGGGATCTCCGCCATACATTACGGTTCAGGATGCAAAGATGCTAGGAAGGAATGGAGTGGTGCGGGAATGTGCGAGCGGGAAATGGAAATATTTTAGAAAATCACGAGCTTAGGGTTTTGGGGTTCGACCGGGAATGGATTGGTAACGGAGTAGGGAACGGCCAACGGGTGCAATTTGTGACGGACCCTTGTCTTTTGTCGGATAAGTGGATGGACCAAAATGCCAACCCATAAACCTGTTGACCGTATGCTAAAAAAAAAAAAATGTTAAGTGAATAAAATATTGGGTGCGGCTAAATTCACCAAAGGAATTTCTAAATACACCAATTTTTTATAATATTCCAAATTTACCCTCCAACATGGAAAATGAAAAAAAAAAGACGACGTTCGCCGTACGCGTGGTGAACACCTAGTTGGGTGTTCGCCACTTTGGGGGGCGAACACCCAATTAGGTGTTCGTCATGCGTACGGCGAACACCCAATTGGGTGTTCGTTATATGTGTGGCGAGCACTCGTAAAAAAAAAGGAAAAAACTACAGGTAAAATAATTTTTAGACCTTGTTCTATTTGGTGTTAACCAAATTCGCACGCAATTCAGATACCTCATACTCATTTTCAACCACACACATATTTCCCAAAATAATATTAACCACACATTTTTACACGGAATACCGCGCGGAACAACTAAACCCCCAACCAAACAAGGCCTTAGTATTATTTTTTGTTAAAAGTTTTTACAATTATTCAAAGTTTTTTTTTTATAATTATATTTAACACTAATCGGATAAAATTAATTATTATATCATAAAAAAATTTGAAATTTATTGTCAAAGCGGTTGCAAAACTAATTATTATATCATAAAAAAATTGAAATTCATCATCAAAGAGGTTGCAAAAAATTTAAAAGGAATTTTGAACTTAGTCGACGAAGTAGTAGCAAAAAATTTGAATATTTTAGTAATTCTATTCAACACTAATCGGATAAAATTAATTACTTTATCATGAAAAAAATTTTAAAATTCATAGGTCAAAGTAATTGAAAAAACTTTTAAAATTACTCATCAAAGTGGTTGTAAAAAATTTGAACAAAAATTATAATAAAAATTACATCCACGAACAAAAAATAAAATAAAAATTACTCATTTTTATTATTATTATTTTTTTTATGTTCGCTGCATTCACAGCGAACAAGGCAAAACTTGTTCGCTGCAAATGCAGCGAACAATATATTCCTTGTTAGCTGTCAAGAAAGCGAACAAGCTGTTGCTTGCTTGTTCACTGTCTTGACAGCGAACATTCTTAAAAAAAAAAAAGTAAAGGAAGAAGAAGGAAATGAGGGCATATAAGTCTTTTGGCTTTTATTTTTGTTTGTTTATTTTTTTAATGGGTGCATTTAGCCACAGCTTAAAATATTATTAAAAATTTAAACACGGGTGAGCCTAAATGCACCCAGTGCATGACTTTTTTACCCATATTTCAATTATACCCCTCCCACTCTCTCTCTCTCTCTCTCTCTCTCTCCTGTCCTCTCTCTCTAGTTCGCTGTGTTTCACAGCGAACTTCAAAAAAAAATTCTAAATAAATTTTATGGGAAATATTAGACTACCAATAATTTCAACCCCTCCATCACTTTTAGATAGACAGTTATAAATATGTTATTTATCATTATGCCAACAATTATGACATATATTATGGTATTGTAGTATGGTCCAAATTTTATTTGATTTTTTATTGATGGATACAATTGTTTCTTACAAGTAATTTCGAAATTTTTTGCAACCAATTTGACAATGAATTTCAAATTTTTTTGATGATATAATAATTGGGTTTATTGTCTAATACAATTATTAAAAAATAAAAATTTTTGCAACTATTTCATCGGGTAATTTCAAATTTTTAACCTTTTTTGCAACCACTTTAACGATTAATTTCAAAATTTATTTGATAAACTTTATTCGGTTAGTTTCGAATATAATTATTAAACAAATTAAAAAATAATAGTACAAAAAAATTATTTTTTTTTCTTTTTCGCATGTTCGCCCCATTGGCGAACAGCTTTAAGGCAGTTCGCCCCAATCGGGGCGAACTGCCTCATTGTTGTTCGCCCCATTGGAGGCGAACATATATAAAATTTAAAAAAATAATAAGGAAAAGAGTGCGAGGGTATTATGGGAATATGGTAAAAATATGGGTGTATAAAGTAAAGGCGTGGGTGTATTTAGACCCACCCTTTAAAAATTAAAAAAAAAGGAGGATATACTAGTACATCGCTTCTAAGCAGCAATTCGGACGGATGGATTTGATGCCAAATTTTGAAGATGAGAGATGTAAGAGGTTGGAGAAGAGAAAGTTAAAAAGGTGAAGACGGAATAACCAAAAAATGGACATATATATATTTTTCTATGCTTGTAGGGGAGAAAACGTCCATTCGATTGGTAATTATAGTTATTTTCACAGAACCCTCAATCTTTTGGGTTTGTAACAATTTCAACCCATTCTTCTTTTTTTTTAAAGTGAGACCTTCAATCTTTAATTAATCATCACTAGATCCCTGGTTAACGGAATACATCCATTGTAGCCATTAACTTTGGTGTTTTTGTCTTTTGTGCACTAAAATTTGGGGGTAAAATTTAAAATAATATTTTATTTCACAATGGTAAATTTTTTTAAACTTCATAAATTTTAATCATGTGCAATTTAGTTCTTAATTTTTTAAACTTTACAATTTTAACTTTAATTTTTCACAATTTAGTCCTAAATTTTTTAATTTCACAATTTCAACATTATTTTTGAAAAATTGCCGGAAATGGTCCATAAATTTTACGGTTACTGTGAAATTGGTATGAAATTAAAAAAAAAGTAACATGATAATAATTTTATTGAATTAATTAATTTAATACTAATTTTATTTGGTCTATAGTTAATTTTATCAAATTTATTTGGCACTGATTAATAATTTTTATTTACAATTTTCAACTGAAGAACATTTCTTCGCAATAATGTCATACGTTTCCAAAATTTTCCCTAGCATTCGAGAGGTGTGAATTTCGATTTTAACTAATAGTTAATAATAAATGTAATTATTTTATCTCTATAAAATTTTAGTAGAAATATATTATTGTAAAAGTTATACCAAATGTAAAGAAATAATAAAATTAAATTAAAAAAACGCTCGACCTATGGAACGACCCGCCCCAGTTCCGTACCTCGTACCGAAAGAATTCGTATAGAAGTTCATACGGATACATATGGTGCATAAAAACCCTAGTGTCTATGGACACATGGACAAATTGACCTCTTAAAGCATATCATGTATGGGCCCGTACGGAACTAGAGACAGTGTTACACACACATATATATATATCATTCTTGAAATCCCGAATCCAAGCTGGAATATAACATATACTGAACACATACGGAAAGTGGTTAAACAACCACATATCAAAGCTTACACATAGAAGGACTCAAAAGGACTCCAGGCTTCAAACATTACTTAACACAGGATCTGACTTTCTCATCTCCTCACACATCTCATAAAGTTTCAAAGGACTCCTCGCTATCTCCACATACTTCCCACGTTCAATCATCTATCAAAATAGGGACGAAAACATAATGAGTCATAAAAACTAAGTGGGATAATAGATGCATATATAATGAGGAAGCGAATATCATATTGAGCCTAGTGGCTCCTCATGTATATGCTATGGCACTAACGAATCACATATAAGATATTGCTTTCGTATTTATATCACATATCACACATTGGCCTCTCACATTCGTATCACAACATCACATAATTGGCCATTGGCCTCTTATCACACATTGGGGTTTAAGTCCCCCATCTAGGCCACGTATCGTACACAAAACACAAATGCAAACTCATAGATTGCAATCTCGTATGCCTTCATATTCGGAGCATAACTTATACACATATATTTGGAACACAACTTATACAAAGGTGCCATTCATATCACATATGACTCGACGCCCAGTTGCTGTTCACGTGTTTACAAAGGCACCAACGAATCATATCACATATAAGGTTGTTCGAATCATATCACATATAGAGCCATGTGTAGTGGCTTCACATCACATATAGGGATTCTAGAGGTCACTATTATGGATTCAAGAGGTTGTTCCCACCCTTTTGTATAGCACTTTGTCCAGTATAGCACTTAGTTCCCCCAATTGACCGTTAACTTAAATAATTGTAAACACATGATTGGCAACCCATACGTATACATATTCGTTCGTGACTTACTTACACATAACATATAGACACTTTCCTTCGTACCCTAGCCAATGAAGCCAACTATATCATATGCCAACCAAGGCAACCACATCGTATCATATACGAAAGGCTCACGAAGAGCTCACAAGGAATCGTAATCACAATGGTAGCTATCACATCTTAGTCATACTTTCACTTCATATACTCTCCTCCCATGTTATATATTAGGGCACAATCACACAAGGGAGGCACATAAATGGCAATCAAAGCTACCTCTTCATAGTTAATACAACTTAGCTAACACAATGTACATTCAAAACTTAGCATACACTTGAAACATGGCTTAGAAAGTATAGCAAGCATATGACATATGAATCATTCATAAAACGTAGTCAAAGCCGTACACATGAGGTTACTTACCTTCTTACTTACATACACATAGTTATTACCCACCTTTAGGTAGCCAAACACAAGAGCAAGTGGCTTGCTAGCTTCCTCTAGCTCTTCTCCTTCCTTGCCTCAATTCTTTAAATCATAAACCAAACATAGCAAAGCATATATGATACCAAAGAGGAATCATCAAGGGGTCATCCATGATTTGGAGAGTGTAGAGAGAGTTTGGAGAGTGTTCTTATGGCTTCATATGAGTTAGGGACGAGTTTGGCGGGATATATATCCCCAAAAGTCAAGAAAAGCCTAGAATCATAATTTTGCTGACTTAAAATTACAATCGTAACCTTTACTTTTACGACTGTAAATCCCAACATTACGGTCGTAACCTTCTTTCTTATGGCCGTAAATCACAACCTAATGGTCGTCTCACACTGACATGTAGGAATGGCAAAATTACCCAGTGGAATCGAAACCCCCGGGTACCAGCCCCTAACGGGGCGAACCCGCGCCAAGTAAATGGGTCTTAGGGGTGGGTATGGGTCTCGTTTTAGATCCAAAATAGTTTTTTGGGGTTGTCTGGGGCAGCATATACCCGCCCTGAACCCGTCCCTAGACCTGATTTTTTTTATA
This sequence comes from Jasminum sambac, assembly GCA_018223645.1. Taxonomy (NCBI): domain Eukaryota; kingdom Viridiplantae; phylum Streptophyta; class Magnoliopsida; order Lamiales; family Oleaceae; genus Jasminum; species Jasminum sambac. Next base: position 29,079,006 of record CP073648.1, on the reverse strand, counting down.
GCATATTATACGTTATATAAAAAAAATTCTGCAAAAATTACACTTGTGAGGACTTGAACCTATGTGCTGCCATGGTTGATGTTTTGCTGCTTTTCTGCTAACCACAACACCAACACTAGTTTTTGGATCTATCTTGCTTTCGCATAATAATATACAAACTTTGACATTAAATAAACTAAAAAATAAAAAACTTAAAAACCTAATTATAGCCTATTCGCAGCAGTAGCAGTATGAAATCATCGAAAATAAATACAAAGTGTCGTATTCTTCAACCCTAATTCTTCATTAAGCTTTATATTATTTTTCTTCATTACAAGAATTAGTATTTACTACTCCCAATATTAACGATGGGCAGACTACAATCAACTTCAAATGCTTTCAAAAACATCGTTGAGGTATGCTTCAATTTGTATAGTGTTATATAACTTATTTTGTAAACTATTAACATACTTTTTTAATTACTCGTCGTTCAAATTAATTAACCAATAATTTTTTTTGTTTTAATCATATTACAATATATGAGTTCCCAAATCAATTAAATTGTTTCTTAACAAATTCTGACATTTGAAAATCATTTGAAAGTTTGATAGATAGAACCAAACATTTAGAAATAGCATAAGGTAATGTTGTCGTTGATAGAAGAATAGACTTGTGGTTAATTCAGTTAAAATTTAATTAGACTTTTATTTCATAAATTACTTTTTTAACATTTGATAATTTTGTTTTATTCTAAGATGTTGGAGCATTGTTTAATTGGAAGTACACCTACTACTCCGCATTCGCAGGTGCCTCAAGTTAGTCCTACACCAGCAACGCCAAATGCTTGCAATCCTTCAACATTACTAGGTCAAGAAAATTTAGTCCAAGAAGTAGTTTGTTTAGATTCAGATAGGGATAATACACCCGATATAGTTGGTAGAAAAAGAAAGCTGACATCTGGAGTATGGGAGCATTTTGATCTCAAAAATATTAATAATGAGGTCAAGGCTATTTGCAAACATTGTTTAGCAAAGTTGGGTGGTGAGAGTAAAAAGTGAACAAGTCATTTGAATAAACACATACAAAGATGTGCCTCTGTAATGTCAAACAAAATGATATTCGGGAAGCAATATTAAACCATACAAAGCAAGGTCGAAAGGCGGTTTAGGGTAATTACCATTTGGATCAAGATCATGCTAGAATGGAATTAGGAAAAATGATAATTTTACATGAATATCCACTTTCTATGGTTGAGCATATTGGGTTTAGGAACTTTGTGAAGTCTATTCAACCGTTATTCAAAATTGTGTCTCAAAATACCATTGATTTTAAAAAAGCAAACCAATTCAGGGAAAAAAAGATTAAAAAAAATGTAATTTTTTTAACAAAAAATGAAATTTAAGACAAAAAAAAAATAGTTTGTGGGTCTGAGGTTGGACCGAGACACCCCGCCCCGCTCCCCCCTTGAATTGGCGGGTCTAGTCGACCCTATGCTTCGTAGGTCTAGGGGCGGGTATTGGCCGACCCATCCCAAGAATCGACTGTTGCCATTCCTACTGACATGCGACCATATCGAAAGCCCCGCAAATTCACCTTCCATATATAATCAACATTAAGGCCGTATCCTCCTTACTTACGGTCGTATCAAGCTTATGAATGGTCGTATCTAACGTTCTGAAACTTTTGCATACTTCCATAACTTTTATCTTAACGACCGATACTTACATTTTACGGCCATATTCATAATACTTACGGCCGTAAAAATGGCTCTGCCCATAACTTCATACCTTACTTATACGGTCGTAACATACACATTTACGGCTGTAACTAACCAATTACAGCCGTATCTTGCAAATTTATGACTTGAAATCTGGTTCTGCAAAATCTTTCTGAATTCTTTCTTTCACATACTTTCGTTCGGCCAGATAACTTTCACACACCTAAACATACTTATATACTGGTTGAACACCTAGCAGAACAAATCAATATATCGAAAAACACTCGTACCTTATCATACACAAAATCATATATACGCAGGCGGGGTGTTACAACGTCACCACCCGAGAACCACGAAAGGCCTCTAGGCTTGAAATTGCTGGTTATACAGACAAATCGAGGGCTTTCTCCTAATTTACTTATCAGCAATCAGCTAGCACAATAGCGTGGGTGTTGCTGGGTTAGGATGGATTGGGTTAGAGGCAAGGTTTGGTGTGAGGGGTTGGGTTTTTGTAATTTTTTTAAGTTTGTTTTAATTTAATTTTATTATTTTTCTACATTCAAGATATTTTTATAGTGATATATTTCTACTAAAATTTTATAAATTATATTTATTATGAATTGTTGGTTGAAATCAAAATATGCATGCATTTAATTCTAAATAATTTTTTGAAAAATTATGATATTAGTGCATGTAAATTCCACAATATTGAAAATGTTTGATAAAAATTATTTAATCAGTGTCAAATAAATTTAATAAAATTAATTATAGACCAAATAAAATTAGTATCAAATCAATTAATTCAATGAAATTAATATCACACTACCTTTTGTTATTTCATACCAATCTCCCAGCAACCGCAAAATTTATGCACTATTTTCGCTAATTTTCCAAAAATAATGTTGAAATTATGAAATTAAAAAGTTTAGGACTAAATTGCAAAAAAATTAAAGTTAAAATTGTGAAGTGTTAAAAGTTTTAGAACTAAATTGCACATTGTTAAAATTTGTGAAGTTTGAAAAGATGTATAATTGTGAAATAAAATATTGTTTCAAAAAAATTTTGTGGCGATGAAGATGGCGATGCTACAACCGCTAGCACAATGGCCGGCACGAAAAAACATTCGACTAGGGCGAAAAGAGTTGAGTGTTGGAAATAGTTTGATTTGATCAAAACAAAAGAAAAGAACGCACAAGGAAAGCCGATAAAAAAACGTCAATGCAAAAATTGTTGCATTCTTTTCTCTTGGCATAAAGTTATTGGTACTACACACCTCAACAGATACTTTAAGAATTGTAAACCAAAAGGCATCACAGCTACAAATCAGGTGTAACTACAGTTCCGCTTACCTAGTGCCGTCGATTTTTCTAGTGGCTCTCTTAATCTAAATAATTTGGTGACCTAATGCGCCAAGAAGGGATGGTTATATTCGTGGCGAGTAGTGAGTTTCCACTTTCAATCATAGAAAGGCTACATTTGACGAAATATCTCCAACTAAGGTACAAATCTGTTTCTAGAAATACTTTATATGTTGATTGCGTTCTTCATTATAATCATACAAAGCAAATATTTATAGACACTATAGTTAGATTTAAAGGTAGTTTATCATTTACTTCAGATTTATGGATTGGCATTAATCATAAAGGTTATATAGGTGTCACTGTACACTACATGGACAATCAATGGCTAATGCACAAAAGAATTACGGCTTTTAAAGTTGTTGATTACCCTCAAAATGCAACAAATATTGTAATTGTGTTACTTGAAATTCTAAGGGAATTTAGTTGTGAAAGTCGAGTTCATAGTTTTACACTTGATAATGCTCCAGTTAATGGAGTAGTAATTGAACAATTAGCAGCTAAATTAAAGCCTGAATTTGATGGAATTTTTTTCATGTTCGTTGTGTGTGCCACAAATTTACTTTGATAGTTCAAGTTGGAATGAAGTTTATAGAACATGAATTGAAAAATATTAGGTATGCTTGCAATTTCATTATGATATCACCTACGAGAAAACAAGCTTTTGATGTACAATGTGGTGAACTTGGAATGCCTCCAAAATCGTTTGTAACAGACATAGGACATGGATGGAACTCAACTTATTTAATGCTTGAAGCTTGTGAAGGTTATTCAACTTTAATATCTGGATTGTACAATGGTCGACACACGTACAACACACAATTTGGTGTGAAAGCAGAAGATTGGAATATTGTTTTTTAAATTAAAAAATTTTTAAAAGTATTTTATGATGCTACAAATGAGTTGTCTAGCGTTTATTATCCAACTAGTCCAAAAGTGTTGGAGCATTTTTATTTCATTGCTGAAAATTTTCGTGCACACAAGTCGGATCCATTATTTTCTGATATGATTGAAGTAATGAAATAAAAATTTAGAAAATATTAGGAAAATTTACTTATGTTGTTTCCTTTACTAATGATAATGGATCCTAGATTGAATGTGGCGGGAACAAAATTTGTGATAAAAGAGATATCAGAAAGATTAACTTTTGGGTTGCCCCCTTTATGTCCGTCGTTAGAAGATTGTCTTTGTAGATTGTACGGCTCAATGCTGCACCATCAGGTAAAAATATTCGAACACCCAACCTCGCCTCTGTATCTACGTCAAACACAAGACCCAAAAAATTTATATTTGTCCTTATGAATGTTAAGGATACTACTAATTTTAGTAGTAGTTCTTGCTATTCTTCAATCTATTGCCACGGTTCAAGCGAAATTGCATTTGAGTTGAATCAATGTTTTATACAAAGACTATCTTAGTATCATAGATAAGGAAGAAAGAACGAATTTTGATGTTCTTAGGTATTGGAAAAACAACGAGCGTTAATACGCAATTGTGTCTATGATAGCACGAGATCTACTAGAGCCTTATTAGAGGCTGCTTTTAGTGGCTGATAAGTGTGTTTTGTGCACTTATTTAGGGCATGTGAACCCGCAATATTTGTATTTTTATATTTAATTCCTACTTAATTTGATTTTTTACTGCGTTTTAGGAGAAAATTTGGAATAAGAAGGAGTTTGACCAAAAATAAAGGAAAAATAATCAAAAGAAAGAAAGAGATATCAAAAGAAGAAAAGTTTCCAAATTCGGGGACGAGAATGTAAAGATGATAAAGATTGAGGATGAATTTTGACCCAGATAAATGTGGAATTTCGATGTGGCTATTTCTGAATAAATTGTAGATATTTTCGTCTATTTTTCATAGGAATTTGAATCACCTCAATTGGACATCAGGAGAAAAAGTTATCCCTAAAACGGTAAATTGCGACAGTGCTGTATAGTTAACCATGCGACCACACCCGCGGTAGCATGGTTCAATCGGGTAGAATGCGTCAGATTTTTTCCTTTTTCGACATGGACTCCAATTCTTGGGCTTCCTTGCACCTATAAAAAGCCAAAGTCGACCTAACCCAGGGGACAATCTGGAACAACTTTGGAGAGAAAAGTGAAGGCAAATACGGGTTTCAAGCGTGAGGATTTCACCACAAACATCGAAATTTATCGTCCGGTTATGGAATTCTTCTCCTTTTTCTTATTTTCTTGTTTTAATATGTTAGGTTAAGTTTATTGTTGCGTTGAGGTGTAGATGAACCATTTTATTTGATTGTTATTCATGGATTGTTGAATTGAGCCAACAACTTATTTTGGATTTAAGTTTTTAATATTGATCTGTTTTCTTCATATGTTGAGTGCACGCAATTATATGATATTTGTGGTTTAATTTTTGAATCGAGAGATCCAAATTAAACTAGACACCTATTAAAAACCGTGGAGTTCGATAGCGGATAAAGATATACCGCTATGCTACATGTGATCTTTTAATATTTTCATAAATCATTAATGTGTTCTTGTGTATTTATGTTTACCATAGAGATATAGGTAAATTGTGCATGAGAATAGTTCGAATATTACTCGAGAGAGAATATTTGATAAATTTGGAATTCGATCTTTAAATTTAATCAAGTTGCCAATTCAATAATCTGAAATAATAATCGGGTAAAATGGGGATTCGAAATCTGTTCGCCACTTTGCTCACTGATTTTTCTCCAAATAATTTCACAAATTGCTTTCTAGCTTTAGCTTAAATTTTAGCCTTAGTTTGCACATTTAATTTTAATTGCTATTTGTTAATTAGTTTTTAGTATAAAAATCCCACATTTTTATTAGTTTCGGTTAAGTGCAGTAGGAATTAAACGATATACTAATAGTTCTCGTGGGTACGATATTCGGACTCCATTAGTCCACTTTATTACTTTTCCGATCCGTACACTTGCGGTCGGGTTTTAGCGCAATAAACTTTTGGCGCCGTTGCCGGGGATTGTAATTATTTTCTCGTTTAGTTTAGCTAGCACCAATTCGAACTTTATTTATTTTTAATTAATTTTATTGCATTTTTCTTTGACAGTTTCTCTTATCTTCTCTCAGGTTTATGCGAAGTGCGAGGCTCGGTCAACCTCTCGAACTTGATCCAGAGATCGAGCGTACATTTCGTCAAAGACGTAGAGAAGCTAGAGAAATAGAAAAACAAAAAAATCAAAAAAAAAGAAAGAAATGGCGGCCAACGATGAAATTCTGCGAATTAACAATGATGGAGAACGAGCAGAAGAGGCTGTGGACGAAGATAACATGCTAGTTGGCGATTTTATGACGCCACAGATCATTCAAAGCCAATCCAACATCGTTTACCCTCCATTTTGGCAGCCCACATTCCAACTGAAGACAGATGTGATCCATCTTTTCCAAAATGGACACCAATTCTATGGATTGCCAAATGAAAACCCGCACACGCATGTCTCGCGCTTCTTGGAGATGTGTGAACATTTTAAATATCAGGGCATTTCGAACGACGCCATCCGACTAAGGTTCTTCCTCGCACTCTACGAGACAAGGCTTTGGAGTGGCTTGATTCACAGTCAATTGCCAGTATCACCACATGGAATGACCTAGCTCAAAAGTTCTGCACCAAGTTCTTCCCTCCGGTGAAGATTGCCAAGTTGAAGCATGATATTTCTATTTTCCAACAGCATGAGTCGGAATCTTTCGATGAAGCTTGACAAAGGTTTAAGGGACTGTTGAGGAAGTGCCCGCATCATGGGATCAGTAATGGGCAACAAGTACAATACTTCTACGCTGGATTACTTCCCTTATGTAACAGCTTGGTAGACTCTTCATCAAATGGATCACTCTGCACCAAGACAATTGCTGAAGCTCTTGAGTTGTTTGAAAGGATTGCAAACAGCACGGCGATGTGGGCGTCCGATAGAAGAAATCATAGTAGAGCATTTGGAGTGTACGAAATAGATAACTTCACTGCTCTAACAGCGAAGATTGATGCTCTAGCCCACAAGGTGGAAAACATTGTGCAGTTCGGTAATTGGAAGGTAACTCGGCCACTTACTTGCGAGGAGTGTGGAGCTAATCATAGCACTATTGAGTGCCTTATTATCGCTCATCGCACCGCTCAAGTTGATTTCATTCAAGGAGGTCAGTGCCAACCCAACAATCCATTCTGCAACACTTATAATCAGGGTTGGCGTGATCATCCACGCTTTGGTTGGAGGGAAAATCAAAACAATGGAGGATTCCAAGGGCCACAGTACCAACAGGAAAAGAAGCCAGGTCTTGAAGAAATGATTGGAAAATTTATCGAAAGGACCGAGGCTTATATGGAGTGCACTGATCAATTCAAGAAGAAGACTGATATCGCCCTTCAGAATCAACAAGCCTCCATTAGAAATCTGGAAACACAAGCTGGGCAGCTGGCCAACATCATCTCAGACATACCACAAGGCACGTTGCCAAGCAATACGGAGGTGAACCCGAAGGAACAAGTAATGGCTATCACTACTAGAAGTGGGGTACAATTTCCTGAGATCCATATCAAGAGCCCCTCTAAAGAGTAAGAAAACGAGATGATTGAGGAGATAGAGCAGAAGAGGGGCAAAAGGTACCAATTGAGGTAAAAGTCGAAGATAATGTGGGAAATTCATCAGAAAAGACATCAGTGCCAATGAAACCTTATATGCCACCTATACCATTTCCTCAGAGACTTCAGAAGCGCCGATTGGATCAACAATTCTCCAAATTTCTTGAAGTTTTCAAGAAACTACACATCAATATTCCCTTCGCAGAAACCCTAGTTCAAATGCCTCTCTACCTCAAATTCATGAAGGAGATGCTAACAACGAAGAGAAAGCCGGATGATAGTAATGTTATAACACTCTCCGAGGAATGTAGTGCAGTCCTGCAGGAAAAATTACCATCGAAACTCAAAGATCTAGGGAGTTTTTTTATCCCTTGTACTATTGGTAATTTATTTTTTAATAAAACTCTATGTGATACGGGCGCCAGCATGAATTTAATGCCTCTATCTATCTACAACAAGTTGGGTTTAGGAGACCCGAAGCCCACCTATATCACTCTCCAGCTTGCAGACCTCTTATTGAGGCACCCGTACGGCTTGGTAGAAGACGTGCTTGTAAAAGTGGGGAAATTCATCTTCCCAGTTGATTTCTTGATAGTGGATATGGACAAGGACAGCCGGAGGCCACTTATATTGGGGAGGCCATTCCTTGCTACAAGTCGAGCTCTGATAGACATGGAGCTTGGAACGGTGATCTTGCGCGTACAGGACGAAAAAGTGACATTCAGCATCGTCCCACCACCGGAGCTCCACAACAATCTCATCTCTGCTGTGAAATAGAGCAGATAGCAAGAAAAAGTGTGGGGGTTTTAAAAGACCCTTTGAAGCCACCTTAGTCAAGAGGAAGTGCTCCCAAAAGTCGGGCTCTAGACTATAAACGGAGCGCTTGGTGGGAGGCAACCCATCTCTATATCCTTTTTACTTTTGTTTTCTTTCGTAGTTTATTTATTTATTTATTTCAGTTGTTTTTCCTTTCTAAGCTTTAGAATAAACCTAGCAGATCATCTACAGCCAGCATAGTGGAACATGCCAGATCAGTCAGTCATCATCCCACCTCACGAGATAAATAGGGGAGTATCTGTTTCCTTTATCTTTTACTGTGTTTATTGTGATTTTTTATGAGCTTTATTATGCATGTCGGGGGCAGTGTACTTATTATTTTGAGGGGGTGGAGGTACTTTTTCTATGATGTCCAATATTTCTTTTGTTTGAGCAGTAGCATTCTTCTTCTTCTTCTTCAAAAAATGGGGAGTTCATGTTGTGTTTTAGTATATGGGTCAAGATGTTCATCGCCAATGAGGACAATGTGCTTATTTTTTGTAATAGTTGGATATGGAATATTATCGTCAATTTTTATTTTCTATCACTTATTTATGCATGATTGTTTTATTGCTCACATAGTTGTTATTTAATTCTCGTTCTTGTCAAATTATCACCTAAATGCTGTATTCCTATAGGATGACCTGTGACAAACCTTTTATACTTAGAGCTAAGTAGTCCTCCCCAACCATATGTTAGAATCCAAACTGGCCAAGAGGCATAGTTTGGGGGTGGTGGCATTAGTAACTCTATGTTGGAGGAATTATCGTTTGATGTCTTTTCACTTGAGTTGAAGGAACTTTAGCTAAAGGGTCTAGACCGGCACTGACCAATACTATCATTCTCCCAGTTAAAAAAAAAATGAAAAGAAAAAGAGAAGGAAAAACAAAGAACATGTATTTTAATTTTCTGCCCCATTCTCTTGCCTTATTGACTCGAGTGATTAAGTCTGAGAGGTATTTCAAAACCTGGTGCCTTGAGTGACGAGCTCGGGAGTCATCGACCTAAAGCTCGTTACATGGGTCCTTAAGAAAGCATTATTGTTGGGGCATTGCATTGCATTTCATGTAGTTCGTAATAAAGAAAAAGAAAAAAAAGGGACAAAAGAAAAATCCGGAAATTGTTGAGATTGATAGGGGTTTGAAGTGTTGGAAAGAGACTCGAAGGCGAGAGATCTGGAGGCTTGAGGGATAGATTACTGCAATTCTTTTAACATTTAGTCACTTTTCTTGACATCTTGTGTGTGGAAAATGCATGATATATTTTAAGAACCCGCAAGTTTGAAACACCTTAGGAATTGAGAGAAAATCATTAGGAGTGATTCATGAGCGAGGTGAGAAGCTGCTACCACTTGGGAATTGGGCATGGTTTCGTTTGAGCAATTTTTGGCGATACTCGGACAAGAACTTGAGTTACGTGATAACTAGCACACCCCCACACACCTCGATAGTCAAGCACTTAAATAAGTGAATTTTTTGGTGATTGTTCTATTGTCCATCGTGAAGTTTTATTTGCCTGAGGCTTATGGTGCACAGTTTGGCTATGGAGTTGTGTTTGTGGTTGGTGATTAGTTTGTTCTTGTGTTTATTTTTGTCATTAAGTTTAGTTTAGTTGTTCGAGGATGAACAATGTTTTAGTTTGGGGTGTCTGATAAGTCCGTTTTGTGCACTTATTTAGGACATGTGAACCCGTAATCTTTGTGTGTTTATATTTAATTCCTACTTAATTTGATTCTTCATTGTATTTTAGAAGAAAATTTGGAATAAGAAGGAGTTTGAGCAAAAATAAAGGAAAAATAATCAAAAGAAAGAAAGAGATATCAAAAGAAGGAAAGTTTCCAAATTTGGGGACGAGAATGTGAAGATGATAAAGATTGAGGATGCATTTTGACCCAGATAAAAGTGGAATTTCAAAGTGGCTATTTCTGAATAAATTGTAGATCTTTTCGTCTATTTTCCATAGGAATTTGAATCACCTCAATCGGATATGGGGAGCAAAAGTTATCACTAAAACCGTAAATTGCGACAGTGCTGTATAGTTAACCATGCGACCGCACCCGCGGTAGCATGGTTCAATCGGGCAGAATGCATCGATTTTTTCCTTTTTCGACATGGACCCCAATTCTTGTGCTTTCTTGCACCTATAAAAAGCTAAAGTCGACCTAAACCAGGGAAGACGATCTGGAACAGCTTTGGAGAGAAAAGTAAAAGCAAATACGGGTTTCAAGCGTGAGGATTTCACCACAAACACCGAAATTCATCGTCCGGTTATGGAATTCTTCTCCTTTTTCTTATTTTCTTGTTTCAATATGTTAGGCTAAGTTTATTGTTGCGTTGAGGTGTAGATGAACCGTTTTATTTGATTGTTATTCATGGATTATTGAATTGAACCAACAACTTATGTTGGATTTAAGTTTTTAATATTGATCTGTTTTCTTCATATGTTGAGTGCACGCAATTATATGATATTTGTGATTTAATTTTTGAATCGAGAGATCCAAATTAAACTAGACATATATTAAAAACCGTGGAGTTTGATAGCGAATAGAGATATATCGCTATGCTACATGTGATCTTTTAATGTTTTCATAAATCATTAATGCGTTCTTGTGTATTTATGTTTACCATAGAGATATAGGTAAATTGTGTATGAGAATAGTTCGAATATTACTCGAGAGATAATATTTGATAAATTTGGAATTCGATCTTTAAATTTACCAAAGTTGTCAATTCAATAATCTGAAATAATAATCGGGTAAAATGGGGATTCGAAACCTCTTTGCCACTTTGCTCACTGATTTTTCTCCAAATAATTTCACAAATTGCTTTCTAGTTTTAGCTTAAATTTTTTCCTTAGTTTGCACATGTAATTTTAATTGTTATTTGTTAATTAGTTTTTAGTATAAAAATCCCACATTTTTATTAGTTTCAGTTAAGGCTAGTAGGAATTAAACGATATACTAACAGTCCTCGTGGATACGATATTTGGACTCCATCAGTCCACTTTATTACTTTTGCGATCCGTACACTTGCGGTCGGGTTCTAGCGCAACAGTGGCGATGGTAGAGTTTTAACTGATTTCAGGTCAAGACTTAAAGAAGACATATTGGAGAGTTTAATGCGTTTAAAAGATTGGAAAGATGCAGACACGCGACTACAAAACAGAGTAGATCAGCTTATAGCCTAGCATTTCGAAGAACTAACATATTATTAGATAAGCAAGTTTATTTATTATTTTATTGTCTTTATTCTTTATTCTATAATCTTTGTGTATTTTTTTTGTATTTTCGATTTTTTTCATTTGTTTAAAAAATTATACACGTGACGATTTGTTTCTTGTATAATTTTAACTCTGCCTACATAATATTAGTAGCCGATCCCAAGCCCGGATAAAAGGAGAAGGGTTTAGATTTTAATGCATTGCAATTTTAAATTTTTTTAATTGAAAACCTATATTCATTTCGACTCTTTTCTAGCTTTAACTTTCAATTAATTAATATCTACTTTTATTCTTTTAAGGAAACCTAAAAAAAAGGGGCTCACGAGCAGCTCGGCTCGTGAGCTACCCAAGCTCGAGCCAAACCCGAGCTACATGAGAGGTATATGAGTTGAGCCAGCTCGGCTTGTTTCACAGACGAGCCGAGCTGAGCTTGAACTGACACTTGGATGAGCTGATTAGCAAGGCTCAGCTCATTTTCCACCCCTAACTAACGCATCCATTGTAGAAAAAAATTTGACATATAGCTAATTTGTGGCCCTTAACATGTAATTTACACATCTATTGTGGATTCTCTAAGGGTCAAATGATGTATATAATAGCGTATAAGATTTGTGATATATAATTGATGTTGTTGTTCGATTTTAATTTTAATTGAGTAACTAGGCTTTTTTGCCGCCCTTGAAATCTATTTTTAAAACTTTTTAATTCAGTTTTAATTCCAACTTGACATGTTTTCGCAACCTTGCAATCCTTTCTTTTTCTTCATACATTATCTATTACTAGCAGTAACACCCGTGTGTTGCACGAAAATCATGTATATTGGTATGTAATTCTCATAAATATATATAAATTATCATTACGAGTATTGAAGATTATTACAGAAAACAATACTACAATCCCGAACATCACATGATTAAAGTAAAGCATGTTCATCTTTTAAAAAAATTGACATAATTTCGTTTGTACTTCTGTCAATTGCAACTTGTAAATATTTACACAATTTATAACAATCAACATGAATAAATAAAAGTATAAAAATCTCTGTGGACAACAAAATTTGACATTGGTAACCAACAATAGTAGCATTCGTTAATTGTGTACAAAATTAAATTGGACAACAGTACCAGGTATATTATAAAATCTATAAATACATCAATCTTGAATGCACAATGGACAATATGTTGTAGTGCTTCCTCCATGGCTTATTTGTCATGCGACATGTAAGGAATGAATATGTGATCGATACACATGGGAACCTACAATAGAACAGGCAAGTACAAATCTCATCAACATTGAAAAGTAAAAAACCAATCCATAGTACTCTAAAGCCAACCAACCCTATATTCATCCATACCAGCATAGACAAAGGATAAGATATTTTGCAGCACAAATAGCAATCCATGGAACTCTAAAGGCAACCAATCCATCTACAATAGCACAAGGTTTAACAAATCTCATCAATATTTTATGCATTTGATATTCTATAGCACAAATAGCAAAATAGGAGCTGCAATGCAAATCACTATATTCCCCTTCAATGACTATATCAATATGGGATTTAGCTAAAGGCAACCAATCCTATATCTATATATACGATATCTCACGCTTTATACGAACAGTTATAACGTAAAAGACGCAAAAAACATACCTCATATGATTCGTACACACAATACTATAGATTACTGGAAACTTCTTTGTACAAGACATTTGTAGTCGTGCTAGTCTGGCATCCACTATCATCACAAAGGATGAATATCAACCCCTTCCTATTCATCATCCTCGAGACCGCGACATGTAGCTAACCATGGGAGAAGATTGGCCTCCTCAAATACACCCCAACGTTACTGAGCCTCTGTCCCGACTCTTGTTGATAGTCATCTCATAGCAAACCATCAGAGACAATTGACTTTTATGAAAAGTGAACAGTAATCATATATCAGACGGGGTTAGACTCGGTATGGGATGTAATAGCAATTATTTACATGAACCCTAAGATCGTGAACATCATGATTATCATGCAGAAATTAAAGGAGAGGAGTTAGAGAAATACCTCCCTTTATTGTAGAGATTTGATCTTGAATGAGGGATTGGGTTTCTCCCTCTTGACCTATAAACCCTTATGTGTTGGATTTCGTAATTGGTCTTTATGATGGAATAAAACATCATATTTATAGGTAGAGAGAGGATCGAAGTTCCAATTAAGATTTAATTAGACTTAATCTAAACCGTCCATCAAGGTAGAGTTATAATTGGAAAAGATCTTCTTTAGTATATTGAATTGGACATGAATAGTATATTTCCTAAAGAAAACGGGATTCCTATATGGACCACATTATGGTTAGGAAAATACTTGTAGGTCAAGTAAATTATTTTCCTTACAGTCTCCCACTTGGTCCATAGGAAGATCCATTATTGTTATAATTTAGGATGCATAAGATGCGCATTATATGCTAAATTCTTCTTTAGTCGATTATCATGAGCGCATTGGCTAATCTAGCTATCAATGGGAGTCATAGCGATCCCACATCATTCTGCAACATGGTTTCTTTCATATACCACACCAGTGACAACTTTCTTAACTAGGCCATAATTAGAGATCACATAATGGTCCAATAATGTCTTTTTTATAAAGGCGATTTCAGTTATCATACATCCAATCATAAAAGGTGTACAATGGAAAATAGAAAATAGAAATAGATGTAGAAGTGTATTACGAGCTCAATGACAACTTTCTATCTTCTAACATCTTGCTCAATGATAGATATTTAAGGTGCATGTGTTTTGCTCCCTTAGATATTCTGTTATGCTTGGAGAAAAAAATTGCAGCTTAATTGTTGCAGTAAAGAGTTAAGGGCTCGTAAATATGAAATCAGACCTTTAGTTGTCCCTTCATCAAATTCTACTTGGTAAAGCATATAATCATTGGAAATAGTCGATCTCCTTTCATGTTTCATCCGTATGTTTATTGGCTATAATCTCATTATGGAGTTGTTGATCATTTATTGAATGCTCCTTATTATTTAACTGTTCAACAAAATGAGGATTCCCTACATCTTTCGAAATAGATGGTAAAGGGATAGGTACCCTTATTTCTTTAATGATCTCATCTTGAATTTTGTTACTCCCACTGATTTCACCATTCTCATAGAATCTGGCATTATCGATTTCAACAATTCTCGTACTATGGTTAGGGTAGTAAAACCAATATTCTTTTGACTTTTCCGAGTAACCTATAAAGTAACCACTTACCATTTTAAACTCCAATTTCTTTTCATATGGATTATAAATTCCAGCCTTAGTTGGACAATCCTAAACTTGGATATGTTTTAAACTAAGTTTCCAACCTTTCCACAGTTCAAAGATCTCTTTGGAACTGCCTTACTAGGAACCCGATTCAAAATATAAACAGATATGCGTAGAGCATCTATCCACAAGAATATAGGTAAATTAGCATAACTCATCATATATCTAACCATTGCTATGTATGTACAATTTCACCTTTCAGCTACCCCATTCAACCATGGAGAACCAGGCATTGTGTATTGGGCAATAATTCCAAGCTTCTTGAACTTAATCAACACATTCATAAGGTTTCAATATATACGACGTGAAACTAAGGTGCTAATGTGGGTTGTCACCATAATTTCTATACATTATACCATCTGAGGTCATAATATTCATCACAGACAGCTTAATTGAGTGATGTTTTTTACAATCAAGGTATCTGTGGATATTCTTTGATCTCAATATAAACACTCCTTAATGGTTGATTCAACATAAGAATATAGTTCTGTAACACCCCAAGTCACGAATTTGCGATCTTGGACGCGTCACCATTTCTTTCACATGAAATGCGGAAAAAAAGTAAATAGAGCTTTTTTTTTCTGTGTCAACCCTTATTTTAAATTAAAAAGCATAAAGGTAAATAAATTTTTGAGATAACCTCTTTTTTTTTAAATAAAAGGCTACAGAAATTTTCTGCAGAGTATCTCTTATAAATTGGGCTTAACCAACCTGTAAGGGAACCCTACGCTAGCACAACAATCAAATACGCATATCCACATCAAACCAACAATCATCATCCATTCATGTAGGCCAAATAGTATTTTAAGTAAATAACCGACCTCCAATATTATCTAATAAATAACATAACTTCTTTAAAATCATACGTAAATACCCCCAAAAGACTAAATCAACATCTAAAAGAATTAAGCAACGAAAGAATAGAAACTAAGTAATTTAAACCAATCTCTTATTCCAAGGAAATCAAAAGTATGACACGTGTACTGGGTGAGCTTGCCTCCAAGCGATCTCCTCAATGCATCAATTCTCATCACCTGAAACATGGGAAAATTGAAGGAGTGAGCTAAAGCTCAGCAAGTAAACTTTTATGCAAGTGATACATGCGAATGAGATATATTACGTAAAACCTAGACTTATGCAATCCCACCTACATTGACCCCTTTCCATTTCGCCTTTTAAAAAAAGAACATTTTTTTTGCGAGCTCACTTGGTGTATCCTCTAGCCAATCAGATGCAGTGGGGGAACCAGAAATTTCCTACCGTTAGGTGCCACAAAGCGGTACAACTTTCATTACTTTCACTTTCACTTTCACATACTTTCACTTTCGCTTTACTTTCGATCGGGTACGCTGGTCCCCCGCGCCCCATTTCCCCCTCACCCCTTTCATGGCTTAGAGGTACACCCATTTTTCCCAAAAACTTGAGGTAGCTTTCTTTCAGAAATTTGTACCTTTCGACCAAAATTTTATTCTTCCAAATCATTGACCAACGTGCTCATAGATGCAATAGCATAATGTCTATGCATGGTTGATCATTGCTTAGCATGTATAGTGCTTATACCACATAAATCGAATAGTGCTAAGATCATACGTCATTGCAAAGAGGCCACAGAAGCACATCAACTTACCTTAACCCATTCATTTTACATGTAACGGTGTCAATGAGCCAAAGATTCTAGTTTGTTACAAAAATATAGAGAAACGCTTAAAATAGGATTCTACAATCAAAACATTATAAACCCTCCCATTTCAAACCGTCAACTTCTCCAAGAGTGGGCAAAACTTCAAGTTTGGAGCATGCAATCACATGAACTCATGTAGCTACATTACCAATTAAAATCACACACAGACTTAGGCTATAGAGACCACAACACCTCTTCAACTCCAAACACATAAGCTGAAAATGTTTTTACAATTTGGGCAAGGGACTTTCAAAATATTATTTAACATAGCAAAATGTGGAATAAAATCATGAAATTTTTACAGAAGGTATAAAACTCATATAAGTCCCTCATATTTGAAAATAAGCTCATAATGATAACATTTAGGTAGCCAAAACATTTTTCTTCTGGCCGAAAGGCTGCTCTAGGGTACCAATATCATTGTTCACGAAAAATGCCATAAAAACTAGTACGGGCCTCCGAATGATGTGAAATCAATTTTAAACGATACCTAACTCATAAAGATACAGTTTCCAAGTTGAATCACCTAAATATCCATCCTACACAATCAATTATGGGCGCTTGAAACCAGGCAACAGAAACCCCCAATCTGTCCAGCAACTGGTTTGGGTGCAAACTTCATCAATCTCATTCAAGAATTTAATCAAACACCTTCTTTGCACATATATTTACACAAAAACTCAGAAACTTACCTTCAAATCCAACACCTTCATTGCCCATATATTTACACAAGAAAACTCATAAACATAGCTCCAAATCTTCAATCAAACATAACTTCAAATCTTCATTATGCTTATATAGATCAATTTAAAAGCCCCATCTATAATACATATATGCCCTAATCAAAATCAAAGGAAACAATACCAAAAGAACATGGAAAACTCATTGTGTGAATCTCGATTTGGCATGTGTGAGCATGTATAATAAGAACAATTATCATATCTTACCTATTCTTCCTTGCCTGGCTCGTCGTAGAGAGAAGTAGTAGAGAGAAGTAGCGAGAGAGAGAGATAGAGACACGAGAGATGAAGTATGTAATGGAGAGGGGGCTATGTACGAGTTATATGGGTTTTGGGCTGTCTTGTTTGGGTTTCATTTGGTGGACTCAAGTTGGGCTTGTTCTCCTTAATTTACTAAGCATTTGGGCTAAGACTAATAGGTACAATATTGGGTTTTAGTTTCAATAATAGGCTTTAATAAGTTATCCCAAGATTAAAATATCCAATTTCTAAGCAATAAGCAAATAAATTATAAGCAAATACGAAAAAGAATTTTAAATTCCAAATAGATCAAACGCAAACGTAAAAAACATAACATCTAAACATATTTTCGTGAAGTTGAACGTTCTAATTGGTACATTGACCGTGACAACATCCAAGTCCTTCCACTGCAAAACAAGGTCAACATCTCAAATATTAAAATTATCTATCACGAACGAAACAATAAAGTTCCACATAATTTATTATAAAATTTCACTTCATTTAATAATCACGATATAATTCAAGACAGTGCTACAAGTTCTCTTGTGGTCAACCAATTAATACAAATGTCGAACAAACGAACGTATTTTGAACTTTATGATAGTATTATTATGATCATATTTCAATGTCTTTGTTAGAGTCACTGTGGTGAACCCTAAGTATACAACTTTGATCATCAAATGGTTTAAAACCAAACTTTATTGATTTAAGATTTAAAACCAAAAAGCTTTGCTGGCTAAATCTTAAAACCCTTTAAACTTTAGGGACTAAAACATAATAGAATCCCAAACTTTAGGGTGTAAAATATAAAATTCAAGGAATTGAGGCCCAACTTGAATAATTTATGACTTTGGGGGCTAAAATAATAAATCTAATCGTTTAAAGGTGAAATTTCAATTCTGAAATAACCTTAAGGACGTAAGATGCAAAAAATGTAAATCTTCAAAAATTGCATAAAAACCCCAAATTCATCTAATTTACAAATCAAGCGCCACTTTTCCTTAATCGTTTTCAATCACATTAGTTGAAACCGAATTCAAAATCACAAACATAAATGACATCTTGTAATCTGACTTTCTCAATTCATAATTAATAGCCCAAATATCATAAATTAGATTAAAAATGAATTTGTGATTGTTACTGGTCAAAATAAACGTTGGGCTTCATCAACAGATATAATGAATTATTGGGCCTCAACTAGTCCCACACCACAGCTTGGCCCACCACCACCAATTCCACCTTCTATATATGGGCGAGCTCATCATTTAGAAAGGTATGCCCTTTCTACATCTATAGACAAAACCTGACTTTCCTTATACTTTCAGGCACTTCCGGCCGTTGACTTGACCGTCGGAGCCCTCGCTGCCGCCGCCACGGTGGCCAGGGGCTCGAACGGGTTGTTGCGTGTACAGGGATGCGAGGTCGTCATCGGGATTCTGATTGGGGCCCATTTATGAAGGTCAGCTGTCTCGACTCGGGGAGGGAGATCGACATTCATTTTTAGAGGTCAACAAATTGGCGCCGTCTGTGGGAATCGGCACAAAAAGCAGCTGGGAAGTATCCAATATTTTCCGGCGAAAAGACCGGGATCCAAAACCTCGAGTAGATCTTGAAGAAGATGGTGATTCTCAACCCAAATAGCTACTAGAAAAAGATTTTCTTCCTTTCTCCTTTCTCTGTAAAAGAGATCCAAGAACAAAGAGCAGCTCGAGCAAGAGCTATGAAAGAAGCAGATTACAAAAGTCTTTTTCCAAAGAATATTTTTTTAAAAAAGAAAGGATAATGCTCAAGCTCCTAATTTTCCCTTCATTCAAAGGTAGAAACAAACGAAATAGAGCTCAAGAAAGCTCTTCCTCGGCTGAGAGAAGAAATCAGAAAAGAGGTCAGAGTTAAGAAGTCATATTTTTCAGCCAATGAAGGCATTACCAGATTTGAGAAACGCCTCTCCAGCCAAAGCCATGAAAGATCTAAGCTTGAAATGACGATCTTTTCGGTCAAAATGTAGCCGTTGACACCACCAAAGCCGATGCCAAGTCCGGCAACCATCCAAACGTCCACCGCCGACTACTTTCAGCTTTACACCGGTGGACATGGTTTGATAGTGACTTGGGTCATGGGTGGCTGGTGATTTGACACTTGCAGAGTTGCAGTCACGCTTGTTGACTTTTGGGACGAGTAATAGCTTCACATGCAAGATTGCATATTGGTGAGTTGTTGGGCTTCAATCTTATATGTCGCCAAAGTTCTCTGATTGGGCTCCCAATTATGATTAAAGCCCCAATGACGTTTCTGATAAGAAAGCAGAACACTAAATTCGGTTGGTCCTTCTCTTCATTAAACCACCTCGGTGCAAACTATGAAATTGTGGGCCTCACCTATATCGCATCTTCTCTCCACTTTGGCAGAGAATTGAGCCCCGGCAAGATCATCTCGTCTACTCAACTGGGCGACGAGTAATTGGGCCTTGTCCTTGCCCTCTCTACCTCGCCAACACCCCATTCAGAAGAAATTGATCCTCGGCCAAAAGGTGCCCCGCTCATTCACCTCAGCCTGAACTCGAGCCCTGGCTGCAGCGCCTATCCCGCTCCACTCGACGAAGAGAAATTGGGCCTCATCCTCACCCTCTCTATCTCGCCCAAGCTACATCGCCAAGAAAATTTTGGCCTCGGCCATTTCGCCTTGTATACGCCAGAAATCGGCTACTACTCGTCTACTTCATTAATGGATGAGAGCTTACTAGAGGAACCATGAACAAAAGCTCCCTACACTAGCCTCATTTTTAAACAAGTAAGAAAAATTACTCTCATTTTTCATGACTTGTTACTTGGCGTGATATGTCAATTGCATTGAATATTGGTGGGATAGAATCCATAGTCCAAAAGAGGTGAATGCACACAAAATGCTCTATGAAATGCCGCAACCGAAACCTCATTTGACATCATATCATAATTAGCTTGGGACCATGAGCTACCGCCTCCGTTCTTTAACATCGAGGCTGTGACATCCTCTTTACATTTGTTAAGGTCTTTATTGACTGATATCGAGGCAATCACAGGCTCCTAGTATTGTTCTCGAGCCCAAAACTTACACATTGGCAGATTCTGCCTATTGCAAGCAGCCCATTTCATTCCACGAGATATTGGGACCGATCCTCAAAGAATTGGCTCATGAGGTGTATACCGTTGGAAAACCATAGATGTTAGCTTTCCATAACATTTTACGGATAGCGATTTGGAGTTTCGTGGCCGAAGATATTTCATTTTGTTTCCAACTAGTTCACTACTAAATTTTTATGCCGAAATGTTGTCCACAACCCGCTTCGCTCGATTGCTGCTAAGAGATAATTAGCAAGTGAAGCATACATTATTGGATAGACACGGATGTTACCTTTCCATAGAATTTTACAGATCGCAATTCAGAAGTTTCAAGCCAAAGATATCGCATTTTATTTGCAGACGGTTCACTGCTGAATTTTTACTCGAGAATGCTATTGACAGCCTACTTTGACGAATTGCTGCAAAACATCCCAAAGGAATTAGCTGATGAGCCATGAACCGTTGTTAACTTTCCATTGAATTTTACGGATCACAATTCGGAGCTTCGTAAGCAAAGATACAATGCTTTATTCGCTGAAAGGTCGATGCTGAATTTTGATATAGGGAATTGAAGGAAATTTGCTTCTCCCGAATGATCCAATAGTTTTACGTAGTGTAAGATCCAACTGCCATTATCAAAACTGCCATGATAACCTCCGGCAAGTTCTTTCGAGGCTAGTACACCTCCCTATTATAAGTTGGTAAGAATTTTGCAAAATCCTGGTTGCCTTCGTGAAAACGATGACTCGTTGAAACACAACCATGGCAAGTTGTAAGGCTATATTGGCAATGCCAAGCCCTTGTTCGTGGGTTTCCTTATTATTCGAGGCGAGCAACTAGCCCTCTCCACCGAGGCAACTCGTATGCCTTCATTGTTTATCTCTTAGCCGAGGTAATCTACAATCCCTTGTGAACTATATCATTCAAGTCAAGTATTTATGTCTTACATTACATGATATTATTTTGCTTCGAGCATCACTTAGTTGATGTGATCTATTATTCTACTCCAGCGATGCCTCGTATTCATGAGAAGTCTCTATTCTACTCCGGCGATGCCTCGCATTCATGAAAAGTCTTTATTCCGCTTCGGCGATGCCTCGTATTCACGAGAAGTCATCTTATTCCGCGCCTCAGAGATGCCTTGTATTCATGAGAAGCTTCTATTCCGCTCCGGCGATGCCTTGTATTCACGAAAAGTCTCTATTCCGCTCCGGCGATGCCCTGTATTCACGAGAAGTCATCTTATTCCACTCCGGCGATGCTGTGTATTCACGAGAAATCTCTATTCCGATTCGGCGATGCCTCGTATTCATGAGAAGTCATCTTATTTAGCTCCGGCGATGCCTCGTATTCACGAGAAGTCTCTATTCCGCTCCGGCGATGCCTCGTATTCATGAGAAGTCTCTATTCCGCTCTGGCGATGCCTCGTATTCACGAGAAGTCACCTTATTCCACTCCGGCGATGCCTCGTATTCACGAAAAGTCTCTATTCTGCTCCGGCGATGCCTCGTATTCACGAGAAGTCATCTTATTGTGCTCCGACAATGCGTCGTATTCGAGAAGTCTCTATTCCACTCCCGCAATGCCTCGTATTCATGAGACGTCTCTATTCCGCTCCGACGGTGCCTCGTATTCACAAGAAGTCATCTTATTCGACTCCGGCGATGCTTTGTATTCACGATAAATCTCTATTCCGCTCTGGCGATGCCTCGTATTCACAAGAAGTCACCTTATTCCACTCCGGCGATGCCTCGTATTCACGAAAAGTCTCTATTCTGCTCCGGCGATGCCTCGTATTCACGAGAAGTCATCTTATTGCGCTCCGACAATGCGTCGTATTCACGAGAAGTCTCTATTCCACTCCGGCGATGCCTCGTATTCATGAGAAGTCTCTATTCCGCTCCGACGATGCCTCGTATTCACAAGAAGTGATCTTCTTCGACTCCGGCGATGCTTTGTATTCACGAGAAATCTCTATTCCGCTCCGGCAATGCCTTGTATTCACGAGAAGTCATCTTATTCTACTCCGGCGATGCCTCGTATTCATGAGAAGTCTCTATTCCGCTCTGGCGATGCCTCGTACTCACGAAAAGTCATCTTATTCCACTCCTGCGATGCGTGATATCCACGAGAAGTCTCTATTCCGCTTTGGTGATGCCTCGTATTCACGAGAAGTTATCTTATTCCGCTTCGGCGATACCTCGTATTCAAGAGAAGTCTCTGTTCTGCTCCCGTGATGCCTTGTATTCAAGAGAAGTCTCTATTCCGCTCCAACGGTGCCTCGTATTCATGAGAATTCATCCTTTTTCCACTTGGCGATGCCTTGTATTCACGAGAAGTCTCTATTCCCCTCATCTTATTCCGCTCCGGCGATGCTTCATATCCACGAGAAGTCATCTTATTCCACGCTGGCGATGCCTCGCATTCACGAGAAGTCTCTATTCCACTCCGGCGATGCCTCGTATTCATGAGAAGTCACTATTCAGCTCCGGGGATGCCTCGTCGACTTTACTTCTCCGAGGCCATTACATAAGCCCTCGCCGATTCTATTTCTTCGGGGCCATTACGTAAGCCCTCGCCAATTCTATTTCTCCGGGGTCATTACGTAAGCCCTCGCCGACTCTATTTCTTCGAGGCCATTACGTAAGCCCTCGTTGCCATCCTCGGCAAGCAACACTTTTGCCTCGGCCTACAATTGACTACTCATCCAACGCGTCGCCTCGGCCGGTATTTGGTTGCTTAATTTATCTACCGCCTTCGCAAGTGAGTTACTCTCCTATCTACTTATCAACCCCAGAACTCGTATAAATATTAAAGTTCTGGGCTTGGGGGATTCCTACAGTGAGCACTTTGCTTCCACCTATTTGTCTTTGACAGCAAATGCTCCGAGGCAAATCATGAGCCCTCATTGAGCTTACTTATCAGTTTTAGTATAATATGGTTTTTTAACCGTCATACCTCGCCCGATTCGGCTTCGGTAAGTATGGTTTTCAACCAACATGCCTTGCCCGCTTCGGCTTCAGCAAGTATGGTTTTTCAACCGACACGCCTTATTACCTTTGGCTTCGGCAAAGTATGGTTTTAAACCGACACGCCTCATTGGCTTTGACTTTGGCAAATATGGTTTTTTAACTGACATGCCTCGCACGCTTCGGCTTCGGCTTTGGCAAGTATGGTCTTCAACATACATGCCTCGCCCCCTTCAGCTTCGACAAGTATGGCTTTCGACCCACATGCCTCGCCTGCTTTAGTTTCGGCAAAATACGGTTTCTCAACCAATGTACCACCTCGGCAGGCTATTCGAAAGGCATTCCAGGGGCCAGGTGCAAGTTTTCATCATAATGTCTGAGGTTATTCGTAAATCCTCCATTTATTAGAAATTGGATATTATCTTCCGAGGCCATGCACATGCCTCGTCGATTATATCTCGATCATATCCACCGAGGTGATTCACATGCCTCGTCGACTATACTTTGATCACATTCGCGGAGGCCATGTGTAAGCCTCGCCAGTTCTACTTTTCAACAACTTAATAAGGCGGTTTGCAGGTCCCCCGGCTATCGGGGTCGACATCACAGTACATAAGCAATTCCTAAACCCTCACCACCGGCGACTAATACTTTAAACGCCAACCTGTACATAAATGAACAAATCGGACTTGGGGGACTTATGTTACTAGTCAAAATAAACATTGGGCTTCGTCCACTGATATAATGAATTATTGGGCCTCGACTAGGCCCACTCCACAGCTCGGCCCATCACGACCCATTCTACCTTCTGTATATGGGTGAGGTCGTCCTTTACAAAGGTATGCCCTTTCTGCATCTATAGACAAAACCCGACTTCCCTTATACTTTCAGGCATTTCCAGCCGTTGACATGACCGTCGGAGTCCCCACCGTCGCCACCGCTACGGTGGCTTGGGGCTCTAACGGGTTGTTGTGTGTACAGGGATACAGGGTCCTCATCAGGATTCTAATTGGTGCCCATTTATGAAGGTCGGCTATCTCGACTCGGGGAGGGAGATCGACATTCATTTTTGGAAGTCAACAGTGATCTTGAACAAAAATTCATCAGTAAGTACATATATACAGAAGTCTATGTATATAAGCTAAATTATATTCGAAAATCAAGTTTTTGATTTTGAATTTCACGTACATGATATGAAGGCATAATTAGGCCCATATACGCACATATAATATAAACGTACTGTATGCATATACAAGGGCCGAAGTGGAAGTCAAATTATATGCACATGTACGTATATAATGTAAACACCAATTTGTGATAAGGAATTTCAATATATTTCAAAGGCATACTCAGGCGCATATACACGTATATAATAAATGCATACGAGCATAATTAGCCTCGAAGTAATTGGAGTCAAGTTGTATGCATCTATCACATGGATATACATATTATTCCAAAGGATATATAAAGGCATACATGCGTATATCCAACTAATGGCAGAAGTGGGATCAGTTTATGCATATATATTAACGCATATTTATATGTTAATTCGATTATGCCATATTATATGCAAAGTTCAATTATGTCGAGTCTAAATGCATATATATATATATATATATATATATATATATCCATTAGTTATGCCGAGTTGTTCAACATCAAATACCCAATCACAATAATTAAATCCAATAATTATGAATTCAAATAATCTATTAAACGGATAATCATGTGTTTGAAAACCTAAACTCAGATACCACATGTAATAGCAATTATTTACGTGAACCCTAAAATCGTGAATATCATGATTATCATGCAAAAATTAAAATAGGAGAGTTAGAGAAATAGCTCCCATCATTGTAGAGATTTGATCTTGAATGAGGGATTCAGTTTCTTCTTCTTGAACTATAAACCCTTATGTGTTGAATTTCGTAATTGATCTTTATGATGGAATGAAACATCATATTTATAAGTAGATAGAGGACCGAATTCCAATTAGGATTTAATTAGGACTTAATCTAATCGTCCATCAATGTAGAGTTATAATTGGAAAAGATCTCGTTTATTCTATCGAATTGGACATGAATAGCATATTTCCTAATGAAAACGGGATTCCTATATGGACCATGTTAAGGGTTAGAAAAATACTTGCAAGTCAAGTAAATTATTTTCCTTACATGGGAATTAGAAAATCATTTCCAGCATTTATCCTATTAAGGATCTTCACCTCTATAACGTGATTTCCAAGTCGTGTGACTATAAGATAGGTACCATTACACAAACCAGCTGCATGATCAATATTATTCATCAACATGATCAGGACACCAATCTTCAAATTTTTGTTATCAGTATGATAAATCTTATTTGGAAGAATAATGATATAAGAAGAAGTCATTAAATGGTAAATCTCTTATTTTTTGTACATATATATTTCTCCAAATTTTTGCTAGTTAGTTGCCATTAGAATAGCAACACAGAATAATAATTACCTAAAATATTTAATTACTGTACATCTATATATAAATAAAATATTATTTTATTCTTAACTCCTAATTCTCACTCAAACGCTTTTGCTAATTTTGTCACATTTCCTAATCCTTTCCAAAAATCTTTGACAATCTTCAATCTATTGACCGAATTCCCAGAAAATATCTTTGCAAATCAGCACAAATCTAAAATTTTTTGAACTTTTTAGGAGATTAGGAAATCAGAAGTCAATAAACTATAATTTGGCAATTCATAATCTTAACGGATCTTTGATGTACACCTAATATATTCTGATAAGAAAATCACCCCAACTATCTGCCTAAGTATATCCAATGATTATTTCCCAAAAATGACTTCATTATCAAATCTTTCTAATTGATTTTATCATCATCATCTTCCTTAGCCTTCCTTTATGCAAGCAGAAAAAAATTTCTCCTGAGTACTCAAACCTTTGTGTTTATCATTCAAAATTGTTTCGATGATTTAATTTCCATAATAATTGTATAATTTTTTCTTTGATTTTGTTGGCAATTTTATCACTATTTGCAGGTCCCATACCAAATTCTCAATGATAAGTATGCATTTTACACACTTATTTATATATCTAAATAGACTAATTATCATTTGATTGAGCGGATATCTACTAATTTATATGTATATGTTGTGTTTTTAGGTCTATAGCCTCAACCTGGAAGAGAAGAAGACAAAAGAAGAGCGACGAGGGTAAAAAATGAAAGTTTGAGGACTAAAATGAAACACGCCAAACGATAGAGGACTTTGGATGCAATTTTTGAAGAACTTTTTGGAAACCTTTTTTGTTCTCAGCTGAAAGATATTAAAAGTGGATCCAATGCTTTTACGGATCTCAATTCCCGAGTTTCCTAGCAAAGGTTATGGCCATTTGAAGTTTGTGCACCGATTTTGCAGCCGATTGTTTTGTATGGCCGTACGGGTATTTTTTCTACACAAAAATGCCTGAAAATGCCCTTTTTTCACCACTTTGAATAGCTTTTAGGGCATTTATTATACACAAAATTGAGGGGTTTCCTTCATGTATTAGAGCCCCAATTCACATATTTCTTGAATGATCTTTTAGCTTAGGGTTCTTCATTTTTCCTCTTTTTCTTATTCCTTTCTTTTCTTTCTTTCTTCCTTCCTTTCTTTTCTTTTCTTTTCCTTTTCTTGTTTGGGGCTTGAATTGGGAATCATTGCTTGGAGTAGAAGTTGAGGAAGGCAAGAAGAGATGATGGAAGAAAGTGGAACAATCAAGATGGGGATTCAAACTTAAAAGGGAGTACCTAACCATTATATCTTGCATCTTCCTTTACTCTCTTCCATTTATGCTTTGAATGTATTTATTGTATGATCCTCACCATGAGCTAGATATTGTAATTTTGGGATGATTGATGTAATTTGACCTAATTTGATTAATGTATTTGCTTATGGCATTGTATTTGTTTGTTCATTCCATTGTGTGGTTGCTTTTGAGTTTGATTCCATTTGTTTGCTTGATCACCAAATGAATGCTTTGTGAAGTGTGCATCTATTTGAGAGAAAGTATACATTTTAGACCACGGAGTAATTGCCCTAGGTTTTTGTAAAGGATAGAAATATATATTTAAACCCTAGTTGACCATTTGAGCTACTTTCACAACGTGCAATACAATTGATTGATTGACAACCGACATAGAGATATAATAGGTCGGATCAATTGATTAGGGCCGATTTGACGCTCGAGAGAGGTAACGGGCTAAATTTGGAAAGTTGGGTCTAACATCGAGAATGTGCATTATGTCATGTTTAGATATTGAGTTGATTAGGCTATGGTTGAATGAAGTCGTGAATCCCATCTATCCATTAATCCGAGTATAATCTCCATTCATTCCCGGTTTATGTCATTAGTTTAGTTTTATTGTTAGTTAGTTTAGTTCAATATCACTTCATCCTCTTTCAATTGTGTGTATTTTCTTTGCGTTCTTTTCCTTCACAGTAGAGTAAGTAACTTATTACAAATACAAATCCCCATGGGTACGAATATCGGACCTTTAGGTCCACTTTATTACTTATACGACCTGTACACTTGCGGTTTCGATAACAGTCAACAACTCTGTTCAGTAGGATCGAATCATCGATCTGTGCTCTGAGACGAGTGTAAATCAAATGGAAGGATTGAACGTTTCTATGCATCCCTTATCGAGAAGGCCACTGCCACATTTTGTCTCACCTCACTCTCTCGCTTTGCTCGTTGGCTTTTATATTCCACCCTCAGAGATAATCCAATAATTCTAGCATTTAGCGCACTTATATATGAAAATTTGTGCTTTAATGTGTATATATAAGAACTTTTATTTTCTGGGAATTGTTATATGTCTGAATTTATATCTATATCCGTTATTAATGATTGAGCTTTAGTGTTTTTCAATTTTTTATTTTAACATCTGTTATTAATGTGAGCTTTAGTGTTTCGTTTCGAATTTTTATTTTAATACGTGTTTTATTTTTGAAGATTGATTTTTAGCGTTAAATTTGAACACTTTTAAATTTAGATTACAGTCTTTTGTTAATAATAAAAAGAGATGCAGTAAATTGTGAAAATGTACGAATTTTTAGGTTTGGGTTTTCACGAATTGATAAATAGTCAAGCATTTGATAAAATAATTTTGATTTGCAGGCTTGAACATTAGAGCATGCATGCTTTAGTACGTTCAAGAAAGACGACATGTAGAGGAAGGAGTGGGAAAAATGAAGATTGTAGCACTAGCAGTGGGAAAGCAAGGGTTCTGAATCGAGGGCTTCATCCAGCTTTCCCTGCGTGAATCA